>CM039682.1:17677182-18277182 GCA_022537955.1 Schmidtea mediterranea
TCCAAACTTCAATCTTCTATGAGAACTACGTTTAAATAATGTATTGGAAACTAATCAAGAATTAAAATGGTACATAAGATGTGCCGTTGAAAATTGAATCAGATTACTTTATTATAAAATGCTGAAGCTGTAAGTAATTCGTTCAAAAGTCTCAAGGAAATAACACTTTATAATTAGTAGTGGGATGTGTCACATCCAGCACATGTCACATCCAGCACAGTACCCCCGTCCCGCCCCCGCTGAGAGAAAATTTTTCTAAGTCCAAAAGTCCAAAAAATTTTTAAGACAAAGACCATGACTCACTCAAGGTCATTTAAACAAAGACCATGACTCATTCAAGGTCATTGGATGACTCACCATATTTTTTTCAAGGTCATTTAAACAAAGACCATGACTCATTCAAGGTCATTGGATGACTCGCCATAGATTTAATGGCATCAAATTTTTTATCTGCGCCATATGCAAAACATCCCAGAACATTAAATATAAAGTATTTTATAGGGAACACGGGGTTCATTTAAATTCTTTCAAGTCGAGTAAAATAAATATGTTTAAGAAAATTAATAAAAATAACGTCGATATTTTGAATATACTACAAAATAAAAAACATCAAATAAAAAGAATAAAAGACCTGCTGCACCTATTAAAATTAATATCCCAAATAAAATAATTATAAAAGAAGTCATCGAAATCAGTGATGATGATGACTCTAATATTATAAATAATGTAAATAATATAAATAATATAAATAATGAAAATACTATAAATAATGAAAATATTATAAATAATATACCTATTATAAATAATGAAAATACTATAAATAATGAAAATATTATAAATAATATACCTATTATAAATAATGAAAATACTATAAATAATGAAAATATTATAAATAATATACCTATTATAATTAATGAAAATACTATACCTACTATAAATAATGAAAATATTATACAATTCGGAGGTTCTGTATTAGAGAATGAGCCGAACATTTCAGTAAATTTAAATGGCGCTATCAAAACTTTACGTTTTGATATATCTAACGCGCAACTAATTACAGTAACTTTAACTGAGCAAATCAGTAATAAATTAATTTTTGAGATAAATAAAATGGGGAGCGTTAAAATTCAATTCGCGATATTAATTAAATTTGAAAAAGATGGCGAGATCCGTGACAATTATTTTTTGAATAATGCGGAGACATTTTCAGATAACTTTTTAAGCGAAGGGGTTAATAAGCTTAATGAAAAAATAGAACAATTCACCCATTTAGGCAGTGGATGGCGTGTTATTAATATTATGGAAATTCACTTTATTTTAACAAAATATGCTCCTATTAATCGTTTTTCTGGACATAAATATATTAAAACCCCTTCTGCATTGAAAAATAAAGGAGCCATAGTAAATATAAAAAACAATGACGACAAGTGCTTCCTTTACTCTATTCTTTATTTATTAAAGAAAGATATAATTGGTGAAAACCCCCAAAATACCGAGGTTTTAGACGAATTAGAGTACGATGAAATCACGGATTGTCCCATGAAATTAATAAACATACCAAAGTTCGAAAAGAAAAATTCGACTTTAAAATTAGCAATAAATGTGTTTTCGTACACACCAACTGTTATAAATGATGAGGTTCCAGATAATTATGTCTTTCACCATCCTCATTTAAGTTTGATCCATAGAAGCAAAGTCACTGACGGAAACCCTATTTATTTATTATTACTTGAAAATAATGATAGATATCATTATACCGCTGTGACCAATATCAACTGGTTAATGAATTGCCATCAAAACCCTGACTGTAACCTTCAAATTAGATGTCGTTGGTGTCCACATTGCCTTAATGGGTTTAGATTAGATAATGCATTCAATACACATGTTGCATTATGCGCCAAAAATCAGACTGGCACAACCCTATACACGCTCCCCGTAAATAAAAATTTAGAATTCCTAAATTATTCTAAACATATCACCCCACCTTTTGTGATTTATGCCGATTTTGAATCGGTTTTACCTCCTGATGATAGACATCATCAAATTCATATGCCTATTGCAGCAGGTCTTTTATTAATTAATAATTATACTAACACAAAATCATATTATTACTTTTACGGACTTGATTGCATTCCTGATTTTCTTAAGAAAATTGAGGAAATTGCAACTGAAATTGTTATTCCGTACTATGATTCGGAAGGTGATAAATTGATAGGGCCTATGTCTTTCAGTGAGGTTCGACAGTTTATATCTTGTCGAACCTGTTATTTATGTAAAAAACCGATTGTAAATCCGGTTAGAGATCATTGCCATTTTACTGGTAATTATCTAGGGGCAGCTTGCCGAAAATGTAATATAGCTCGTAGGATTTATCGGTTACTACCTATAGTCTTTCATAATTTAAGAGGGTATGACCTTCACCATATTTTAAAATATGGTCTCGATCGCTTTCCTTCATGGAATTTAGATATCATACCGACCTCTACAGAAAAATTTATTTCATTAATTGTTCACATTAACAAATTGGCTGTTCGCTTTATCGACAGTATGCAATTTGTTAATTGTTCGTTAGCTAAGGCTGTGAAAACGCTAACTTCTCTTCCATTGAATTCGTCTGTCTTTCAAGGTTCTATAGTCGACTGTAAAGGTATTTTTCCGTATAATTTTGCCGTTTCGGAGGAAGTTCTTGAGACTACTTATGAGTTGCCTCCAATTTGGGAGGGCGTAAGTGAAGATGGGTACGATAGGGCACAACTAATCTGGACGCAGCAAAACTGTAGGACTTTGCGTGATTATATGTTAATTTACCTTAAACTTGATGTATTCCTCCTTGCGGACTATTTTCAACAATTCCGTGCCAAGGCTATTGTTTACAATGGTCTTGAACCTCTAAACTTTTATGGCATTCCGGGTATGTCATGGGCTTCAGCGCTTATGACATTAACGGAACCCATTGAACTTTTACAGGACATGGAAATGTTCAATTTTTACGAAGGTGGAATACGGGGTGGGTTAACATTTGTTAACAAACATTACATTGCTACTTCGGAGGATACAGAATTATTGTACATAGATATAAATAATCTGTATGGTTGGGCTCTCAGCCAAAGTCTTCCCTACGCTGATTTTATTTGGGTGTACGATGGTTTGGATGAGGTTTTGAATGAATGTGCGAATGTTGTGGATATTGAAATCCTTCCATATGGATATACTATGGAAGTTGATATCGAGATTCCAGATAATTTACATGATTTTTTAAATGACTTTCCGATTGGACCGGAAAAGATGTGCCCACCAAATTCAAAAGTTGAGAAGTTAATGCTAACGCAATATCCTAAGAAGAACTATGTTCTTCATTGGAGGCTTCTCAGGCTTTATTTTTCTCTCGGGGCTAAGGTTACACATATACATAGAGCTATTAAATACAAGCAAGCTCCTATTTTTAAACATTATATCGATAAAAGCACTAACTTGCGTGCAAATGCAGTTAGTGAATTATATAGAGATTTATTTAAATTGTATAACAACAGTCTGTATGGTAAATCTGTTGAGAACCTTAAAAAGAGGATGAATTTGCGATTATGTAATTCAGCTGAAAAGTTAATTACATATTCATCAAAACCGGCATTTAGAAAAACAATAGAGATTACTGATGATCTTTTTGCCGCTCATCTTAATAAGGACTCAATATGTTTGGATAGACCTAGTTATATCGGTCAATCAGTTCTAGATTTATCTAAACTACGGATGTACCAGTTACAGTATGTTGAGTTACAAAAATATCGTGATATTTATAATTGTGATATCAATCTAGTAGCGGGTGATACAGATAGCTTCTTTTTGGAGATAAAAAATTTAAAATTTGAAATTTTATTAAAAGCGATGATTTCGGATGATCTGTTAGATACATCAAATTATGATCTTTCTCATCCTTTATATTCTAGACGACTTGACTCGGTTATTGGCAAGTTCAAGGATGAGAGTAAAGGGTTAGGATATAGCGAGTGGGTTTTCTTGCGCCCTAAATGTTATAGCTTGCTAGGAAATAAATCAACAATGCGAGCTAAGGGTGTAAAATTACCGGGTACCGACATTAAACACCAATCATATTTGAATTGTTATAATAACAATACTATTATGTCGGTACCTCAAACTAGGATAGGAACCCGAAATCACCAGCTGTTCACTTTTAAAAATTCTAAAATAGCATTAAATAATCATGACGATAAGAGAGCTTGGGTAGGGAAAAACTCGAGTTTTGCATATGGTCATTATAGAGGGGTTGATGTCCTTGATGTTGGTGGTAATATAATAATGCCTGAAACCGATCCAGCAGTTCGCAATCAGCAATTTGATGAGATATTTGACAATGTTATTGATATTTATTAACAAATTTGTATATAAAAATAAAAATTGTGAAAATTTCTCTTTGGTATTTTCATTTGTTATAATTTATTTTTATTTATTTTTATTTATTTATAATATTTTCATAATCAAATGCCAAGCGTGAAGAAACGTGAAATAAAACTTGATATTTGTTTAATTGTATTATTAATAATTGATTTACTTTTTATGAAGTTGTTGTTTTTTATATATAGTTGTTTTTATATAGATGTTTTTTATATAGTTGTTTTATGTATTTGTTTTATTATATATATATATATATATATATATATATATTATATATATATATATGTATTATTAATAAAAAGTAATAAAAATAATGATAATAATATTTATAATAATAATAAATAAAAATAATAATAATAAAAAGAATAATAAATAAAATTTGTAATAAAAATTAAAACATGTAATAATAATAATAAAAATAATAATAAAAATAATAATAAAAATAAAAATAATAATAAAAAGAATAATAAATAAAACTTGTAATAAAAATTAAAACATGTAATAATAATAATAAAAAAAAAACAATATTAATAAAAATTATAATCTTAATAAATAAAACTTGTAATAAAAATTAAAACATGTAATAATAAAAATAATAATAATAATAATAATAATAATAATAATAATAATAATAATAATAATAATAATAATAATAATGTTAATAATAATAATAATAAAAATAATAATATTAATAATATTAATATTATTAATAATATTAATAATAATAAGTAATAATAATAATAAAATAATTGACTTGATTAAAACAAACAATTTAATTTAATAATAATATAATTTAAAAATAAAAAATATTATTGACTTGATTAAAACAAATAATAATAATATTTATAAAATAATAATAATAAAATAAATTTACAAAATATATACTATTTATAAAAATAAGTAGTAAATTAAAATTTAAAATTTTTTTAAAATAATATGACCTTGAGAAATTTTGAATGACCTTAAATGAGTCATGGCCTTTGTTTAAATGACCTTGAAAAAATATGATGAGTCATCCAATGACCTTGAATGAGTCATGGTCTTTGTTTAAATGACCTTGAAAATATATGATGAGTCATCCAATGACCTTGAATGAGTCATGGTCTTTGTCTTAAAATTTTTTTGTACTTTTGTACTTGGAAAATTTTTCTCTCAGTGGGGGGGGGGGGTACTGTGCTGGATTTGACACATCCTACTACTATAATTGGTTTTACCTATTCAATAGATAAGGACACTAAAATTAAATTGAAAACTCAACAATAAATATGATTCAGATAATATACTCAACGATAATGATCATTATTTATATAAAACCATTTTTTTATTTTGTTTGAAATGAAATTTATAATCAAAATCTTGAAAGCATACTATTTCTTTAAAATCACAAATCCCTAGATTTCGGTAGCAATAAATATTTTCATGAAAATATTTGTTTCAGATTTAAAATAAATAGTTTAAAACAAATAGATAATAAAAAAATTATTTATTATTTAAGTTATATTAAATTTATAAAAAATTTTTTAAAAATTAATAAAATGTGTATAATTTACAGCATAAATAGTTTTTACTAGCATATTTGACAATGACAGAAAACTTCTCGAAATCTATCGTAAAACGTGTGTTTGAATGGAACCTTCTTGTAAAGGTGTTATTATTCGTTTTTCATTTGTTTAATTTTTTAATATTGTTTGTTGCAAGATAGAATCATGAAAAAAATTTACAAATATACATAGCTCCATAACGGCATTGTCATTCTTAAAAGTATGAAATTTTCATTAACAGACAATAAGATTAACAATAAACCCTAGCAAATGTTCGTGAAGATGAATTTCTTTGAAGCATTGATAATTTAAGAATGATAAATTCTTCAAAATCTGAAAAACAGCTGTATTTCGATAGTCATATTCCAAAATTAAATTAAAATAATTTAATTAAATGATCAAAATATTTGTTCTAGCAAGATCAGTGAAAAAAGAATCAGTCAAATCAGAGTAATTTTAAAGAAATAACAGAGGTTTAATGAAAATAAAGGTAAATGGAGATTTTTTAAATGACATTTAAAATTTTTTAAAAAAACCACAAATTTTAAGTAACTAGTTTTAAACATAATTAAAGGATTACAAAAACTTTTATTAACTATTACAAGATTCGCTTCAATTAATATTTAACTATTTTAGGCTTAATATTTGTTTGAATAATATTAATATTATGTGTGTTAAAAATACACATAGGTGCAGCTTAATTTTTCTACCGACAAATCTCCTACACACTCTTTTATATCTAATCGTTGTGTAACATTTACAAAGAAGTTTATTGGTTCTTTAATTATTGAGACAGAATACACAAACATACAAACCTTCAAACTTCTTAATCTACCCCTTATTTTCAAACTAAAATTTTGACATAGGTTAATTACAGATATTATTATACAATAGGTTAATTTAAGTACATTTTCTAATATTCTTTAATTATCCCTTCTCGCAATAATAAAGTTTTTGTCTTGATATAACATGGAAGAAAATAAATATGAATCCAATATAATTGAATTTAATAACAATAACCACTATATAAACTTTTATTATAATATTATTATTTTATAAAAAAAGCCTGCTGAAAGCGAGTGCAATTCGTGACTGCGACGCTAAGGTGGATAAATTACCGATGGCTTCTTGTTTTTCATGAATCATTATGAATATATATATATATATATATATACTATATTTATTTTCCTAATGTCGAACCAGAAATAATATATAATATAATACCAATGTTTGAAATCGGTGCTATAACAAATATGAAAGTTGTTTTCTATAGTCATCTAATAAAAAAAATTATTCAATTAGTATTTAAAGAACAATGTAATAAAATAAAAATCTGATTACGTTAACATAGAATTTTAATTCAATATTAATTTGAAAAATAAGGGTAAAAAGTAATTTTTAAAATAAGAAAAATATTTGAAAAACTTTTCTTAATGTATTTTTTCAGATGATAATTATCGGATGCTAAATGGCAGTCTTATTAAAATATTCTCACGGCTTGAGTTAATTTCTACGTGTGAAAGGAAGCAATTATAAATTCTTTCATTTTTATTTACTTACAGAATTTTATTTTTACATTTATACTAAATAAAAGATTTATAAGAATAGAGGAATTTTAAATTTTGATAAATTGCTGAAATCCTAAACAAATAATAAAAATAACACAAAAAATCACTTAGTTTAACATATATTAAAATTTTAGAAAATTTAATATCCTCCTGTTTTCATGAGAAGTGGGGTATCACCAAGAATTGTGCTCTAAATAAATAATAAAATTGTTCTTCATTATAGCTAACATCAAGTATACCAATATTCAATGAGAAAAAAAATCTAAATTGTACCTTTATTATTAGAAAATATTGAAATCATTATTTCGTAATAATCTAGATATTTATTATAAATTAAAGCAAACTATTTCATGAAATTTTATAATTTATTTTTTTTATGAAGATATATAATTTTATTCACAAAGATGAAATTTTTTTTACAATATCCATAAATAAAATATTTAAATTATATAAATGAAATATTAAAATTATTTTATGTATATATTTTTTGTAAAACTATACATTTTATTATTATTATTATTATTATTATTATTATTATTATTATTATTATTATTATTATTATTATTATTATTATTTTTATTATGTAACTTCTAAAAAGAGAGTTTATTGGTTAACTAATTATTGATAAACACAAACATCCCAAAATTCGAACACAACCATCATAAATAATCTCTGATCTTAAGACTTAACATATAATATTCATTAATTATCCTTTCTAAAATCCCACTACAATTTTAAAGCCCTTGAACCATCCTATGTTTCATTTCCGTTTACATTTCTCAGTTTATAGGTTCTTTCATAAATCTGTTCTATATCTCTTTAAAAACTTCATCGGTGCTTTGTCTTTTAACCATTTTCTTGGTTTTCTCCGCCTATGTCTTACGCTTTTGAAACTTTACACGTTTTTCTATAATATTCTTGAGCTCTTCTTCATTAATGTTTCAAATTAAATTTTCCAATGCAAACAGGTTTTTTATATCGGCGTGACAAATCTCTAAGCAGATCATTGATTAACATTTTTTACTTTTTATTACTTCTTTTTTCTTCTTTTTCTTTTGACTCGTTGATTGTTAACATCTTCGTTTGATGCTTTTTGATTTTGCGTCTTCCTGAATCGTCTGATACTGATTTCATTTGGTAAAATTGTTCTTCGATAAAGTATCTACATTTACACTAAGACATTTTAGTGGTTTTGCATATTCTGCCTCATTTTTGACAAACTTATTCTAATAATTCTTATAATAATGAAGTTGTATATGTCTATTTTATCCCTTTATTTAAACATTTATTTACAAGTAGATCGTTGGGTGTTCGACTGTAACCCAGCTAGTCGGAAGCCTCTGCAAATATTTGATTTTGGTATCAGAACATTCGTTAATTTATTCATATTTCGGATGAAGGTTATATAATTCAATGGACTTGGCAATATTAAGATCAATCACCTTATTTTATCCTTTCTTGTCTTGGAATGTGTTTGTTTTAGTGTTTGGGTTATTATTATTATTATACTACCATATTGCTATAAAATGAAGAACACGTCTTTGATCCTTAATTCATAGATTCTGACACTTTTTCGCACAAATTTAGCCCAAAATTAACAAAAAGCCATGGTGTTCGAATAAATTCTTACAATTTCAACTAAAATTCAAAATAGTGATCAATTTATTTAAACTAAAATTTGAAATGGTGGTTACATAATATGATTTTGATATATTGTGTAATTTGACATTGACCTTGACCTAGATCGGAAATTTGATATAATAATAAACGAGGAATGAAAAAGTAACCGACTATAATAAATTTTTTACTATCCAACAATGTTTTCAGATTGAATTTAGCAAATTTTAAAGTATATTTTGTAAAAATAAGGATGTAATTTAAAGATCAATTATATCAAATCATAGGTTTTCAACGTTTTCTGGGACCCCACTTCCTTTACATGAAATAAAAAATTATAACGCCCTCTCTTTCATAATAGTTATTCTAAATAATAAAATATTGTTAAACATTATTTATATTTTATATATTCAACTTGATTTAATATAATAATTAAATTATTAATATTTCATCGTTAAAACACTAATTTTGAAAGATTTTATTATTAATATATAATTTTTTCAAGAGATCTACTTTTTCTTTACAAATAATTAAAAGTTGTGTGATAGTTATTAGAAATAAGATAATTTTATTCATCACATTAATGTAAAAAACCATAAGTTTTAAAAGAATTTATTGTCATAATTCTACAAATTATTTTACAGTCTATAGAGATCAGTAATTTTTCAGATTATATTGAAGTAAAAATGTCATGTTGTTAATTAAAATTAGTTACGGTAAAATTTAAAATTTTCCATATGTTGAATAATTTTATTTTCAGCTTTATTTGACAATTGAAAGAAACAATTTGCACAAACTTTCATAAAAATATAAAAAATTAAATTCTCAAATAATATTACTTTTTCTAAAATCAAAAACAAAATCTTTTGAATCATTTCTTATCTATTATTTTCGTGTCTTATTTTGAAATTAGATAAAAAATCTAGAAATTATTTATTTCATTAATCAATTATTTATCTTAATTTTAAAAAAATATTAAAGAATTTCACGTAAAATTGTGTGTTTTAACTAATTTATTACAATATCCATTCTTCTATAGATTTTCTTGATCTTAAAGGGCGTTCTTAGTAAAATTATTTGACTTATTTATTCTTTCTAAATATTATTAAAATATTTAATGGATTTTTTAAAATTCTATTCTATTTTTAAAAATTATATGATATTTTTTGAATTAATTAAAATTAATTTTTTTATATCACGATATCAATTTTCTCTACTTTTTTACTACTTTAGAAATGGTACTACTTGTATCTTCTTCGGTTGGAAAAATTCGAAATCATAGATTCACAATATATAACCTTTTTGAACAAATTTTTATGTCAATAGTTTTATTTATAAAAAGGATTAAAGAAACTATTTTCGTTTGAATTTCACATTTACATTTATATTAAAATTTATTTTAAGAAGATTATTTACAAAACGATGTTTCAACTTCGGAATATCAACTACTTTCTATGTTGAGTATTGCTTTAAAATAATGTATAAATTATTTATAGAAAGGTTACTAATTTAAAAAAGAGTGTAAATACAATTTGGAAATTATTATATTATTATTATAAATTTATAGCGGCATACACACATAGTTTGCGTACCAACAGGTTTAACTAAAAGTTTAAAAAATATAAAAAATATTTTATATTAATGCAATCATATGAATTCATTTATAATTGAATCTTAATTTATTTATCCGATTTCTTTTGCACAAAATATAACAATTCAAACAAAATTCAAATGCTTTTAAAAATTAAACTAAGTTTATTGAAAATGCGCTATTCCTCTCAGAGGGTTGCAATAAGCACTCAAAGTCATTGTTGCAATATCAAATCATTTTTGCGTCGTTGTAAATTGGAAATCGATTGTGCTGATTAAGAAAGTCTATATTATCTGGAATTTGCTATTGTTATGTACCAAAACACGCTTTGAAGTCAGACAAACAATATTTGTCCTTTTCTTCTTTTCACCGACAGACCCCAAAATATTTTTCAATATTACAATTTGAATTAAAAATTTCATGGCGTTATTGTTATAAATTTTCTGACTGATTGCTTAATTTTACAGTTTTTTAAATGTTATTATTTTTGTGAAAAAATTCGACAATGGAATATATATTTATAAAATGTTACTGAATTATTTTTATAAAAGTTGTCACTTTCAAATATTAAATAGAAAATATAAATAGTTATTCGGCTCCCATATTTATTTTACAAAGATTTTCCACCTTTGGCTCACTCTATTTCCTAGAGTACCTTATTAATAACTGAACTGAGAATAATTTTAACCATTATCAACAAGAATAATTTTGTCTTTAAAGTAGCGGAATCGGTCTACATTTCTGTGTGGTACTTCTATTTACTATTCATATTCATTATATGAAACGTACGAACAATATGTTTTTGACATCTGATTTTTTTATTTTATCTTCATTAAAATATGGTATTTTGGAACATTATTATTGAAAATATAAAGTAATGCCCAATTTTTAATCCTCATTGTGCCTATTTAAACTGAAGCAAATGCTGCATAAAAATATTATATTATGATAAGCAAAAAATAGTGTTTAATAAATAAATAAATAATTTTAAGTTTGGTTAAAATAATCCCAATTATTTAAAAAAAATTGTCTTTGAGAATAAGTCACATTCAGTCAGATTCAAATTCGCCCGGAATTTTATTTACTAAGGCTTGATTGAATGACATAGAGAAAACACATTATGATTCAATTATTTTTTTGTTTTATGAAATAATAATCTCAATGGCATACTTTTTCTAATATATTCTCTGTTTCAATAGCGATAATGATACTTTAATGTCTATCTGGAGAACCTCAATTTAAAAATAGCCGCGGAATGCTGATTTTTATTCGAATTACGTTTACAAATTCCATTTATAATGTTATTTATGGTCTTTAATATTTATATATTGTAACGATCATGATAAATTAGGAATATAATTTAACTAAATTAATTAAACAAAACAAAAATTACATATTCATTAATAATATGTTCATTGTTATATATATTCATTAGTATATATGTAAAGTATAAAATATGTTAACAATATAAATAAAATATAAAATAATAGAATGTTTGTAGAATGAAGTGTTTTTTGATTTCTTGCTAATGATATTGGTTGTGTAAAATGATCCTCTTGTTTTAATATTATCATATAAATAAAAATTATCTTAATGGAGGCAATAAATACTAGGACAATATATATAGATATAAATTTAAAAACCACTAGATATCATGCATTAATATTAAACATTTTTTTCTAATCACACTTCAAATTTGTAAAATTAGTTTTAATTTTTCAAAGAAATGTTTCAATTATACATCATTATTATTTCACAAATTAGTGTCAATGAATATGTACACCTTTTTATCTGAAATGATTCTTCAAACTAATAAGGATAATTTCAATTATATGGAAATTATTGTTATTTAATATATTAAAATTAAAATCTTCATTTATAGGATTCTTGTTTCTTAAAACCATTTTTATTTTGAAGAAAATTCATTTTAAATAAATAATTAGCAAATTTAAACCTGTTGGAATATTAACGATTTTTCGATAGAAATTGGCTCTCGATCTGGCTCGTGCTCTATTCCAATTAATAATATCAGGTCCCAGCAAAATAAATTTTTTAAAGCCAATAGAATACACTGATTTCAAAAGGTTAGTCCACAAGGGTAGACACCCAATTTTTGTACTCATTTAAAATTCACACCACCATCTGTTAAATACGACTCTGAATTTCTTTTCTTTCATTTAATATTAATTCTTATTTGCTGTCTTAGTTTTTGTAGTATTTATCAACCATTAATTATGCATTTCATGTATTTTGTATAACCCCAACAAACCCATTATTACATAAATAAATATAAAATAGTTAATTATTGACTTATAAAAGCTTACATTTTATTATTATAAAATTTCTCTTCACTTACCTAAAATATTTTTAAATGATTTTTTTAATTGAGATTTTATATTGTTTTTTGAATTTATAACCAAATTTCAACAAAGACGAAATTCTAATATAAATAAATATATAAAAGAAAATTATTTTATTATTTGTAAATAAATTTGTTTTCCAAACAATAAAACTTTCGAAATATTGTTTTGAAAACCTGCCACCATATGCAAATATACCAACATTGGAAATAAATATCCAGTGGCATTTTAAACATTTCAAACAATTCATTTTAAAATAAGTTACAAAAATATATTGAAAAATATAACTTAAAATTTAAACGTTATAATTTTATTGAAAAATATTTCAATTAAAAATTAAGAAAGATTAATTAATAATTTAATAATTATTAAAATCATATCCTACTGATGGATTTACTCATGTGTCCATTTCATTGTCGTTTTCATTTACAAAATTCTTTATATACAGTACAAATATTTAACCAAATTCTTTGAAAATTAATTTTGGTGACGCTTTTAACGAAGAAATATAAAATTGTGTTGATAGATAGGTGTTTTTTCCTAGCATAAATTCGGGCAAACGTTTGATGAAAGTCAATTTAAGACCACTCAATTATATATTCTCTGCCATTATTTACTTTCTAGAAAGTTTTAAAAGTTTATTCCTCCTTTAACAAAGAAAAAATCTTTTACTTATTTAAATTTGAATTAATAATAATTTTTCTTAAGGATTTTTGAAACTTTTAAATCAACAACAGATCAGACTAGCAATTTATGGTTGGATGTAAATCTAATATAAGAATTGCCGCTTTAGATTTGAGATTTTTTTATTTTGTTACTGATTAACATTGTAATTTACACATTTTTTCTTTCCTTCCTTTTTAAGTTGGCATTGTTGGAGAGGTCATTATACCGTGAATTTTCCAGCAGGATCTAGTTGTCCTTTAACTTTTTGGTTTAAGTTCCTGAGTGTACTTTTTAGCATACTTTTCACGTGATATATTGCACAACGTTTACGAAAGTATGCTTTCTTTAGTGACTGACAGTTGTCCATTGTGCAAATGTTTTAATTTTTGTTTGTCAATGCTTGCCTCAGTGTTCAAGACTTGTGTGATATACAAATTGGAAATCACGTGTATTTAAATTCTTTTGGGGACCCGATGAATGGAATGTTTAGATAAAAAAATTTCTTATTTTTTTGTGTTTTATCCCTAGGTTTTCGGATATGAATTCATTGTATTGTTTTAATGTTCTCATTGTGATACCCGTTTCTGTGTGGGACTTTATTGAAATTCAATTGTTGTTTATAACTCTTCTCCTCTTCAGTACATCGATTAACTATCCCCTTTTTCTCGATTTTTATAACATTCTTTTTTCTATGGGTAGTTTTATTTGATCTTGCTATGAGGCAGTTCCTACTCTAAAGATGGTGCGGTGTAACGGTTTTTAAGATTTTTGAAAAGAGCTAACTTACATGAGTTGTTTTCCTTTTATACTGGATTTAGATGGTAAGCCCATTTTTTGAGGTTTTATTAGATGGTAAACGTTGGGAGAAACAGAAAATTTTGTAACGAATCATTTTATTAGTCTTTTTATGAGACTTATTTTTGCGGCGATGTCTTTGTTTACTTTATTGATATTTACTTTGATAGTATTGAAATACGTGCTATTAGTCATTTTTTTGTTTTAATATTGACTAAATGTTCGTGGGTAACATCGGAGTAACATTTTTTCTTAATAACGCTAACTTCTTATCCCTTGTTACTTGGCAAATAGATATTTGGTTTAGTTTTAAGTGATTCCAATATGGATTGTTCGTTGTTTGACAGATTTGATTTATATGGTTTCTTTTTCCTTTCTTTCTCAGCCACATACATGTTTCTTTGTTTATTTTATTCCCGATTAGTTTCTCTTTACATGCCACTGACTAAATTGGATAAGATAAATTCCTTTATATTTCTATTTCAACATATCTTAAAAGGTCCATGTCAAAATGACGACGTTATACCCTCCTTTGCAAAAGGTCTTCTCTCGTTTATTGCATGTTTTGGATGAAAATCAACTCCTTCAACTTTGTTGCTCACACTTAAAGCACTTCTAGAAAGTTGTTGTGTTACTTCGCCGAGAAGTAAAATTTACCAAATATTATTGCTCATTCCGAAAAAAACAATTAAATCGTCTTTCTACAATGAAACACCGCTGAACATCAAATACTTTCAGATCTCCTTTGAGGGACTCTGGTTTGCCTTACTCAAGGTCCCTAAACAGTAGATTTTCTATAAATCATTTAAAATTCCATTGTTAAGGATCTGTAAGTCATTAGAATTTATTGAACAACATATTCCGATTTTCTTAGATTTCATTTATATAACGACAAATTCAAAATAATTTTAAAATTTAATAAAACAATTTCCTTTTATTTAAATTCACCTATCTTACAAATATCTAAATATCATATATAATTTCTTTGCCATTAATCAAAAAATAATTTTATTCAAAACTTTGATGAATTTACTTAATTAAACAAAATTATGCCGTAAAACAAAACATTTTTCTAAGAATAAAAGGCATATAAAATTAACTGTAAAGTTTTATTTCTCCCTAAAATTGATAAACCAAAATTACAGATCAAATACTTCATTTAGAATTAATCAGTGACTGATTGAATTTGTTTTAATATTTGAAATTTGTTTTAATATTTATTTTTGTTTTTAATTTTATGTAAATATATGTTAAATAGGCTTTTTAAGCTTATTTTTCAAAAAATTAGTTAATAGATTTTGATCTTGAAGATGATAAAGCTTATTCGTTAGATGCCTCACTATAAATAATTGGTGTCTTGGTTGAATAAATGAACTCTAGACAACTTTATCGTTCCTAAAACTTTATTTAGCCAAGGCAGTAGTAGAATAATTGCCATTTACCCCAGTGCCCCAGATATTCAATAAATAATCACTCATCCACTTCCAAGTTCAATGAAGATTGAGAGTATCAATTTCGTTGCAATTTTTTTACATTGACTAAAAGTATGAGAAATCTATCCAAATTCGAGGAATTATTATGAAGACCACAAAATCCAACCGAAATTCAATGATCTAAATTAACTTATTTAAATGTATTTTACCAAAATTCCCTATTAAAAATAATTACACATGTTTCTGTTATATAAAAAAAATTACCAATTAAAAACTGTGTTCAAAATGTATTTCAACCTATTGAAAGTAATTACATGTGTTTTTGATTGAAATCACAAAATCCAGATTAAATTCAACGACTAAAATTCCTTAAGTGTATTATTGGGGCTCATAAATCCTTCAGAAAAAACGGACTGGCCTATAAAATATACTGAGACCAAAAGTTTCGACTGCAGAAAGTTCACATTTATCTGTTTTTAAAAAGTCATATTCCCATTTTAATTTGCACAAGCTTCACATTTACTGAACTATTTTTTTATAATTTAATTTATTATTTATCTTGTATTATAATTACTAATACATCATTTTATTAACAATAGTTCTGACAACATTAAAAGTTATTTATTTTTGAACGAATCTAAAATTAGTAGTTTATCAAAGCACTTTACACTTTTAGCATATAAACATTGCATAAAAAGGGTGTACTTCAATAACCATGCGCTCTATATCGCGCCGTTAATTACCGCGCACATTACAACCGCGAGATGTTAATAATAGTATCAAGCATAAACGCGTGCCGTAGTGATGGATTAAGTTAATCAACCATTATTAGATTATCTTGTGGTATTGCACATAATTTAAATTTACAAGTTTAGGTTTTAAGTTTTTTATTTGTGTATATAAATAGTACAGTTTGGGTGGATTAAATAAACAATATTTGAATTTTTAATCGATATAATCCTAATTTCGCGGTTTATACGGTCGCGCTTTTGTGTTTTCGCGGTTTTAAACAGCGCGGCTGTGTTTGTTTGGTTTTTACTGGCTCGGTTGTGTCCGCGGGAATATAAATGTATTTCCATAGATAGGATTAAGCTTAAATACTTTAGTTAACAAAGTTAAAGTTAATCTCCTTCTCTAAACTTCTCTATTGCTTCATTCATCAACTACATCTCTCACCATAAATATATTGATTTTCTGACCTAATATCGCCTTCCATTGAAATTTCTAGGGCAGATTTTCTAATTATTAATTTTATTCTTTATTCATTTAATACATTTTAATAAAATAATAAGCAAAATTAAGTTTGGTAACGATTTTAATAAAAGAAAACGCCAATCAAACACTCGTTGTACGATATATTTCGAAAGTTTAACTGTCATCTTCACGCACAAAAACCAACTAAAATATTATGAATTATTTATATTGCTGGTGTACTGGGTGTAATGAATTTGTTTAATTCTGTGCAAAGCTTATTCAAACTTATTTCCCTCTATCAAAATGCCTTCTTTTCTTAGGGTCTATGCTGTCTCACCCATACGCCCCACAATTTTAATCCTACCACTATATACCCATGAGCAAGCTCATGTTGGTACTGTATATAGCAGCTGAAAATTCATGAGCAGGTGAGTTCCATTTCTGGAACAACTTCTCATGATATTTTCACTTTCGGGTTCCTGACTGCCGATGGAAGGTCTTACGTCTCTTTTTGTCCATACTCATCTATTTCTACAATTCCTATATCAATTTGTCATCATTACTGTTTATTTATTAAAATATTTTTCAAAAATTTGGCCAGCGTTCCGCCCTTACTGTATGGAAAATTCCTTGTTTCATACAAACGTTAGCCTATGATAAATTGAAATGAATGCATTATTATAATGACATTATTTTAGTCCAACAACTCATATTTGCTTTCCTATGGTCGCCACAGTTACCACCATTCGTAAATCTTTATATTATCATCTCACAGATCGATGCCAAAATGTATCATTTTATTTTAATTTTCCACCACGATGATTATCAAATAGTGTACGTGATGTAACCCTACTTTATACTTTCGTTGACCTAAATTTCTATCACTAGTCGTACCCTTGATAATATAATAATCGGCCGGAGTTAAATTAAAAATTCAATTTTCCTACTTAAACATTTACACAAATGTTATCCCCTTAATTATGGCGATCTTTCCCGCCACGGTGAATTACGACGGAGTCCTACCCCGCGATCAGTGTTACGAGACCTGACCGGACTAGGCAGACACCGAAGGGTGGTAAGCGACAAGGCAGCACATCAACATTCCACAAAACTAACTGGAAATTGAATACTGCCCTATCACTTTCCACAAACTAATGTATATAAAATGAATATAAATAAGTTAGGGGGAACCTGCCGAGTGATGCCAAAAGACATCGCGGCCATCCAGAATAAGTTAAATTAAACAAAACATTAACTTAGAAAAATATATTCCTACAAAAAAACAATACTTACAATCAGTCAAGCATCCAAATTTGAAAAATTGTCAAACACCGGCATAAACATTGACTAAATAATTGTCAATCTCTAAAAATTTTGTGCCAACAAAATGTCTAAAAATTATGAAAATGACTGCTGTATATATAGTCATTTCATGCTTGGGTGCGACCAATCAGAGTATTTTGAGCCTTTTCCGGCTATTTTTCGGGGGGTTTTATTGCTTTAATTTTATTATAAATATTTTATTTTTCTCCTTATTTTTCTCTATTTCTTGATATTATTTTCTCAATATTTTGTAAATTTTTATTTTTTATCGTTTAACCATTCTTTTTGATTGTTTCTCTTTTTACCCTTTGATATTTAAATTTTTGGTTGCCGCTTCCGCCTATGTATTTTCTAAACCTTCTTTTGCAAGGTTTTGGCGGTTTTATATTTTGGTTTTGTGTTTCTTTCTGCATCTGTAGACTTTTCAATGATTTGAATTAATATTTGTTTTATTTAATTTTGTTATGTTTTTATTTTGTTTTATTTAATGTTTTATTTTATTTTTGATTTCTGCTTGCGGTACGTGCTTATGTTACAGCAGCCATATTGATAATTTCCAAACCGCATTAATTATTTTGCTTTAATTTACCCAATTTTCTCATTTTTGTTTAAATTATGGCTTATAGCCCAACAATATTAAAAAAAATTTGTTTAAATTATATAAATAATCCATGATATTTTAGTTGGTTTTTGTGTCTAAAGATGACAGTTAAACTTTCGAAACATATCGTACGATGAGTGTTTGATTGACTTTTTTAATAATGTTGCTGAAATTATTTAAGAACTTGACAATGATAAAATTCAAAAAATATTAACTAATTTTAATTTAATTAAACAATTTGAATAAATTTAAAACAAAATCTTTCAAATATTTTGATGAAAATAAAAAAAATAATTACGATATAAAATTTATAAGTATTTGGTTCAAATTAATTTATAAAAAAATTACTCTATTAAAGTAATATTTTAAATTCTCAAATATTATTAATGTGAACTCATTTTATCAAACAAAAAAAATCACTTTCAATAATATTTGTTATAGAAAGTTTTTCACAATTTTCGCATTATAATTAATAAATTATTGATTGAATTTAGTATATAACATTGAGTGCAAAGACAAATTCACAATGTCAAAAAATTTTAAGAAGTAAACAGAAAAACCGATACTTTTATTTTAATACAAAAGAATTAATTAGGATAAAATTTTATTCTAAAATAGCAACGTAATAAAACAAAACATATTTATATAAACATATAACAAAAGTTTTGATAATTGAAAACTGGGAGCAAAACAGATTACATATTTTAAAGTTTCCAATTAAATAAATTGTCCCTAAATTTTAAATTTAAAATTTAAATTATGAATTTTTGGAAGTTTATTTGATTCTTCCACATTCTCAACTATTTTATATAGAGAAAATCATCGAAATATGTAAGTTTGCCTTTCAAATTTAGTTAACTTACTGAAATTATTGCAGAATATCTACCATCGATAAAAAATGAATAATTGAAAGTGATATTGGCAGAAATAAAAATGGGATAAGAATAAAACTCTCCTCTCTTAAATGTCATTCTAGATAAATTAATAAAATTAATTAATTAAAATAATATATCTCTAAATTATTTTTCATTTAAATTATACATAAACGAAAAGATTCTTACTTTAAAAGGCATTTTAATAATTTCAGGATGCAATTTTATGTCCTAACAATTTCTACTAAATACCCATCGCGTATATACTTATAATATATAAGTTACAAGTATCCACAAACAACACCGGAAAACGTTTTAAACCCAAAATTAGATCATAAATTCTATGAAAATTGGCCGCTGTATTCAGATGAAAATTTTAATTCTATTGTGACTTAAATAATTAAAATTAAAATATTTATTTAAATATTAATAGTTTCAATTCAATAAGAATGAAAAGAAATATTTATATCCGAAATAAAGATGTATTAAAAAATGGATAATAGAAATGGTTAAATATTTCCAAACAAATTTATGGTCGTTAAGTTGACTGACTAGAAGTATTTATAATTTAAAAATAAATCATAAAAAAGTAATAAACTAAATGAGAAAGCATTTTACAACCAATTAATAAAATAAATTAAGAAAAAGTTTCACATATCAAAATTTGAATTTAAACATTGCGGGCTTCGTTAAATTGTTCACAAAAAAATAAAACAGAAACTGCAATAAAATTTCATGATGATAAAGGATTATTTTATTTTTGCTGTTTACTATGCTTTTTAAAATAAAAACTATAATGACCCTTTACAATCCTAAATTTACTTTTAATAATTTTATATATATTTTCAAATTTGTGTACTAATTGTAATAGAAAATTTGAAAAAATACTGTTTTAAATTTTAAAATCTTAGAAAAATGTTATTTAAATAAAATATTCATTAGCACTACATTTTAATCTTAATGATTTATAAATTTTATTATTGAGTTAATATTTAAATTCTAAAATGTCGAATATAAATTTAAGTATTTTAATTATAATTTGAAAATTTAAGCAGGGTATCAATATTAAAAAGTCCCGGAAATTGGTTTGAAAACACTATGTGATAAAATACATATTTTTAATACTTGGATTTATTTAGTTATCGATTTAAAAAGAATAGGGAAACGCGGTACAATTATATTGCAACTAACGCTATCCAATGTTTCAATGAAAGCCATCTGTAATGATTTCAGTTTTCTCTAAAAATTTAATTTCTTTATTAATAATTTTTCTCTTTAAAAAAATTCCTTGAAAACCATTCTCATCTAATTATTTAAACAAAATCAAAGATTAGATAAATAAACATGTAAAAATTGTAATAAATTTTAAGGCATAGAATAGTTTTAGAATAAATAAAATATTGAACCCAGAACATTTATAAATAATTTTATTGATTTATTATATGAGTTGACTTGGTAAAATCACATTTCAATATAATATAATTTAACTGATCCCATTCAAGTAGCTCTTAACAGACTTACAATGAAATGTTGCATGAAAGCATGCTTTATTACTCTAAATATTTATACATGAAAATAAATGAATTTTGCATTTTCTTTAAAAGAAATTGCTAAAATCATTTTACTAAAATGAAAACCAACTTTTTATTATTATTTTAACTTTCACTTTATTTCGCTAAGTTCTTTCAATAAAAGAATAAAATCAATTAATTTGTAATCTGTTTGAATTTCAGGTTTACATTAATAAATTAGTTTTATGTTCTAGCGATATTGAAATGAAAATATCTAATTCTCTTTTATAAAGCTATTAATAATAATAATAATAATAATAATATATTGATAATAATATAGGTATTGAAACCACTAATTTATAGACAATAATAGTTGAAAGTTAAATCAAAAAACAAATCGAAGTTTAACAAAAAGAAAAATCTTATGATAAAGATTTAAAAATGAAAGATCATAAAATATAAAATTTCATTTTTATTCATTTAATTTTAAGGAAATTAAAATTCCTTAAAATTTTGTAAAAATAAATATTTAACAATAGTTCTTCAGATAATCTAATTAAGTTTTTTAATTTAATTGATTAATGAAATTAATTAATAAATAAGATTTTAATTAAAGTAATTAAAAGTAACCCTCCATTACCAGAATGGTGTCTGCGATACAACACGCCACAAAATTTGACTGTTATACATTAAGACAGTGCCGACTTAATGATTAAGTAGTAAACAGCAAACATAAATTTCAACTTAATTAAAAGGACTTGAATTATTTATTATATAATGAATACAACTCGTAGAATACTGGTGAAATTAAAAATTCTAACAGACAGTAGGTTTATTTAATTCGATTAAATCTGATTTTTGGTTAAATTTTATTAAATTTATTTATTGTTACAAGAAAAATACAAAGCAGTATAAAATGGTAATAAATTATTATACCAATAATTATATTTTTTGCTACTACTTTAATCAAGGGTACGGTGTTAGTTATGTACATCTTTGGCAACATTGTGTAAAGAAACGATATTTCCCATTCATTTTATGATTTTTAAATATATCTTATAACCCTATTGTGCTAACTGTTCTTAGTACAGATTCGTCAGCAGAATGGAGCATCCGCCAATATAATAAATTATTTTTGTTTAAATTTCAATGTTTTAAAACTTTTATTCATATTTATTTTAACAAATACAGTTTTTGTTTTTTAAATTTAATAAGTTTTTAATTTTTATAAATAAAAGATTTGAAAATATTTTTTAAAGTTCCTCCATATTTCATAAAACGCCACTGATTCAATTCTAGTAAGCAAAACTATGCTTCTTTTGTAACTATTAATATTGAAAAGAATAAAATACATTTTCACATTTTTTTAATATAAAATATTGACTGAATTTTTGAATGTTGCCTTGTGCATATGAGTATAAACGAGGAATTTTTTGTATGGAAAAACAAACTAGTTAGATGCCAATGAACATTAAAACTTCAAATTATTTCTTAATGTTGAAAACAAAATTTTAATTTTGGTATAATATATAATATACTATAAAGAAATAAACAGTTTTAACATATTTATTGATATAAGCTTAAAACAACACTAATCCAAGACTTGCCTAAATAAAATTGTGTACAATATTTTGTATGATTAAAATAAATTTTAAACAATAAAATGATTATATTTAAAGATTCACTAGATATTACGTAACCATATGTGCGTAATCCAATTAATATTTATCAATGTTTACATCTATTTATTTTACAATTTCAAAATAGTACAGAGCAAATAAATAAAAATATGTGATTTGGTAATCATGTTGACAAGACAAAGCAAATATTTATATATTGGTAATTAAATAATTTTATATTATATTAATATTTTGTTTTAATAAAAAAAGAACAACAATGTAAAAAACAATACAAAAAATCATGAAAAAAATCTCATTATGTTATAGAGTTAGCTTTACTACTTTAATTATTCCAAATGTATTTCATATTATTTCGAAACGATATTATCCCAATTTTCCTTATAAAACTTTATTGGAGACTTTAAAGTCTCCTATAAATTTACGATTATTGTTTGTGGATATACATTAGAGCGGGTCGATGGAATACAAAACTTAAAGGCTACTAAAAAAGTTGTCTTTGTTCTTCCGAAGTTTATATGTGAATTTTCTTTCAAATTGGTTAATGTCTATGTAAAAAATAATGAAATTACAATTTTTTCAACTACTTTAAAGTCGAAATACAAATATTAGAGATAGAGTTAGGTCAACTTTTAATACGAGAATAGCAGATCAACTTGTGAAATATTCTTTTTTGGTTTCAATATTTTCATTCTCATACTTTCCTCTTGAGTTTTCTGTTGATAAAATCATGCCATGTCTTGCATTGTAGCAAAGAACCTTTGAGGAAACCCGAGTCACCTCTTTCACTTGCCTGACTAAGACAAGAAAATTTGAGTATTTGCAATGGAGCAAGACAAAAGTAGGAGACAATAGATAACCTTTAGACCCATTTAATGTTATCATTATTAACAGTTTCTTCTAAATATAATTTCGTTTGATATGAAAAATAAACACATTTGACATTTTTTTAAATTATTTTTTATTTCCATTATGTCAAAACAAATGTATTCTCGATTTAACCTTTATGAAATCGCTAATCTTTCGAATTTCAAAATATAAATTTTCTTTAATTTATTTTTTTAATTCAACCAGTTTTGAAAATAAATTCTAATTTAAAGAAGTCTTTTAATTAAGTAAACTACTTGAAAACATATTTACCCATACCGATTAAAACAAATTTTTAAATTATTTTGCTAAAATTTTGAGTCATTAAAACCAATACCGCTATAAGAGTAATTTCTATTCATTTATAAATTTAATTATTTTTATTTATTTGTTTTGTTTAATTGCAATACTATCTGTATAAATTATAAATGGTTTAAATAAAATATGTATTCTATCTAAACCACAATACAAATTATAACCAAACGAAATTAACATATATTAGCTTTGGCATTTCTTTGTTCCAGTGTCGGGGAGATGGGATACATCAACTGTTGAGTTGACTGATCTGCTAGTGTAAATGATGATATTTCCTGACGAGAGCTTCTACACAATAAGTGATAAAGAATCTGTCGAAATTTCTCACAAAACCAACAGTATAAAAAGAAATGCACAATACTTTTCAAAGACAATAAAATTGAACTAATGCCTCTCAAAGAAATAGAATGATAATTAAATGATTGTAACGTAACATAAATTCCAAATGGGCCCTGAAAAACAAAAAATATTACAATTATACCTATTAAAACAAAAGTTATTTTATGTTCTTCTGTTCGAGAGTTGCTGTTTTGGTAATTTGGATTCTGATTGGAACACTGTCGAAGAAATCTCGACGATCTTCTCACAGCTAGAATCAACTGAAAATTTATCAATGCCAAGCAAACAAATGGAACAATTAAAAACAAAAACAATGTGATTATCCATAATTGAACATGGGTGTATAATTTGTAAATGAAATTCCTTTGAATGCGCAAGTCATGAAATCTGTGAAGATAAATCATGATAATTAATGGCAATTTAAAAATGATTATAACGACAAAAATAACAGCGACGGCAATTTTTCTGTGAATGTAATCTATTCGCCTTGAATAAAGCGGATAACATACCGCAATGTAGCGTTCGAAACCCAACAAAACCGTAATCCAATTAGAAATAAATATCAAACCGTGGAGAAATTCAGCCAGAATCATTTTGACGTTGAACCATTTCGAAATCATTTCGAAATTCAACAGTTCCAATTCGATCAAAGGTTTTTCGATATTGAAAATTATGAACAATACCAACGCAAACAAATCCACAATTCCCATTATTGTCATAAACATTCTTGTCGATAGCCATATTCCCTTTTTCAGTGCAATTACAATTGTGCCAAAGATTAATATTATACTGATGATTGATATAAACAAAGTCAAAGGTGTTTTTAAAGCAATATATACACTAAGAACGGATTCATTTTTCTTATCAATCCCAGAAGTAGAGTTTAGCATAAGTTTCAAAGTTTCTTCTTTGACATAAAAAAAACCACCAACAAACAATAAGAATTAGTTGATTTGTTTTAATGTAAACATGTGAAATAGAAAAACGGTCTTAATCAAATGAAATTGAATTAATTTCATTTGCCAGTTCAAGTTGTCATAATCTCATGTGTTGAAATTTGGATAGGCAAATCGCACCGATGTGAATAAGGAATTATTTTCCATTTTTTATAATTGAAATTTCTACTTATAGTATTATTATTATTATTATTATTATTATTATTATTATTATTATTATTATTATTATTATTATTATTATTATTATTATTATTATTATTATTATTATTATTATTATTATTATTATTATTATTATTATTATTATTATTATTATTATTATTATTATTATTATTATTATTATTATTATTATTATTATTATTATTATTATTATTATTATTATTATTATTATTATTATTATTATTATTATTATTATTATTATTATTATTGGACGCACAGGAGTTGTTAAATTTCACTACGTCACTCGCTATACTGATGGGACTTTCATCGTTTATGACTAAGGGAAATCTCCGGATGCGCCGCATGATTTTAGTAACCATCATGTACCCGTGACCGAGATCACGTTGGTACCGTACATAATGGCCGAATGCCACTCGAGCAGGTGAGCGCCATCGCTAGCACTACTCCTCGAAGGACCTTCGTCTTTCCCGAGTTGTTCGCTGCCGCTAGAAGGGCTTACGCTTTCATCCATGGGTGTTCAATTCGTGACAACCCTCGAAGAGTAAATTACGGATGATCATCTAACCCTAGTGTTGGTTTACCATAGCTTATCCCTCTTATTCCCGTTACACTTCTCATAAACCAATTTGTTTAGCCAATCTCAACATAAAAAGGAAACGAAAAGGAAAACTTCATTTTATTAACAATTGAATTCATCAAGATAACACAACGAAATATCGTTTAAAGTTGGTTTTGCCGAGTTATCAAGGAGAGAAATTCTACTCCAATGTCCTATTTACACCAAAATCATTTCGGCCTTCCTTTAATCGTCTTCGTCGAGTTCGGTTGGGAAGTATTTTCGCTTCATCGGCCTGTATGGCGGGGGGTTCAAGGATTGGGTCTCCTCTCTTCGGGTCGAGGGACCTGCGATCTCTTGTGCCGCGATAGAGTTAGGCACCTCGCCCGTGAGAACGGCCATATCTTCGGTTCCGAGCCCAAGTCCATCGAGGATGTGGGTGACCGGGGAAGATTCCGGCTCCTCGTCGATCAGATTTATGTGTATGGACCGGGCAGGTGATCGGAATATTACATCGGGAGCGTAGAGGATATCCGGGTCGAATTCCGGAAATTCAAACTCCTGATAAGGTGGAGGTGGATCGTTGGTAGGACATGAGACCTCCGTAGGTTCCGATCCGGTGAGAACCTCCTCTACTCGTCGGCGTCGCTCGCGTCGTCGCCGATTTCGATTCGGGCGCCGGCGGGTCCGTGCGCTGGCAGCACTCCTTGTGTTCTCAATAGGTGGTTTGGAGACACTGGGCACGACAGGCCGAATGGGAATTTCAGAGATTTGATTCCTGGAGACTGGGGGTGAAGGCAAGGCATTGGAGACATGAAGGTGGGAAGCTGGTATTATATCCAACTGCCCGGCCCTAATGCTTCCTGGGACGTAGGTTTGCAGTTCAGTATCTGTAAACGCGCGTCGGAGCGCGGTTGATTGCTCCTTGATGAGCAGCCGCTGGGCGCGGGATTCGGTGATTAGCTCATCTCGTGCCCGAGTGAGCCGCTCGATTTTCCGTCTCAGCACTTTGATGGCATCGGGCGGAGCCCACGTACCCTTTATCCGTGCATACTTGACTTGTAGTACCTCGTGCTTTTGTTTCAGCTCCTCATATTGGTGGCGGACGGCCACGATCGAAGGTGGGAGTCGGGGTATTCTTGGCAATCTGTTTAGTCCGGAATCGTTATTATTATCTTGCATTCTGAAAAGGAAACAAGAAAATTTGAGGAAAAACTCTCTATGAAGTGAAGTGGTGACAGAATATGGAAACGTAGGCGAAGGGCCGGATAGCAGTTTGAGGGATGAATCCTTACTTTGTTAGTCTCCCTGAATTTCGTGGTAATTTTACCAATTATTGTGGTCAGACGGAACTACTATCCTTCTTATTACGATTCGATTGTCGGGTATTCTTGAGTCAAACTGGTATTACGCTTCCCGCATTCTGTTGTAAATCAACCAGTACTTGTTGGTACCCATACTACTATCACTTTAGCGGTTCCCTTATCGGTTACCCGACAAAATACTATTTGACTCTACTATTCTTACCTTTATGCATATTATGTTAGATGGGCCCTTAATTATTATTGCATTGACCATTACTAGGTTATTTATTCGTGTGTAGTTCGGTTATTAATTATTATTAGGTTACACTAGGGTATCCTCGTGAATACTGCCATAAGATTGGTCGTTAATAGTTATTAACTATCACTGGTTTATCTGATTGATTATAAGGTAATTGATAATTATTATTTGATCAAATTGTGATCAGGTTCATTTATTTTATCACGGAATAAACGTACATTATTAGTGGATTAATTCCGGCTAGACTTTGGTTGCATCGTCATACTTTATCCAATGATCATTCTTAGACTAAGGCCCTTTTCCTCATGCCATTTATTATAAGCTAGTCCCTAATTGCTATTACATTTACTACTAGTAATGTAGTCATTTTGCCTTATTTATTACATTTGTCACTATTTTCATATCTATGGAATTTAGTATCCTCACTACTATTAGTATATTTATGTTATTTATTACATTTATCACTATCCTTATATTTATGGAATTCACTATCATTACTATTATTAGCATATTTATGTTATTTATTACATTTATCACTATCCTTACATTTATGGCATTCATGATCATTACTACGATCGTTATATTTACTCTATTTATTATATTTATAGTTGTTATTATATTCATGGTGATTACTACAATTAATACTATTATTATATTCATACTACTTGTTATATTTACCACAATCATTATATTTAGGGTATTTTA
The DNA here is from genome assembly GCA_022537955.1 of Schmidtea mediterranea. Taxonomy (NCBI): domain Eukaryota; kingdom Metazoa; phylum Platyhelminthes; order Tricladida; family Dugesiidae; genus Schmidtea; species Schmidtea mediterranea. The sequence goes on from CM039682.1 coordinate 17,705,780, forward strand.
TTCCGATTACCACTATTGCTATATTGGTTTTATTATACCCTAACCACTGGTTGCTGTTCGACTATATTTAGTACCTTTGAACAATTTACTTACTGGAATCGATTCCCTACGTGTAATCTCATGAGTTCGCCCCTAGACAATTGGTACGAGTATTGCAATTAACTGATTATTAACCTATTGCTCCGCTCATAACACCACGTACAAAACTGATGTAATTTGGTTTATGTCATTACTATGCAAGATCATAACTGAAATATCTGAGATGTACTCGTGCATGACTATTAACCATTTGTGTAAAACTATTGATTTTATTTTGATACTTCGTACTATTGTGATGTTTGGGGTTTTCTACTGTCACTATTTTCTCTATTTTTGGGCAACGATTTCAATTCTGCTAGATGGAATTTGCTGCGTCCTTCCGTACTAACACTCCCATAGCTATACTTTCCTTATTTCATTCATTTTTAACTAATTTACGAGATTGCTTTTCACGGGGACCTTTGGTCATGATACTTATTCCTCGACTATTCTTAGGCTTACCCCTGCTACCCATTTCTTGTTGAGATGTCCGAAAAAGATAATTCGTATGATCTAATTGCGATCATTCCTAAATTCCCCTTTTACTCTGCTGTCGCATCTTCCCTGATTTTACTTCAACTCGTTCCGGCCACATATTTCAGAAGCCGCCCCGAGTATACAACGGCGCCCTGCGTAGCGGTCCTGTGCATTATAACCAGAACCGACTGCGGACTGCCGAGGGGTCCACGAGGCATGACCCGCGAGCCCAACTAAGGGTTTTCACCCACTAGTTAGCCCGAGATCCGTCCCATGGACCTTCTATTTCAATACTGTATTATATAATAAATTAAATGGGTCGGACAATAGATATGAATATGATTTATTAACATGATAATTAAGCAACATAGAAGAGAACGAGACATTTAATTAAAGAAAAATGTTACGATGTAAACATAGAAAATTAAAAATTTACAAATAAGTTCCTTACTATAGCTGTTGGTAAGATTTTCAAAATCGGTATAAGTGTTTTGAAGTTCTAAAGTTCAATGTTTTTTAAAGTTCAAAGTTATGAAATTCATCACTGTATTTATACTATTTTTATGCATGTGTGCGACCAATAGGCGATTTTTCGCCATTTTTAGGGCTTTTTAGTTATTTCATTACTTAAAATTTATTTTTATTATTTTTTGTATATTTTTCTTAATTTTTTTTTATATATAATTCGGTTTATGTTCGCATTTTATTTTTACTGTTATTTTTTGATAATATTCTTTTTGCCCTTTTTTTATTTGTTTTCTGGTCGCCACTTCTGCCTATGTTTTTTCTAAACCTTATTTTGCAAGGTTTTGGCAGTTTATTTTATTTTTAATATGTTTCTTTCTGCAGCTGTCTTGCTTTTTCCTGATTTTTATTAATTATTTGTTTTATTTAATTTCTGTTATCTTTTATTTTGTTTTTATTTATTATGTTATTTATTGATTTTTAATATCTTGGTGCGGTGCATGTTTATGTGCAGTGATTCCTTTCACAACTTTTTTACTTTTATTTTTGTTTAAATTGTGGCTCTGAGCCCAACATTATTATTATTATTATTATTATTATTATTATTATTATTATTATTATTATTATTATTATTATTATTATTAAATAGAATTTAAACAAATAAAAAGGTTAGCCATTTTCCGCAATGTTTATTCATAAGGTATGAATAAAAAGACTAACCTTGTTATTTTTTAAAATTCTATTTATATAAATAATTCCGCTACCGACACAAAAAAGATTTTAAAGATTATTATTATAATTAAATTGAAAACGATTATTTTAGAATTGAAAATTTTTACATCCATTTAATATATTGTGTGCAGCAAAGGCTTATCTTATTATTTTCTTATTAAAAAAAATTATTGATATTATAAATATTTAAAATAGTAAAAAAACTATTATTTAATTATTTGTAAATTATTTTAAATTGCAAACCGATATATGGAAACGAAGCCAAATTGTGATAGATATATACTTTGCTTTTCATTTCTTTAAAAAATACATTAAATATATTAAATAATCTCAAATATATTACTATCGGCGGCTGGTCTCGGTAATTTAGACTGACAAGTCGCGTTTATATTATAATATCGATGCTATTTTTATACTGTATGTAATATTAATAATATATTTTAATTAAAATTTTTAATAAAAAAAGAATTTTAAAATGTAATGAAGATTGTCAACAACTATATGAAGCACAATGGATAAGATTTGATATTAAATCACTACTCTCTATGGATAGTAGTTGTATATGAACAATTAATACCCTAGTAATACAACAAATTTTCTTTCCGATTTCTAGAACTTGACAGTACATGCAAATATTTATTAAATGCAATTAAAACCTAAAATATACAATTGAAACACTTTTTATAGCGCTTCCCAATTGCATATTCTAAAAAAGAGCAGTATTAGATGTTAATTTTGAATAGAAAATGAAAAATGTAAAGTTTATCATTTTTTATGTTGTTTAAAATGGTCAAAAAATGAATTGAGCAGAATTAGTTTGTATTAGTTTTATTATTATTAAATTATTCTTTAAAGATTATTCATAGAATTTCTTTATGACATTTATAATAATGAAGAAGATGCTTATCTCGAACATATCAATCGATTTGAAAACAAGGAATATATATTATATTTGATGGCTGCTCAAAAAAGATATCATTTGGTGACTATTCAAGATCCGCAATATGAAATTAAACATGTTGATAGCAGCGCGTCCAAACAATTCATCATAAATCAAGGTCATAAGAGTGGTTAAATAATTGATTTATTATTCAATATTATTTCAATATTTATTCAATATTATTCAATATTATATCTCTTTTACTGACAAAATAAATGAATTTATAATTGTTATCAAAAATCGAGGTGCAAAACGATGTATTTATAAATATTTAAATTTTTCGATATCTGGTATTTTGAAATTGAATGATAAAATTGCTCAGAATACTATTTATATTCGATTTAATTCTCTACATATGTTATTTAGAAGTGTAATTGTTTTGGCATATTTTTGGAACTTCCTCATAAAAGAAAAATTATAAACTGGATATCCTTAAAAAGTTTTTTTTTACTTAATTGCCAAATTTACAAACACTGAAATTATATTGATATATAATCAAGGCAATAAGTGTTTTTGTTTTAAATAACTCAACTTGTATATCATCCGTCACATAAATTTTAATTTTTATACATAACTCTTGAGAACGGCTGTACGCAAATTTATGTTTTACCAAAAAATAATAAATTACTTCTTGCAAAAGTTTTATTTTTGATTTTAAATTTCAACTCATAATTTGCTGAAATATCTAGGATAATTTTAGAAAGGTTGTAAAAATTTGGAATAATTCTTTAAAGCGATAAATCGCACCACAAAGGAATCCACCAGTATTATGATATTTTAAACAAAATATTAAATTAAAAAGGTATAACTATCTAAATCTTTTGATAAAAGTGAAAAATCTTTTTGAATAAACTTCCCATGTTTACATGTTGTTATTTTTAAAAATTCATATTTTCGCATATATCTGTTAAAAAAGTGAGAAAAGTTAAATTATTTTCTTCATACAAAACCCAAAATCCTACTAAAATTAAATCATGTCTAAATTGACATTTCAGTATTATAAAAAAAAATTTTTTAATCAAGGAAGAATTCTTAAACCAACCATAAATTCAATTGCGGACAGTAAAGAAATTTTAATTATTAACATCGAAAAATTCTAAATATTTTACACTTGTTGGGGTCATGAAAAATAAATTTTTTAAGCTAAAGAGAGAAATTAATAAACTTAATAGGAAGATGTTTGGTATGAGTGTTTATTGATAAAATAAAGAAATCACAGAGGATCTAAAACAGGTTTAAACATAACCAGTGAATTAAATTTAAATTAAATTAACCAGCTAACTAAAAGTTATAATGAAAATAAAAAAACATGAGCAATCATGATTAGATATAATTTCAGTTTATTTTAATTTATTAATTAAATTAATTAATACAAAAGTTGTTTTAAACAATTACAGTAAATCATTAGAACAGCTGGTAGCTGGTTGATGGCAATAAACTGAAAAAAGATAAAAACAAACCAATCAGTATGATTCTGTGAAAAAATAGGATTAATTATATAGATAAATTAATGTAAATGCTTAACGGATTTTATCTCCTTTGGTCGAAGTAAAGAAATAAACAGATATATTTAAAAAAAGTACAAAAAATAAACTAAGTAAAGCTGTCTAAAATTGAAATTCCTATCAACTTCCTTTAAATCGCCAATTGTATAAAGAGAATTATGAAATGTGCAAAATTATGAAATGTGGAATAAAATTAAATTTACATTGTCAAAACCTGTGGATAGATAAAATCTCAATGTTGTTCGGTCTTTGTAATTGTTTATTAAGTAGATTATCAAATACAACGACTCAGACAAAATGATTTCATAAGAAAAATAAAAAAAGAATTAATAAACTCAATGTAATAAGATTGAAACCATTCAAAAATGTCATAAAAATTCCAGAAAAGTTGCACCAAAGTACTTAAAAATATAAAGACGTCAGTGTAATTCGTTTAAGGATACTGCTAAAAAAATTTAAAAAAAGTTATATATCACATTTTTCAATAAACACGTAGTTCTGAACTTATAACGGTTCTCACTTATACCGAAAAAAATATTTTATAAAATTAATTATTTTTCAAAAATTAATTAATAAATCACAAGCTGCTGTTACCAACGGCCATTAAATGATGCACAAATTTGGGAAATTCGAATGACTCATTTTTCTATAAATATTTTTTACTAGCTGTAACCCGTCAAAAATGACTGCCTTTCTCTGTTTGAAGTTTAGATTAATTAATGAGCATAATAAGAAAGGCTAGTTAAAAATCATTTTTAAAGTGTTTCCTAAGGTTTTCAAAAACTATTTAGAACATATTAATTGTAAAATCTTGAAGATAAAATCATTTAACCAAAAATTCCACATACAAAATAGGTTGGTAAAATTATTTATACCTTTGGATCCTTGGATCCTTTTTAAAATCCACCACATTTAAAAGATTTGCATCTTAACATAAAACTTATGTATTTACCTCAGAACATTACAATATATGGATCAGGAAGCCATTGAGTCATTGAAAGCATATTTCATCCTTGCAAGGCATACATTTGAAAAAATAATAACATCCTATAAAAATATCGATTATGCAAGAAAAAAATTTACTTTGGCATCCATCTACGGCAGTGGTTCTTAAAAGGTGTTCCTCGGAACACTAGTGTTCCGTAGAATTAGGTGAAGAGTTCCGCTAAATTTATATATTCAGAAATATATAATGTTTTGGAATTCAATTTGGTTTCGTTTTTACATTGAAATGTTTTAAAATTGCAATTTGACGGGTACTTTTACAAAAAAATTCTTGCGGTGTTGGGGCCTCTTCCCTTTTCACAACACCAACGATAACGTTTAGGAAGGTATCTTGAAAATCTTGCAACTTCGTTCTTCGGTACTTAGTTGAAAGGACTCCAGGTGTTCCGCAAAAGCTTTTGAGATATAGAGTGTTCCTTCATTACCAAAAGATTAAGAACCACTGATCTACGGAATATGGAAAACACTCATTAAACGAACAAGTTTCTCTTTCCAAAAATAGAAAAGAAAGAAAGCTGAAGATATTACTAATCTAATCGTCTAACTTAGTGAACGTCAAAATCTCTAAGTTGATAATGAAAACATTAACTAACTGATCGAAAATGATTTGGAAAATCAAACCAATGCAGAAATATTGGATCTTGAAACTCGAATGGAGGCGGTAGAGGAAATATACGAAAAAAATTGTGTTGAAAGAAACGGCTATGGCTTTTCATTTGATAATTCAAAGAATACAAATATTTGAAGTAATGGACCCAGGTAATGAACATCTTTTATATGTGAGCCGCCAGATTAAGGATAAAATTGCCTGTAATCAAGAAATATACAGAGAAAAGAAACAGAATACCCACTAATCAAAATTTGATACATTTTAAAAAGGTTCACACTACTTTACCTTAAGTTGAAAATGAAGAAATGCAATTAGTATGAATGACGAGAATGTTTAGTATTTTTAAAATAAAAATATGAATTCATATGATAATTAATTATAATGAATTCTACAAAAGAAACTTTTATTCACTTTGTTTAAATGAGGAATTAAATTTTTTATTTTTATTAATTCATTACAGTGTGACTATTAGAGAAAGTGTAAAAAAGATAAAATCACGCGTCAATTAACATAATTCATTAAATGTCACAAACTTCATAAATTAATTATTAAATATTTTATTTGAAATGTTAAAGTAAATTGTTATATAAATTATAATAAAGTTACAGCCAACGAAAATTTGTTTAAATAAATTCAATTAGGATTTTAAAATATAGAAATAAATTGAAAAAAAATATATCTACCATATTCATAATAAAAAAATAATTTATTAGTAAAAAAAATTAAATTCAATTATAAATATTATAAATATCGAAAATACGATGGTCCATTTTTAATAATAAAAAAAACACTTTAACCCCAAAAAAACGTTGAAATTATCCTCATTTTCAGTTTTTCACCATAATCTGATTCAAAACGTATATAAGGAAAAAATAGCGATGTAATCAGTAAATATATATATAATTCAACACAGATTATGATGGCAGACTGATGATGAAGTTAATTTCCTTGAAATATATTTCGTTCTTTCTGCGTTATATTGTTTTTAATTTAAGAATATTTAATTTAATATTATCTTCAAAATTAATCAAATATCCATTAATGTGCAAAATTTACATTATTTATTAATATTTGACTGCATCTCTTAAAATTGTATACAATTATAATATTTTAATGGAAAAAGTGAATTAATAATAATAATAATAAAAATTAATATTAATATTTTTATTTTTTATAGTGTAAATAAAATAAATAAATACTGAGCCGGATAAATGTTTCAACGAAAATTTATATTTCCAAATCATTGCGTGCATAATTAATCCAATTTAAGCAATGTTTATGTTTAAATAAAATCTAATTAATACTTATTTTTTAAATTTGAATATATATTGTCGAAGAAAAACCAAATGAAAACATGAAAACAGTTTTCTCGTGTAGATTTGTTTAATCTCTAAATGAATGTAAATTGTATTTTCCCAAGAAAATATTTGTTTTAATTTAGGTTAATTTGAAAAAAATAATTGAAAAATAATTATAATTAATTTTTTAAGAACAATACTGTTAAATTTATAGTTATAAATAATGTAGGTTTTTGAAAATATTTATAATTTGTTTCTTTAAAATTTTAAGTGTATTTTTATTATTTTTATACACCTAATTCTGTTGTAACTCGATAGATTTGTTCCGGAAAACTTGCGTAAATAAAAGTCGCGTAAAAAATGACACAGGATCCATATAAAAGAAGGAATTTTTGAAATTTTATCTCAAATGTTGTGAAAAAAGTAATTCATCTTTCTTACGTTCTTTACGCATAGTTTTTATTTAAAATGTTCATTCATTACATATTTTAGTAAAAAAAATAATTTAAAAACAATATTAGAAAAAAAAATTAATAAAATTCATAATTTTTGAAAAAAATCCATTGATAATTTGACAAAAAGTAAAGGTTCATTCGTAGTCAATAGAAAATGTATAATTGAATTAAACAATTCATTTAATAATAATTTTAAAGCTTTTGAAAAAAACTTTATAGACGTTTTATATGAAAAACACAAAAATTATTTAGAAGATTTAGAAATAATATAATAATTAAAAAAACCGAACATTCATAATTTGAAAAATTGACATAAAAATCAAAATAATTCATTGTTTAGTGAACAAAAATTTCAAAACATATAATTTGACAAAAAAATAACATAAAATAAATAAAATTTGATAAAATATAACTGAAAAAAAAAATTCGTAATTTATTGAATCGAAATCTGCAAAACATATCGTTAAGATGATTTTTTAATTTGTGCCACGTTTTGATGATACATGCTTTCTTTTATGAGAGACATCACTTTCTTCGCTAAAAAATATTTTTACTTACTTTTACTTATTTATAAATTTAAAGAATAAATTAATAAAATTAAGCATGTATTACGTACTCATCTTACTGATGATTAAAATAAAGCACTCGCCTCCATGAAAACTGACCTGGTAGCCATTCTGATAAAGTTGACTTCAATATTTCAGCCTCTTAACATTTGAAGAAACAAACTTCTCAAAGATGGATTTTGAAAAATATAAGTTCAGTGAATGAGTTCTGACTTACATAAAAGATGAATAACTGCAGAACCCGATATTTCAGCTGTTGATACTTGGAAAGATAAAGCTTGGAAATAAATCCCAGAGGAAAATATTTGACATTCCTTTCCCAATTATTGCATCAATAATGCAATGGATAGAGCTGAAAGTGATGCTTTGTATAAGAATGAAAATCGTGAAAATTTCACTAATGGTGATGAGAACGATTATGTTGAAGCCAATGATCTTTGCTAAAGAGGTTCATTATTTAGATTCGACTTATATATTATAATATACGGGATGTCATGTATCAAAAGTGTTATTGCGTTATTTATATCTATTAAATCACACATTTACACATTGCATTATATTTTTATTTAAATGTATAGAGTATTTTAAAACGACGAGAATAAGAGGAGCAAGCAATTTATTGTTATTTTATTACAATTACCGACTTTACCTGCATAAACTTCGCAGCATTTATTTTTATAATTTTAGTTTTTAATAAAATATATAAAATTTCACTGTTTTTCGAATATGATTAAATTATATATATATATATATATATATATATATATATATATATATATATATATATATATATATATATATATATATATATATATATATATATGCTTAACGAATATATTAAATAAAATTTATGTTAAATAATTGAATTATAATTTAATTTTAAAATTTTCAGTTTACAATAAAGTTTGATAGACATTATTTTAAGAAAATAAAATAAGCTCATATGTAAAACTCATTTAATTTTCGTTTATATTTGTTTATATTTTAAATTTCATTTAGGTTCGTTTGACCATAGATTTCCAACCTTTTCTATTTCACCGCCCCATCTTACAAGAAATAAAAATTCTAATTCTTCTTCATAATAGTTATTCAAAATAATAAATTATTGTTAAAGACTTTTTATATTTTATCCATTCACAAGTTCAAATGAACAAATAAATTAGTGATTTGAAAGGTTAAATTATTAACTTTTTAAAAATCGGCGTTTCATCCAATTTTTCTCGAAAATCGCTTGCGTCACAATTGGGAACCACTGACTTGGACTATAGGTTAGTTATTCTCAACCTCTTATGGCTTGTGCCCTAAATGAATTTTTAAATATTTGCGGCACATGAAAAATCTCAATAGTTTTTATTGTTAGATGCTGTGAAAACATCTTCATTTAATTCAAAGTTTGTATTCATTCAAAGTTCAAAATTTATTAAAATCAAAATTATATCTTTCATATTTCCGAGAATTTAAACAAAATTAACAACAGTATTTAAATTTTATTTTATTACTAATTTATTTAAATTTTATTTAATAATTTATTTATTTAAATTTTATTTTATTTAATATTTTAATAATTAATATTTAATAATTTATAATCAGATATTTAAATAATTTTATCAAATTTATCAAAAGTAATTTAAATCTTATTTTTAATTTTTTATAATTTTAAAACTTAATTTTACGTCCGTTGATTATTATGCTTAAATATCCTCACATTTATTGCATAAAATTTGTCTGTAACGCAATTTTTATTAAATTTTTATTTTTGTCAATATTTTTGGTAAAAAAAAGAATTGTTGTATAATATTTATAATTTTGAAAAATCAAAGTTTATTTATCTTCAAAATTGTGAATATTTAAACAAACTTAAATATTCAACTCATTTTCAAGCATAAAAGGATATTTTTGTTTGAAATCAGCAATAGATAATTAACATTAATATTTATCTTAATCGATTCAAAATATTATTTATGTTATTTATCTGTAATTTTTGTAGCAAATTTTATTAATTTCATTTAAAAATTTAGTTTCTAGGGACTACTGTTTTTACTAACGTACCCCCAGACATCACATAATATTTTGGATTCATAACATAATATCTTTTAATATTAAACTTTTTTTTTCCTATCTTTAAGTAAACTTATATGCATAAACTATATTTTAATTTAATTTTAATTTCAGTTCTTAATTAAATATGTCTTTAAAAATGTTTGAGTGGCAAATATTGAGCAAAAATGCATAAAATGCCGTATGTAAATAAAAATAGTGCAAAATTAATGAAAAATTTGAAAAAATTAATTCAAATTAATTAATTGATATATTAATAAACGAAATTATGTTTTAAATTTATATCAATAATTATTAAAAATTCAGGCAATACGATATATTATTTTGTTTCCACTAGAAGATTAAGCTCTTAGAGGTTCCACTGCTAATGTTTTAGTTATGTCCGGAATGTGTCAATTAAACTAATTTTACGCAGATTGTAATAAAAAAATAATTAACATTTCCTTGTTATTCGTCGTGCATACAATAATTGACAAAACAAATTAAAAAATATTAATTCACACTTAATCATTGAAATGGAATAGAACATTATCTATAAAATTTAGTGCAAATGATTGAATGAGCTATTATTATTATTATTATTATTATTATTATTATTATTATTATTATTATTATTAATATTATTATTATTATTATTATTATTATTATTATTATTATTATTATTATTATTATTATTATTATTATTATTATTATTATTATTATTATTATTATTATTATTATTATTATTATTATTATTATTATTATTATTATTATTATTATTATTATTATTATTATTATTATAAGACACACTAAGCAATGACATTAATTAAGATAAAATAACGCTATTCCAAAATACATTTCGACAGACTCACTGTCATCATCAAGTAGAATCTGAATTCAAACTACATCGATGTAAATTGCTTTGTTTAAACAAACTAATTCAATGATTTTTTATTCAAAAAAATATTCTGATGTAGAATTTCACAAAAAACTTAAAATCGACCTATAAACTAAAAATTCCGAAAACAATTGATTAATATTTTGTGCTACATAAAGAAAATAAATGTAACAGATTTTATAATTTTTCAACAGAATATATTTTTAAAATAAAATTTAATGAATCTGATTTTTTAAACAAAACAATTTTTATCGATATAGTTTGAATTTCGATTCCCTCTGATGATAACAGTGAGTCTGTGAAAATATATTGTAGTTTAATATGTTGGATTAGCGCTTCTTTCATTATTGTTATTATTATTATCAGTTAAAACATTATTTTAAAATTTGAAGCTCATCTTTGTTTAATAATTTCAAAATAATAGTCACAAAATAATCACACATATTCAAATATTGAATATTAAAAATTGAATAATAATAAAAATAATAATAATAATAATAATAATAATAATAATAATAATAATAATAATAATAATAATAAAATTAAATCTGTTATAAAAACCAATAATATTTAAGTGATGAACATTTAAATTTCAAAATGAAAAAATATTATCAAGTTTCTTCAGATACTTTCATGTCTTTTTTAATTAATGTCTCCCTTACATCAGTGAAATTATGAAAAATAAAATCGATTTTTCTAGAGTGAGTTTGATTATTTAGAGACAAATTCAATTGTAAAATTATCTTTAGGAAGACATGCAAATTTTCTCCCCTAATTTATTGGAAAGTCAATTAATTCAATCGATAAATAACGGATTATTCCTTTAATTATTTGTCAGTGAAGCTCACAATATCCCTAACGATTAGATTCCACCTTTTCAATTCCAATCTTGTACTAATTTAAATCTAAAAATAAAATTATTTCTCTTAATTAGTTCTTCAAAAATTTGATTTTTAAACATATAACCATCAATACTTCTTTTTAATTCACTTTTTAAATTAACAGAAAGCAAATTAGCCATGAAATTTATTTTCTTCGACTGTTGTAAAAATTTATAAAATCATGGGCTATTTCTTGGAAAAAAAATATTGCAATGATTTTAATTTAATTAAATTAAATTGCTGCTGTTCGTCTAGTTAGGTGCAAAAGAAATTCAACTGTTCAGAAAAGTAAGTGCAATTCGATAAACGGCAAAACTTATATAAATTCAGAATTAATAAAATAATTTGAAAATTTAAAAATTCACATATTTCAGGGAAACAGAAGTGTACAGATAGAAAATAATGAGATTTATACAAATACGATAATATAAAATCAATTGAAATCACCAGAAAAAGATATTCAAAAAGTAGAAATTTATTGAAAATAAATAATTTAATAGATATGTGGAAAACCCGAGTCACATGAGAAACCCGAGCGATGAATTAAAAAATAACGAGGTTAACCATTCCTCAAAATTTAATAAAAAGATTAGATTTTTTAAAATTAGACTAACGAAACAGTATGTTTGATCAGAAAGGCGAGAAGCTCCCAGCCTGTTTGTTTTGTGTTCCAAAAGATTTAGCATACTTATTTACTTTATAGTTTGTTCGTGTTATTATTTGTTTGACAAAATTTATTAAAAAAGCATAATCACTGATAGTCAATGGCGAGTTTGTTGAAGAGCGAACTAAATACTTAATTTTTAAATTATGCAAATGGAAATAAGTATAAATAGTACTTTGATTGCTAGTTTGGATTTGGGTTGCTAGTTAAGTAAACAAATATTTCAAAATCATGTCACGTTCTGATAATTGTAAGTTATGTTTAATGACTACTTAATGCTAAGAAATTTCTTTTTCAATAATTACTGCATTGATTTATCATTGAATTTTCAAGTTTTTATTTAACAAATTTATAATTTTATTTTTCTTAAATACATTTCAGTAGTAAGTTGTGAGGTTGAGGGAACAAGAACCTTATGATTCATAGTATGAGTTATAATTTTGGGAGAACAAAGACAGTGAGTCATCATATGAGTTCTATTTTGAAGATTGCCTCTGAAAAACAAAACAGTGAGTCATAGCATGAGTCATCCAATGCAAACAAGAACATAAATCCTTCTCCACTAACAAAGGAGTAATGAATAATCTTTAAAACCTTTTCAAAATTTATTTCACGAGGTATTGACACAGTCAAATCAAAACAAAGAAACTATTTTAATATTATTTTTAAAATTTTATTTAGATGTTATCTTGCAGAAATTTTTTGTAGTGGACTTATGAATTAGATCAGGGTTACCGAACTACGGCCCATGAGCCTGATGCGACCCACAAGGGCTTCTCATCCCGTCCACGAAAATTTTTGTATCTACAAAAAAATTATAGAAATATTATAGAAAATTATAGAAATTTACCTATACCCTGCCAAGATTAGCCGCCGCTTACGTGAACGTTATATTTTCCAACCGATCACTACATTGCAAAACCTTATTCCCTACTTCCTTTTTCACCTTGCGTTTCTCTTTGAGTGGAATAAAGAAAGGGTTGGTTGAACGATTGAAGCAGATGTGTAATAAAAAAGCATTCCACAACCGATGTTCCTGCACTGTATTATTCACCAGCAGGCTTTGTGAGCTAAATATATGGATATTAGCGGTGTATTGATTCCTGTAGTGAAGATGGTGAATTTAATGAGATCACATGGGCTCAACCATACACAGTTTAGAGACATTTTGAAAGATAAAGACACAGAATTGCAAGATTTAATATATTATACAGCAGTAAAATGGCTAAGTTGTGAGAAAGTTCTGAGCAGAGCATTTAAGCTAAGAAATAAAATAAATGACTTCCTGGAAAGTAAATGAAAGGTTCAACCATTACTGTCTCATGACGAGTGGATATGGAAATTTGCCTTAACTAGTAATTTTACTTTTTTTAACCTAAAATTAAAAGAAGAGAAAAACTTACACCAACTTAAAGCCCATCAGAACCAAAGTTGTCTTGTTTTTGGAACAAATACAAGCCAACAATTTGATGAACTTTCAGCAGTATAAAGTCTTCATAGCTGAAACAACAACTGAGTTCTCCACATCATTTGCATGTTAGATCATCAAAAGAAATCCAAATTCAGTTTTAAAAGCGACTTGTATTGACATGCAGAAGAAGTGAGAATGTTTCAAGACTCATTTGAAGCTGATGCGACCAGTTGTCCAAATGAATGGAAGCTGGAAGTCATTCAGTTGCAAGCAAATGACCTCCTTAGGGAAAAATTTAAAATGGAACTGGTTGAATTTTACCAGGTTCTTCGCAAGGAAGACTTTCCTAATGTCAGAACTTTTGCACCAAGGTACCTTTCAATCTTTGAAACAACATACCTGTGTAAACAAGCATTTTCTAGAAATAAATACCTGAGGAACCATTTGAGAACGAACTTGTTCGATGATAGTCTTAAGTCACTGTTAATGTTATGGACATCAAATCTAAACCCAGAAATTTCTGCTATTTTGGCATAAAGGAACCAATTTCACCATTCATACTGATGCAGGTCTTCATGTGCTGTGTGTTATTGTATTATTAAATAAAAGCTGATGAAATTAATATTAAATAAATAGTTAAAAACTATATCCGTCTTTTGATTCTTTTTTATTTGGATTTCGAGTATGTATGCGATCCCAGAACTGCTGTTTGATAGACCCCTAAGTTAGACAATGTTCTAATGATGAAAAACCCACCAAAAGATTTGTTTTTGCGTTCAGACGTAAAATAAGAAATTTAAATCACTATCTCATAGAAAATTTCATTTTCTACAATATTTAAATAAGTTATATTTTGATCCAAGATGAAAAATTTGATTTATTTTTACGAATTATTTTTAAGTATGTTTCTTCCTTAAATTTTTAACTGTGATCGGGCAGTTTTGTAGAGAATAAAGATATTTATGAAGTCATTAATTTTAGAATTTATTTTATAGTTCCTTTTATATTAAAAATTCGCTTGATAAATCTCTTTGTCGCCGAGAAATCACTATTCACTACTAAACCTTTTCTTTAATTTTCATATCATATAAAATTAAATCACATTATTTTAAATTTTAAAATTCTAACACTGGAAGTACCTGATAGTTTGATTTGAAGACCCACGTCCCATTATGAATTTATCAACGAAATATGAGTTATCGTCAACAATTTTTCAAAGATTCAAAAACGAAACCTTAAAACTATAGTCCTTATTTTATTCCGCGGGCCGAATCGGGACGGAATGCTGTTGCTATTATGGTTATTAAATCAAATGGAAAAGGTTCCATAAAATAAAGGCGGTACGCTGTAAAAATTTTGAAAACACCATTATCAAATAACGAAAGAGATAGATAAGAATGGATAAGGACATAGAAAGAAAAAGAATTAACGCCTTCCATCGGATGTTAGGAACCTGAAATTGAAAATATAATGAGGAGTAGTTCTAGAAATAGGGATCAGCCACTATTTACATCACCAATATGGTTATTGCCATGGGTTCATGGGTTAGATGATGCATAATAATTTTGAAGGTAATTTTAGCGCAAGGCCACAGATAAATCAGAAAATAAGCCTAGAAAGTAAAATAAAATAATTTTTAAGCGCCTACGATCAGACCGAAAAAATTCAAATGCATCTACTAAATTTGTAGTTTCTAATAAGAAAACATTTTTATGCAGATATTATAGATACAAGGCACTTTTTTTTAAAATTTTTATTTTGGTTTCTATTGTTTTATAATAACATTTTTTTTCAAAAAAAAATTAATAAATTATAGCTTTGAAAAGTAAAACAAATTGTGTTTATCCAATATTTGTATTTATTTAAAATAAACTTCGTTCTTAATGAAGCAAATAAAACCATTTTTTGAAAATCTAAAACGTCATATTGATTCCTTTGCGTATTTCTGTAATTTAGTATTTAATGAACAAATTTCTATCTTATTCTCAACAGACTTAAAGCTTTCTCCTTACTTTTGCTTAAAAAGCAAAGAATCCTAGTTTAACATACATGCTGCGACTGAAGGATTAATTTTCTATGTTTTAGCCAGAATGCATTTGGCGAATTTATTGTATTACTAATTTAAAGTAAACAATTAATTCTACAAAAAGCATCAATCAGCAACATACATTCGCACAATTTCTAATAAAATTTCTATTTACTGAATTATTAAAAATTCTTAATAAACTTATTAATCATCACTTTCATGAACAAATATTAAAAACTAGTAAACTACGGCCGTCCATGACAGTTGCAAAACATAATTCAAATGCTTACAATAAATTTTATGCGCTATTTTCAAAGATATATACAAAAAGTTATATATAAAATCCTGTAAAATAAAAATTTAGTATAAAAAATGTGACATTGTATATATTAACTATCATAACTATATTAATATTTACGCCTTACATAAATAAGTAGTATATATCAATACAATTAATTTCATAAGTTTCTGCTTTAACTGGCAGACGCATTTTTATCTTTCCGTTATATATAACGGATTACTCCTATTGCTAGACATAATAGTATCATTTTTTTAATCATTTTTAATGATACTATTTTAATACTATCGCTATCCTAATAGTATCTTTTAAGTTTTATCGTTGCAATTTCCATAATAATCTCTGGTCCATATAAAAGTTCATAAATCTTTTTAAGTAACGATGAATTTGTGGTTTGCATTTCTAGCTCAAAATCAAGAGCAATATAATACAATTTTTCTTTATTATTTAGGACAGTTTCTCTTTCGGCTGTTGTTGTAAAACTCTAACTTCTTTCTGTTATGATTTTCATTAGATATTCGGTCAAATCTCTTCCAGACACATCCCTTCTGCACATTGCATGAGGCGGCGCATAGACTTTCGAACACTCAACCACATCGAGAGCGAGAACTACAGCACTAGATTTAAAATGAACACAGATATCTTTATCAGCGAGTTTCTTGTCATTACAAATAACTCCATACCCATTCTTCGAATTAAACCATTTAACGTCTCCGACATCTTGAGATTGAGCCATAACATAATTTATTCACATAAAACCAAAGCAAAATTCCAAATGTCTAATTGTAAAATATATTTAACAAAATTCAAACTGTCATCAAAATTCACGCGAATAAACAAACAATTCTGATAGTCTAAAATTACAAAATTACCAAATTGTCAAAAGTCTGTGTTCGCACACCAAATATCAACTCAACAAAAAAATCTCTATCGTGCACAAAGACGCCACAGAACTAATAATTCAACAGTATCATTAAAAGTTTTTTCATGTTGAAAAGTTTATTTATGCGGCCAATTTTGTGAATTATGGGAAACAGTTTAGTTAAATTTTTAAAATACAAACTTCCAAATAGTATATTATTTTTAATGGTTGTTCATGATACTAATCCAATAGTATCGGTGATACTATTAGAAGTTATATATATTTTAAAAATTTTAAACTAATTTTTAAAATTTTTACGTAAATATAAAAATTTTTATGTTTATATAATAAAAATTTTAAAATAATAATAAAATATTTTATAAATTTAAATCATTTTATTTGAAATAATACAAATAATATTAAAATTTTTAAACGCAATAAAGATCAATTTATCACAATTAATCACATTAATCAAACTATTTTTGAATATTCAAAACATTCGTAGTCATAGGATTTTTACATTATTCTTTTGAATCCAATGACCTTATCAACTATGCTTCACGTAAAACACGTTCCCAATAATTATTAAAACTTTACAATATGCTTATTTTACCTTTACAGCCTCTATTGCGATCACTAATATTGGTCAAACTCTTCAATCGACAATGCTCTAGAACTTGAGTACATAGATGTCGAAATAAAAATGTTTAATTTAAATTATAAATAATAAATTAATTCATCAACAGGATTGAAAAGGGTAATATAATTTGCATAAATTAAATAACAGTTATTTTAAAACTTATTAAATTTCCCAGTGCTTTAAAATGACTTCAAATGACAAAATAATTTTAATCAAAATATAATAATTTTAGAGATTTTTGTTATTTTAATTTCAACTAAAATTATATTTAGATATTCAACCACAAGTGTATTGAACTTGTTCCTAATTCAAAGAGAAATATAAATTGAATGAAAACATAGAATGTTGAAATCATTTAATTACTAATAAAATTTTATAATTTTATTAAACATTTAATTTCATTATTAAATTTTCAAAATATAATAATAATAATAATAATAATAATAATAATAATAATAATAATAATAATAATAATAATAATAATAATAATAATAATAATAATAATAATAATAATAATAATAACTATAGATAAAAAGTCAAAGCTGTGATGTTATTTAATCTTTTAATAACAAAAAATAGTTTCAATACATTTTCTACCGTAGTTTCTTTTATCATTTTCAAAGTTTTTCCATTTTATCAACAGACGCGTTATTAATCATTAAATTATTAAATTCTAAATGAATAAGAAAATTAGTTAATCATATCAAAAATAATATTTTATTTCATAATATTTAAATGCTATTTGAAATTTGAAGCGATAGATAAGAGTGAATACTTATTAAATAAATAATTAATTAATAATATTTACTTACAGTGGAACCTAAGCACAAAAGATCTCATTATTAAAAAGTTATCATAATATAAAACTTTGGACAATTTGGGTAGATTTGGGTAAATTATCTTTGAAAACCGCACTAAATCACTAGGACATCAGTTGACAAAATGGAGGTGATACTAAATCAAACTTAAGATGAAAGTTTTGGGCTCCATGTTCCTTGAAATTTTCTCAATTCGTATGTCAATGTAATAAATCAGATATAATTAGAAAAATACTATGAATACTTATGTAAATAGTTAAATATTACAACTCTGACTGAAAAATGATTAATAATTATTAATAATTTTATTGTTAATATAAATTACAATAAAAAGATAAAAACAAGTGACACGTGGAATTTTTTTGAGAGAATTCAAGAAATCAATTTAGGAAGTGTATTTTGAACACATCTCAACTTTATATTAGAGATCTTATTTTTATGTTTTTTTTAATAAAATATAATTTTTATATGGAATTATTCAATTTTATTTATTTTCTATTATGAGTCCTAATGGGCACAAAAGTATCTTAATAATTTAGTCTGATATCAGTGAACAAATAAATGGTATTAATGAGAACATTCAAAAATAAAAATTTACCTATTTTATTATCTCACAAATGATGAAGAAAATTAAATTTCTAGTAAAATATTAAATATAGGTAAAACAATTAATATGAAAAGTATGAGTAAATATCTGAAAAAACATATAAAATTTATTTAGCAAGAAACATTCAGGATTTCTTAATTTCAAAGTAGCTTTATTTTTGGTTATTTAATAAACTTTGTTATAATAACTGTTCTTTTTAAGTTAATATTATTTTATCATTTAATTATATTGAATTTTAACTTGAATAACAATAAATATCAAAAACCAACCTTCAAAATCTATTATTCCATCACCATTAATATCAACAAGATTCATAATTTCCTCAATTTCAGAATCAGTTAAAACCTCACCTATATTGCACATCACTATCTTCAGTTCATTTCTCGTAACTTTACCATCTCCTAAAGCAATATAATATTTTTTATTTATTTATTTATTATTTATTATTATTATTATTATTATTATTATTATTATTATTATTATTATTATTATTATTATTATTATTATTATCATTATTACTATTATTATTATTACTATTATTATTATTATTATTATTATTATTATTATTATTATTATTAATAAATTAACGTATTGCTTAATAATATGTCAAAATTGTAATTTCGAGATAAGAGGTTTAAATAAAAACCATTGTCATGTGTGTTTGTTATAATTATTATTATTGTTTATCCTTATATTTATTCTTATAAATTTTGACAAATCTGATATTATTCTTAATTATAAATGTAGAAATAATACTAATTCCTATTGTATCGAAAACCAGACACAAATTTCTACATTTCTTAAAATAAAATATTTTAATAAAATATTCTAATATATAATGTTTTCCCAAATAACAGTAACGATTTAATAACATTCCTAACTTGAAGTATTTTTCATCTCAGTACTTTTTTGTGGGAAAATACATTACTAAAATATTTTCCAAAATAACAAATGATATTCAACACCAATTTTTATCAGTTTTAAAAATCGACAAAGCAAAAATATCGAAACCGATAACTTGTTTAACTGGGCTATTTGATAAAGTACAGTCATTCTGGAAATTGCTTCCTATAAAGGACAAACTCTTCAGAATTTAGACACATTTGCCACAAACGTGTAAAGAAATGATATTTTTGTTATTTTAACAAAATTGTGTTACTCTATATTGTTGTTGTCTTAAAAAGTATATTTTACTTCATTTGTATTACATTTTATCATTAAAAGTTTTATTTGAAATCTAAGTGTTTTTCCGTTTGATTTGACTTTACTAAGACTATTTTAATTGACGGTTTCGGAAAAAACATAAATTGATTTTTTTACCGGAGTCGCTATTTTTTATTTGGTAAATAATCTAAACAAAATGATTTATTTATTATATTCACAGAAGTCTCATTCTGATGGAGCCTCTAGACTAAACACAGTTAACACAATGGATAAAATGACTTTGGGTATTTAAAAAAAACAAGTTTATCTTCCTTAATTTAAAAAAATCTTCAAAACATTTTGTAAGTTGTTTATATATTTGCTGTGTTAAAATTTGTTCTATAACCTGTAGATGGATAATTTGAATGTGTAACTGGTTCATTATATAAACATTACAGTATTATCATCGCATTTTTCAGTTGAAACTTAGCATACCATATTATTTTGTTTATCTAATATATGTAAGCGTCGGCATGAATTGAAAGTCAATTTAAAATTGCTTTGATTCCGGAAGTCTAAACGATTAACCCATAGAGCGGAAATTTTGCTTCCTGTTAAACTGACAGTATCCACTAAAAGAAAAATACAACTTTAATAAATATGGAGTTAATAAAAAGTACAATAAAGACCTTTTGATCTTTTTTGGTCTGCCACTGTGAGTTTTCACTTAGGTTAAGGGAGTTTATCTTAGCGACTTGTACCTTTTCAATTTGTCCATGTAAAATAATAGTCTGAGACGAACGACCTTTTCAGTATGGTTGCACGTTCCAAAGGAATACATTTTTAATTTTCCTAATTTCATCGTAATTAATGCGACATGGGTGAAGAAACGGGTTAGACTGCTCACGTTTATTCACTATTATAAATATTGTGGAATTAATTTATACGTAATTTTTTCAAAATCGTACATTATTAATTTAATAATAAAGATAATAATTATTTTAAAAATATTAATTAAAATTTAATTATTTTTTATTGAAAAAAGTTAATTTAGAATATCTTTAGCAGATAAATAAGATTGAAATAAATTGTGATTTAAAATAATTTTGCATAATAAAAACAAAATATTAATTACACTTTATTAATCGAGATTAATAAAAAGTTTAATAAATAAATTAAATGATTTTTATCAAGTTTATTTAAGGAACATAAATGGTCATTTAAAGTGATTTTTTGATTAGCATTTTGATTTAAAAAGATTATTAAAAGATTATTCGAAACTAATTATTTAAAAATAGTTAATTTATTTAATCCTTAGTCGTGTGTGGGCATCGGTAAAATACCTCCATTAGTTTTTCCATAAAATAAAAAAGCATTTTTCTCACGGTATTAAACTAAATTTAATTGTCGCAAGTCCCAAAAAAATCCCTTAGCACCTCAGGACGTAGTTGACAATTTTTAACTATGATACATTTGATACATTTTTGATACATTTAAAAAAACAATATTTTAAAGGTTTTTTTATTAGTTCGTCTCTCTCATATATGCTACATGTTGTATGTAAAATATTAATAATAATTCAAAAATATACCGCCATATAACAGTTCGGCAAAATATTGATTGGTAAAATAATTAATAATAATTAATTAAAATTTTAATTTAAATAGAAATTTCAAAAAAAAACGAATATTTCTATTTGTCAACAATCATATATCTAAATTTTAGACTTCATTGAAAATAGCAAACTGAATTAAAGCATTGTTTACATTTTTAAATATTTTATTTATAATAATTAGAAATAAAAAATTTTAAATCAATTAATTTTTAAAAATTTTTAACATAAGGGATAGCCAAAATTTAAAATTAAATTAAAAATATGTTATTTTCTATAATGCAGATTAATTACATTTTTCTAGACTTTAAAATAGTGTTTTTGTAAATTAGTTTCAAAATATCTGCCGAACTACCTTTGATAATTAATTTTAAATATATAGTTTAATTAAATTAAAAATAATGAATTAACAAAATACTGAACAGAAAATTATTAAACAAAAATTTGATAAAAATTTCTAAGTTCATATTTACGCATAATTAATAAAAATTAATTAGCAATTTTGAATTAAAGAAATGAACATTTGAAAATGTTTATGTTATCTCTAGTAATTTATAAAGGTCTTTATTGTACTTTTTATTAAATCCATTTATTTAAAAAATTTAAATGTTCAAATGAAAACCTCATAAATAATCTTATATAGTTTCTCATATAAAAAAAGTATATTAACAAATAAAAAAACCATATTAACAAATAAAAAGCTTATATTAACAAATAAAAAACTACATTAACAATTAAAATAGTACACTAAAACTAAAACACTTATATTGAAGAATATAAGAGTAAAAGCTAAAAGTATTTAAGAAAAAAAATGTTACTTAACTAGCAGATTAGTTAGTAATTTATAATACATATGAAAAATAACATATATTACAATTTCATATATATATATATATTACATAACCATATGAATTACATAATTAGACTCCAGTGCCGATGCAATTTCATGAGGCGACTTTCTAGCTTCATACTTATTTATAAAAGACTTTCTTGTTTCGACTGACATTTGCTTTTTCCGATTGTTCATAGGCCTTTCTTTTTTTAAAGATTTTAATTAAATTTAAAAAACATACAAATAATAAATTTAAACACTTGTGTTAATTTTCAAAAGAAACTGATTATGTTTTTGTTTTGTATATAATTATGTACCTTTTGCTTTTTTAATATATTTGTTTTTTAATATAGGTTATTTTTAATGTAGTTTTTTTTATTTGTTAATATAGTGTTTTATTATGAGAGAAGTACATGTTAAATGATAATATTAACTTATACATATGTTGGGGTGTTACGAAAAAAGCACAGTAAAATCAATAATACACCAAAATGATAAAAGTGCAACATTAATTAAAAAATTTACAAAAATTCGAAAGTAGTATTAATCGCAGGAAATTGGTATGGTTGAACGCTAAATTGAGAGACGTGTCCAGAAATAATAATAAAATTTTAGTAAGGGGTCCCTAGAAAATAATATAACAAAAAAAACAAATTAATTAAAAAAATTTATTACTAATGGGAAGCCCGAGTCAATGGGAAGCCCAAGGCAATGGGAAACCCGAGAGATGAGGAAAACCCGGCATGTAGGCGGAATAATATAAAAGGGTAAATTGACCTAAACAATATTAAATTGACGCCACTGATCTATGGAAAGGTAATTATTTCCTAATTTGTAATTTAGTAATGTAGCAAACGTTGTGGACAAATGTCGGCTAAGGTGGTCTGTGGGAAGTAATTATTTTTAATAATTTAGTAATGTAGTAAATGTTGTTGACAATTGTCTGAAAACAGTCTGAGCAGGAGTATAAAAAGAAAAAGGAAAAACACCAAATGGAAAGTGGTTGAAGCAAACGAGTAGTCTAGTCAGGTCAGTAAAAGAGTCTAAACCCAAGTAAAGTCAAAAGTTATCTATCAGAAAAGGTGTTTATCCATTATATAATCTACTTTAAGGTAATCAAATTTATTCGGTGGTTGAAGGGTGCAAATAAATCACAAATTGTAATTACAAAACATTGAAATAGATGGGATTGAGTTGTAACTGTGGTAAAGTGCAAATAAAATTATTCTGTTTTGGGTTTGCTTATTTGAGTCGAAAGGAACAAGAAGAGTCAGAGGTAACCGACTTTCAATAATAATAATAACCCAACACATAAACTATAGTTATATTTTTCATGAAATTGAGGTATTATTATAGATACAATAAGAATTCGAAGTACCAAAAAAATAACCCTAAAAATAATTTAAAAAATTAAATTATTAAAATTAAACAGGAAAACGACTTTGTTAATTTGATTAAATAAATATGAAAATTATAGCTTAGAAAAAAAATCAAACTTGTGAGACATTTGTTATTTTTGTTTTGGTGAAAATAACATGAAATTTATTTTTCAGATTTCAATTATTCGAAAATCATAATTTTAATAATCGTGCCAATAATTTATTTGTAGATAATTCTTATTTTGATGATGATGCTGTCTCAGCAAGCCAGGAGTTGGTAGGCTGAGAAATTCGTTTTTGATTTATTATTAGTAATAAAAATAAATTCAAAACATTTTTATCAAAATTATTTGTTTTAGTTAGAGTCCAAAAGTTATATATATATATATTTAGGAAATTTTTTAAAATTTAATTTTGGGCTTCATTAAGATTACTGATATTCGGTAAGATCGTGAACCCAATATTAATATTGGTATTGTTCTTTTACTTAGAGGTGAATGTAAAATACCAAAAATTGTACTATATTTTAAATAGAAACGAATAAATATATGAAATAAATATTCAAGTGACTTGAATATTTAAAAAATATATTTAAATTTAATTTAATAAAACAAAGTGAAGATAATTGCGAAAGAAAAAACAAAGGTCAATAAATTATTATATAAATTCAAACAAATTATTATTTTTAAAATTTATTGAAATATGATATCAGAAAGCATAATTCGCTGAGCGATTTATGAACTAGGCTGCTTCTTATTTTTGTGCAGATTAAGCCAGCTGTCAAAAATTCTCTCGCTTATTCAACACTTGTTGGCTGAATAGTTAACAAATAATTGTATATCAAATTTAGATATTTGCTTCTTATATCATCACTTTCAAAGAAAGTTTTACTTTTTAAAAACAACATTACAATATTACTCTCTGTAGCTTTCTTCAGGTTTCCCATCGTATTTGTCATTGGGACAAGCCACATTAAATAGTTTGTTGAAAATTTTGGCAGATGAAGACATTGGTGCTACAGGTACTTTTTCGCTACTCGCCATCCAAATTTAGAAGTTGTATAAATGACATAATTATTTTAGCAGCATTGGGTTTTGATAGTTGTTGGACATAATTCATTATCTCTATCCTTTTCATTATATCTTTCAATTTCAAAGCTTTTTCGCTCATGTGAATATTGCAAGGATAAATGCTTGGTTTGTTAGCAAATCCCATTTCCTGACTTGTTAGTTAATGTTAAAAAACTGTCTTAAATAGCAAAATGTTTGATTTGGAAGTAAATTAAGTTGAAAACTTTAAATCAGTAATACATAATTTGTTGAAGCTGCTTAATAATTTATTATTCCAAACTCTAGGATCCAATATTTACGGAGCAATAAAGGTTTTTTTATACTGGAAAACACTTGAGATAATTGACAACGAAGACAAAAGACAACGAATAAGATATTCTTGTGCTTAATATTGACAATAGAACTTTTACGGAGATTTTCATATTCAACACTTTGAAACACAAGAAAATGCAATAAGTAATTGCAATGCATATATAAAATCTTTTAAATAAATAAAGACAAATGGAAGAACAAAAATCGAAAAAAGAAGTTAAACGAACGCCTTCATAAGTCGAAACTGTTGTAATTATACACTAAAAGTTAATGAAGATTTATAATTCCCTCAGAAGAAAAGAACTAGACATTTGCTTTCTTGAGACTTCATCTTTGAAATGAAACTTAGTGATTGTCTTTCTAGTAAACATGCTCAAGTAATACATAGAAAAACGTCAAGAAGAAGGATAAAATTAGAGAAGATAAGAAGAACTTCCACCTATAAAATATTAATAAATTATTGGATTAATGTTGAATTATGACACGAAGGAGTATTGTACGCAACTATGTGTTGAATCGGGTATCGAAAATTCTATTTCTCAAAAAATCCTCATAATAAAAATGCTCATATGGTCTAATTAAGGATGGTATTTGAGATTTATAATCTTTGTGTGGAAAGTACTGTGATAAATTTGAGTTAGCTTGTTTTGACCGAGTAAGAGGACCATATTTTGAAATATGGTCCAAATCACTACAGTAAAAATCGAATTGATGACGCAAATTTGTATGAAAAAACTGAATGGTTATAGTTTTATATATCTCAATGGATGAAATACATGAATGCCAATTGCGTGAAGAGTTCGTTGAGTTGAAGTACAGTATGTTGATAACCATAGAAAAATAAATATTACGGACTTTTTGGTTTTAAAAACTTAGCGTAGAAGAACATCAATGTCTGCAAGTTTGATAAAAGAAATGGATTAATTATTCTTGACAATGATGTATATGTAAAGAAGTTAAATTATGCGTTGAGTGGATCTCAGTTTATAACATTTTAAAAAGGTAGAATAACGTAAAATTACCTCTTAAGTATGAAGAGTTTATGTAAAAGATGATGAATGGTTTAATTAAGAATGAACTTATTGATGAAGAGGTCATATAAGATCACAACACAAAGAAATATGTGGGTTTCCAAAATTCCATCGATGGTTGATATTGCCCAGTATATATTATTTTGGATAGATTATTAAAACCATTAGTGCAATCAGAGTTTGAATGTAAAGATAGTTATGTATTTGTTTCCTGTATTGCACAGTTAGATAGACAAAATACGATTGAGATCATGGTTTCGTTTGGTGTTTGTAGTTTGTTTAGGAATGTATCATTGGTTGATACGGTAGACTTATGTGGCGTGTTGAATCATAACGTTTCTGGACATTACATTTTTGATTGATGGACATTTTGTAAACTTCTGAAATTTGCCCCAACTAGTTTATGCCCCAAAGGCTAGTTTAGAAAATAAAATTGCTTATATACAATTTGAGTGATCCACTGTTTATAAACGGTATATAAATGATATTTTTCTTGTATTTGAAAATCAGAGGAATGTCAAGTCGGTTTTATTGTTTTTATTTGGAAAAACAATAGATGTTCTAAATTTTCAAATTATTTAGTAATTATTAAAATTGGTTTTAATCAATATTAATTTTAAAATGACATAATAGTTTTTACCATTTCTATCGAAAACCTTGAAAACATCTTTTAGATCTGTTTCTAAATCACTGTCTTTAATTCTACGATTCATTAGAATACAAAATTCTTCAAAATCAATTTGTCCATTTCCTAAAATGAATATATACTATTTTTCTTTAAATTTTTATTGTTAAAACTTACTAAATATTACTTGAAACATTATTTTTAAGTTTTTTTAAATTATCGTAAAACAAGAAATAAACATATTTATTCTATTTTATTATTGTATTTATTTATTTGTAAAAAAATTCCAAAATACAATATGGATTAATAATTTTAAATGATAAATATATTAAATAAAATTAAAAAATAACATTTTATTTTAATGAAATTTTATTTCAGTATATTATATATTTTATTTTGAAAGAATTTCCATTATAGCTTTTATATATTTATCTTGATTAGTTTAAATATGTTTATTAACCTTTTACTTCGACGACTTCTTTCATGTCTAAAAATATTGTTTTATATTGCGCTCTCAGAATAATAATATGATTCATTTACCATTATATGTTTAAAGTGTGAAATAAATTTTTATGCTTGAGTATCTGTTGAAAAGTGTGAAGTACATAGGATCTGCTATTTTATCTGTCATCTTCTCTGTTGTTAAAGCTATGATCTAAATAGCCTTAACCTGGGTCATTAACATCACTAGCTTTAAGACGCTTAGCCCCTGTGACTATATCGAAGAGCATTTGTAACAATTCATCAGTGGAATCCTATCATACGAAAATGCGCTGTCTTGGAATTTTAAAGAAAACAAAAACACAATTAAAAATGAATTAATTCAAACGAAAAAATTTAGGCATTTGAAATGTGATGTAATTTTAATAGAATATTTGATAACTCTGACCTTCATGCTATATTATGTAAACCAGTATAATTATTGTGAATGAATACCTGTATTTTTTCGTGATTAAACTTGAATGCTTGAGTTTTCAGATTGTTTCTGTTCATTATAGATGTCAATAATACATGTGCTTTCGAAGTATATAAAGCAAACCATATCTATTTATATAGAATAAATTCTTAACACATTATAGTTAACCTTCGAGTGGGCACGCGGTCGGAAAATCTAAGGCGAACTTATTAATTTTCTAATGAAATGACTGTATATGTGTAATTATAAAAACAACCCCTATCTTTTCTTGGAATATTTATTTATAGTTTATGATGGTGTGGTTTATTGGCATTTGTGCCACAACATTTAGTCTGCACTGAGTCATAAGCAAATGCCTAAAGAGAGAGGAGTTCGAGAAGAACAACAAGCTCTAAAACGCGGAACATGTCGTTCTCTGCGCATGGGGCAGAAAAAAACCTCAGCAATAATTGTCAGACATTTACATGTAAGCTTCACTCTTTAAGAAAAATTGTGTATTGATTGTGCAAATATAAATAGTGAGTCCAATTCTGACTAAAAATTTGAATTTCCTTATTATTTTTTTCTTGTGTTTTTGTTTATTTATATTTGTTTATTAATAGTTTTGCAAATAAAATATTTTTTTAAGCTCAAATATATTTATTTATAATTACCAAACTCAATGTTATCATAAAATAGTGAATATTTGTTCAAACTGTATGACGTAAAGTTTACGGCGCTCGCTCGCTCGTGTTAAACTAAAATGCACTCCCGCTCAAAGGTTAATTAATTATATTTAATTAACAAATCAATTATTTGTTGTTTTTCAATAATTGATATGACAAATACTAATAACACTGCAGTTAAAAACTAACTTTTAGATTATGTGTAGTGATAGCAGTAGTAAGTTGTATAAATAGTAATAAATTAAGCTTAATTTTTGTTGTTTCTTTTAATATCTGGTTCCCTAGAAGAAATTGGTTCCATAAATAATGAGATTTAATAACATTCTAGATTTTATATTTTGCCTTATGATTAAAACATTTTGAATTTATAACAATTTTTAACAGTTTTTTTAATTTATTAAGCGCCAACAAAATAAAAACTTGGAACACCCGTGAAAAATTAACATGTTAAAAGAGGTGTCGCATAATTTATTTATTAATTTTTAAAATTTGTGAATATTTTAACGATCTTAGTTCTAATAATTTTTTCAGTAGAAAATATTCGTATTATTTAAAATATGTAATATTTCTAATTAAATACCATCTATATCTATTTCACTGATCATGTCTTGAAGTTCAGCTTCAGTCGGATTTTGTCCCAGAGCTCTCATTACAGCCCCTAATTCTTGAGTTGTTATAGTCCCACCTCCATCTTTATCAAACAATGAAAAGATCTCTTGCATTTCTAAAATAATGTTTATGAATTAAAACATGTTTTATCAATGAAATTCAGGCATTAAATGACAACTTTATTTTCGATCAAAGGTGAAAATAAAAAAAATGATTGTTACCTGAATTTATTTTTTATTTTTCAAACATTAATATTGTAGGATAACAGTAAACAATACATATTCTAAATAATATAATATGTATATATGTGTATGTTGAATTTGTATGACTTAAGATTATGTAATGTATGTCTGAATGTCAAAGGTGTGATTTATGTATGCATGTATGCATGTGTGTATCTTGCTCAAGATACTTGCAATATAATAATTTCCTCCTGAGAGTTTCTCATTTGTTTTAGATAATAAATATTATGTGTCCAAAGTCTTCTAACAAATATTAAACATTAATTTTAAAGAACAATAAATAATGGTAGATCCATAGTACACTTGTTTTCATAAAAATTAAATCCAACTAGATTACTACTTAAATAACTAAAAGTAATGAAATTTGCTGAAATTAATGTATGAGCCATTTTAAACCTTTTTAGGAATTTATATGAGATTTTTCTATAAATGTAATCCAGATTAATTTTAAACTAAAATTTATAATATATATTATAATAAAATTATAAATTATAGAATTTATGAAATTCACGAATTTTCGACACAGCCTTTTTCAAGTAATTTCAAGTAAACACAACTAATAAATTAACGCAAATAATTTATGACACTAGTGTAACAATGGCGTGATAGGAAATAAAATAACTAAATTATTTCAAATTTAGAATTAGGCCTGTTTTTGACTTTCTGATAATATATTCTTTTATATCTGATGTATGGAAACACTACCTATTCCGAAACATGTCACAAATCAGAAAAAGAATATGAATTAAAAAAAAATTATTCTTAGTTTCATTTTTTCTTTGAATTTCTCTCTTCTTAGTTTACATGGAAATTTTTTAAAACATAGATCGCTTTACCCGACTCCAGAAATTTTCAAGTATTCATAGGATAAGTGGAAATGCCAGACTGCCTAGCCTCCTTTCCTAATCGTTTCATTAATTTTAGTTTAACTTTGCAAAAAAAAGTTTCCTTTTTTTGGTATTCGAAAACACAACGGCAAGGCTAATTATTTTTCCTTTTAGAAATCCATCATAAGTGGTAAACACCACGGGCAAAAGAGTATGTTACATGATTAGTATATGCGACAGAGGTTTGAGGTTTTAACAATCTAAGTGATAACTTTAAATTATAACATATAAGTTTAAATTTAAATATGAAATAATGATATTGCCCTATTATAAAATTTATATTTTAGAATGTTTGAAATTTAAAAAGATAAAATATTTATTAAATTCTCATGTCTGAATTGTCTTCCTACTCAATTTTTAACTCATGCTTGCTAAAATATCATAGAAAATATTAAAAATAATTACAGTGGTACCTCGGTTTACGAGCTTAATAAGTTCCGGAAACGTACTTGTAATCCGAAGCACTCGTATATCAAAGCGAATAACTCTTAACAATTAATGATTAGTTTCTCGTATTACAAGACTTAGCTTACTTATCAAGTTAAAATTTATTTTAAAAATTTGCTTATCTTGCAAAATACTTGCAAACAAAGTTACTCACAATCCAAGGTTTAAATGATTGTACAATTTATTATTTGTTTAAATAATATTAAGTGTGTGTAAGAAATAATTTTTTAAATGGATACATTTAAGCAATCAAACAAATTTTAGTTGGTTTTACGTACTTGAAAATGACAGTTATGCTGTCGAAATATATCGTACGAAGAGTTTTTTATTGGCGTTACCTTTCAAACAAATAATAGATAACATTATTCATCTCGAAGAGAATAAATTTTATTCGTTAGATGTATCACCAATGTTAATTAGTATCTTTATTGAATGAAGACAATTTTATCTCCACTAACATTATTTTAAATAAAGTCATGCTAACAATATAAATATCAAGGTATTGTAATGAAGAGAATCCCAAACATATTAAAGTTAAAAAAATAATTCAAAATCTGACTAAAAAGATTTGTTTTGTTTGGTAACAAATTATATTCATACTAATTTATAATCAAAAATTTTTCCTTTATTGTTGAAAATGTATCAGGATATTATAAATGATATATTAAACAAGTAAAATCTTTTTAACTGAATATTTTATTTAAATATATATATAAATAATTAAATAAATTTGGCACAGATTTAATTAAAGGATAACGCTAATAAAAAACTCTTCGTAGGTTATATTTTGACAGCATAACAGTCATCTTCAGGTTCACAAAACCAACTAAAAATATTATGAATTAACTTTCATCCTGTATTCATAATATTTTTAGTTGGTTTTGTGTACCTGAAAGTGACAGTTATGCTATCGAAATATATCATACGAAGAGTTTTTTATTGGCGTTATCTTTTAATATATATATATATAAGTTACCTGCAATTTGTTCAGGAGTCATATCATCCAAGGATGTTTTTATGATCTGGTTAAATCAAAAATCATTATTCCGTCTTTCGTAAATAAAAACTAATTAAAACAAATGTAAAACTCACTTCATTTTCCATTCAAATTTTCACGCATAAAACAGCAGCTGCGAAAATGATAAATAAAAGTATCTAATTACTTTTTGTTGATAATGGTTACAATAATGGCATTACTGTCAAAACGGTATGCAGAATCAACACGTTATGCTACACTATCTACACTATCATTTTCATTGATATAGCAACATTTTCTTTAGAAATACTAATAATTAGACAATAAATCGCACCCAACATTTTTAAATTTAAAAATAAATTATGAATTTTTTTGAAGCCATTTCTGATGCTTTCATTAGCATTAACTATCCTACACAGAAGAAACCATCTAAATATGTAATTTTGATTTTAAATAAAATTAACTTGTAGAGAATATTTACAGAATATTTACTGCTGTTAAAAAAATAATTAATTGAAAGTAATTTGAGCAAAATTAAAAATAAAAGTTTCCTTTCTTTAATGTCGTTCAATATTCGAGATGCAGCTATCCAGAATCTCAATTATGAAAATTTAAGAAATTATGACCACTATATGAAAAGATTATTCACAATGTTTAATTAATGCACTTGAGGTGAATTGTAGATACTTTATATTTAAATTAATTAATATCCCACCTTGTTTTTGTATAAATCCAGAGTTTTTAAAATTAAAATCATAATAAATTAATAAAACTTATATTTAAATTAATTTTCATTAAAATTTTACATAAACAAAATAAAATTTATTAATTTCGGGGTGCAATTCAATACCCACAATGCTTATTAAATGTCCTTTGGTGTATATCTAGAATTTTTAGTAATTAAAGACATACAATTCCACAGGGTTACCAGTAATAAATTACTATGATTATGTTCAGGTTTGGAAATTCACTGTAAATTTGTCCGGTGGTCAATTTCAAATTAAGTTTTTTAAAAAATTAAATTATCAAAATTTGGAATTTATGTTTTTGTTTATTTACATCAAATCAGTTTTAGTTTTTTTGTAAATTTTGATGATGCTTTATATTTGAACATATATTATAATTACAGTAAAACCAGGAGTCAATGATGGTTATTTTACATCAGAAAAATCATTAATAAGTCATGATTTATCACAAAACTTAATTTATGGAACTAAGATTAATCTTACCAACATAAAGGAAAACTTTTGAAGCTATCTTCAGTTTGAAATAGAAGTTCCAGATGGAAATTTTGCAACAGATATCACATTCAATCCTGGTGATCGCTTTTTGATTCAGAAAATTAAAGAAATGTCATTGTTACGACGGCATGGAGTAATGCATGATTGGTACTTCCACATACTCTCATCGACCTTGATTTGCATGTACGCATCAGATAGATCTAAAATCACTATTTTATTTCCTTTCTTTCTCCACTCTCATATGGTTTCATTATAGACTGCTGTTTTGTTGCTATAAACGTCTAGATAATGATTTAAAGCTCTAAAGTCAAATACTGATTGCATTTTGCTCTTATTTTTTTGCATTACAGAAAATAAAGTTACCGCTCCGACAGGCTCGCCGAATCGGTTTTCCTCATGTTCAACTAACCAGCCATTTTTGAACCACTGCCTGATTACTTTTAGTGTCTGGCCTGTCTTGGGTTTATCTGGATTAAACTTGGAGTATCGATCAGGCATTAATACTGGGGCTTCTGTGTTTCAATTACACTATACCATTTATTCTTTGTTGAACTTTGCTTTAAGGTTTTTTCTTTGAATTGTCAAACTATGAGCTTCATCCGAATCTGTCATCTTCACTGATCTTCACACCTCCTAGTGCTATAATGACGTTCATGCCTAATGTGACGTCGTATCCCGCTATCATTTTCTAGAAATGAAAAAGTAATTTCCTTCTAATTCGATTTCTGCTTTGCTCTGACTCACTGTCAGTATCGACCCATCTGCTAGGAGCACTTGAGCGTTTGGTTACGTGTTGAATTCTCCGCGTATAATTGTTGTCGAGTAACAGGAATTTATGAGGCATAGCATTTTCGATCCATTTATCGAAAGGAGTCTTTTTATAACATCTTTTTTGGATCGAGAGAGACTCCTGAATATTCTTGATCCCTTTGTTTTTTCCCGATTTACAATATCGGGATTGATGTTCAGTCATTTCACACCGGGAACATTGAATTTTCTTCTTTTTCACACAGTTACGGGCAAAATAATTTTCTTTGCATATGAAGCATTGCACATTTTTGGTTTTCACTTAAAAATCAGACTGATGTCTTTGTACTAAATTCAATCGTGAAATGATGTCAGTGAAAGATTAACGTCAATTTCTGCTACTAAGGAGTTTATTATAATGTTTTCCATTAGATTTCTAGAGTTAAATTCTTCTTCATTTCTGATTATAAGGTAAGCTGATATCTGATGAAATTTTTAAAGTTTAATTTTATAAAAATATTTTAAATTGAATTTAAAATATTAAATTAAAAAATGGAAAAATGAATAATTGAATTATTTTTAATTAAAATTAAATTTACGGATTTACTTACCGATTCTAGACTAAGTTACCATAAACGAGAGGCGGAACCCCTAACACTGATAAATCAATGTTAATATTGTCCCTGATCTAGAATCTCTTTTATATTAACATTGTTCTGGGGAATCGTGGAAAGCTCGTAGCAATGTTACAGTGACGATATTTGTATTATTGCCGAATATTGTGGAATCACTTCCAATGAGCATTCAAGAATCAATCTGTCCAGTGATTAAAAGTTTTCTGGAAGAAAAGATGAAGATTCAGAGGAGTGGTTATTAACGATTGAAGAATTTGTAACAATAAGTTCTTTTAAATAAGTAGCAGCTTTCGATTTATTATTGTATGGGGACGCAAAAGAGTTATGGGTAGTTTTTAAAGAAACACAGAAGACTCCAGCGTCAGATGAAGAGGCAAAACGTTGGTTCATTTTAAATTATATCAAATGTAAAAGCTTTTTGCAAAATATTGATTATATGAGTCAGATTAAGCAGAGATCTGACCAAATATTTGATAATTTTCTGATCAGAGTAAGAAAGCTAGTGCGTGAAGTTTTGTAAGAGAGTTAACTGGATTTATTGCTATTATCTCTTTCACTTTATCAGAGTATATACGTCTTATAGTTATATCCTTAACAATCATGTCTCCAGTTTGATTCGCTGATAGAAATTGATAAATTAAACCAGAATTTCGAAAATATTATGCATATCGAAGACAGAAGAGATATGTCTGCATTTGCAGGTGTTAGGAAACAGCCATTATATGCAAGATAATAAGATACAAAGTATTAATGAAACAAAACGTTCCTTTAGTGCTTAGACCACCCGCTTTAGAGACTAACAGGTATTCCCGTCCGCAAAGAAATTTCGAGTATGTTTTAAATTTTCGGTATTATTTGAATTGAAAAAAATTTGATATACGTACTGATCATAAGGCGTTAAAGTTTTTATAATCAAAATCGAAACCAATAAGCCCAAAATTCCAAACATAATTAAATGAATAATAAGGCTATGATTTTGATCTTAAATATCATAATGGGGGATCATAATAAAGACGATGGTTTATTGAGGATATTGTTAAGTTATTGCTCTCAATGTCAAAACGAACACGAGAAAGGGAAACAGGACAAGGGACTAGTAAGATTTTTAAATATTATTACTCCAGGCAAATTTAATATACAAGCATATAAGGAGCTTCAGTAAACAGAAACTTTATTATCTACAAAAAATAATTGTGTATTAAATCCGACCACCAATGTGCCTCAAATGATTCGGGAGTCACCCTATTTCAAAAGAATATATCAGATATTGGTAGACGATAACCGGTTATTATTAGTAAATAATAATAAGCAAAAAATTATAGTTCCGCAAAACGTAGTGGAACAAATCGTGCAGCGTATACACAAAGAACTCTGTCACCTAGGGGTTTAGAAAACAACAAGTTATATGTCAGATATAATTTTTTTAGATACACATGGTTACCGATATCCAGGATTATCAGGAAATTTTATTTGTGTGAAAACGAAAGGTATAACAAATAAGACATCAGAGTATCTAATTCCCTGAGTGATAATAAATTCTATGCAACAAATTGTAATTGATATTGCTAATTAGGACAAAACCATGACGGACAAATTTGAGGTTGTTTGGACGATATTATGCCAAAGATTTAATATTCATTAAACTCAACAACGCAGAATTCTACAGAATTTTCGCAATTGGAAATACTATTCGGAAGAAAGTTTAACATACATGGAAAGAATGCATTCATAGATCTGAATCAAAAACAAGTATTGTTGGAAGCACGGAGTAATCTTATGATAGCTGCAGATAAAATGAAATCAAGAGATGTTGACAAGAAGGTACATAAAAATTTTGAGGTAGGCCAGGAAGTTCTAGTAAAAGTTAACCCACAAAAGAGATCAAAGAATAATAATTTGTTCGAGGGCCCTGTCAAGATCATTGGTTTTCCAACAAAACACCAAATAGAATAGCCAGATGAAAAGAAAAACAGAAGAATTGAATGACTGAAGAAGTATCACAGCTCTCAAAGAAGAGGAGAGTGTTGATATTTGTATTATTATCAATATTTACAATATTGACATTTGTTTAAATATTTTATTATTGTTGTAAAATATATTTTTGAATTTAATGGATATTTTACTTTTGCAACTAACGCGGGATCTATAGTCTACAAATTAATGAAACTGAATAAATTATTGTTCAACAGTGTACAACTAGTCAGTACCAGAAAAAATCACAAATTTTCTTTCATGATGTCATTAAATTACCCGCTTTCTGATTATTACCTGTATTACTATTGTTAAATAAATAATACCGAAAGGCTTATCAACTGCAACTGCTATAAATGGTTCCAAACATCACGGAAAAGCAATTTTATCACTCATGAGTATGAAATTTAATAAAACTATCGAGGGTTCTCAATTACAATTAAATTAGCGAAAAGCTATAAACCCGGCACCTGTTATCGAATAGAAATAAAGAATTAACTCTATTTAACAAAACCTTCAGTTAACGAAGTAACTTTTTGGTTCTTTACATTTCGTTATTTAAAGGTTTGACTGTACCATGAATTCTTTAAATGCTTGTTTCATCATTTGAAAAAAAGGAAATTGTATTTTCCTAAAGCATGAGTCTTACTACGAAAAAAATATTGAAAAGAGATCAGAAGTTATAAGACTAAAATAATTGAAATATTTTTATTCCCTTTCATTCTGTTATTTATTGTACATAACTAGTTTAATAGACATAAGGTTTATTAATTATATTCAGAAATGCCATGGTGCACTTTCTAAACGTTTATTTAATTGCGTATAAAAATAAAACTATTTCTCTTATAATAAAGGAAAAAATCGAGGATTTTTCAAATATTCAAAGAAAAAAAAATGTATAATTACTTGATTTATTAATTGTATGATTACATTAATTAATCAAAGTAGAATAATCAATGCTGCAAAAAATATTTCTGATAATTATTCATAAAGTAATTACAAAATTCACTTATATTCCAAAAAAAATATTTCAAGGTCACTTAAATTTCTATAGGATAAACAGTTAGAAATTAATATTAAAAACTAACAAAAATTGTCAACCATTTTAACGCTTTGAGCATCATACTCATAATATGCAATATCTCTAATTAAAGATTCTTTATAAAGACCAAAGCTTTTCTTCCTCATGTATTAAGGATAATTTTTGTCATATTCATTGTTTTATTTTTATCAGCCGTCTGGCATCGAAAATCGTATTATTGGCTTCATCCTAATTTTTTTTTGCAGCATCCCTAATCAATCGTATGTATCCGTAAATGCAACATAACTTGGTGTTGTGAAGTTTAATTGTTTATTAGCAATAATTTCAGCATTTCCATATTAAAATACACACACGCATGAATAGGCAGTACTTAAATCAATACCGATAGCGTTACCAAACATTTGGGATAAATTAAACAATAAAATGAAAGAGTAAATTTCAAAATTTCTTTATTTGCTCCAAAAAGTTTGAAAATCCAAAATCCAAAGTTCAAATCAAAAATATCCAATCCAAAATACAAGTTTTAAAAACGTTCGATACCCAAATTCGAAATAAAACATCTACCATAAAAATACAAGCAATGCCTTTAAACTGTTTTTATAAATATGCGACGATTTTAAATAATTTATGATTCCTCTTGTTCAATAATTAAGTAAATATAATTCTTTATTTTGAATCAAACTGAATACACCACTTGATATATCGATAATTAAAATTTCACACCAGATGGATATCAGCTTCAATCAAAATGCAATGTTTTAATTTCGTATTTAGGCTAATTTCCTTTGGCTATGACTACTCTTGTTTTGCAGTGTTTAAAATTTAACTTCTTTAACTTTTTCAACTGACTGATAAATTTTAATATTTGTACTTCGTCGTTATATGAATTTTTCCATGTCTGTTATAATGTTAAGATTATGATGTCAAGCCTGTTACCCATAAAATATTTAAATTATTTCATCAATTTAAATTCAAAATTTCATTTTCATTTGAAAAATATTGATTTTTACTTTTTTGATTATTTTTTTTATTGATTTTAGCAATTTGTAATTTCCTATTTTATTTTATACTTTTTTATATATTTCAAGCAAATGCTTCTTGCATCTGTTAATTTTGTTGAATTTTTTTGTAAAATAAATCTATGAATTTATGCATAAATTCTGAATCCAAAATTTCAAGATACCGATGAATGTTGCTTGGTTTTATACTATCTGCAGCCAAAACTTTAATACAAATTAAACAGTTCAGTTTTTATACACTATTTCTTGTAAATAATGTGAATCGTATTTTCTTAATTTCTGTCTTTCCATTAAGAATATTAAGAGTAAAATATAGTTTACGAAAAATTGTATCTTCGTCCAAATAAATAATAAGCATAATTATTATCAGCAATAAATTGTACTCTACATGGAGGAAATTCCTAAAAAAAGGTTTTCTTTAGAATTTGGTTATATCGAATTAAACTTTAATAATTAAATATTATTAAGCAACACCAACTTGTAGAAAAAGGAAATGAAAATACTTTTTGAGTTAATGTTAAGAGAAATTGTATAATAGAATCGTATAAAATGTAGATTGTGAATGTATTCAAAAATCACCTTATTATAAAGTTATATTAAAAACTTTTGCGACCCCCTGAATTGGTATGTGCTCCTTAGTTTAGAGACCTCCGTGTTATACTACTACTACTACTACTACTAAATTTTTTGTAATAATAAAATTAACCTCTCTAATTGTCTCATTTTTATTATTTTGGACTAATGTTTTTTACAACTCAGCAAATAAAAAACTAGGGGGAACGTTAAATCTGAACATTGAAGACATTAATAAAACGAATTTATTAAAAAATTATTTATTAAAAAATTACCAAAATATACAAATAATTCAAAAAATCAGACAAAATCATTAAAT
This sequence comes from Schmidtea mediterranea, assembly GCA_022537955.1. NCBI lineage: Eukaryota > Metazoa > Platyhelminthes > Tricladida > Dugesiidae > Schmidtea > Schmidtea mediterranea. The sequence continues at coordinate 17,745,346 of CM039682.1, forward strand.
ATTATAAAATCCAGATCAAAGTATTTAAAATTAAAGAAAAGTTATAAAAAATTCAATAGGATGTTTAAATTGATAACTAAGCCTGACAGATGGTTGCCGTAGTTAAATTATCTAAATAATGTGGCACTTAAATAAATATTTTTTTCTGAAAAGTAAATAACTTTGACAAAATTCGGTGATAGATAAATCACAATTGATTATTAAAATCAATTAAAACTCTTCGTTCAAAAATATAATAATATAAATGTTTCCTTTATAAAAGAAAACAACACCAATTAGTCTCCACTTGGTCAACAGTTTGATAGTTTTTATTTTTTATTGTCGATTGCACATCTGGTGATGTTTTCTCAAAAGCAGAGACAATTATTTTCTTAAACAACTGAATTTTCAAAAATTTATTAAATAATAAATTTTGAGCAATAAATAAATAAAATATTTTTGCATTATTTTAAAAATTTGAAATTGTTATATAAAATTAACTTTAAAAGAGGAAATTAATTCTAAAATTTTGTTTCTTGATTTGCCAAATTAAAAAAACATGAAACGCGCTTTGATACTAGAAAGTTTATGTAAGTTTAAATATAAAACAAATATGATTTGTCTATCGTTCTTGGACAATATCGTAAACTTATTGTAAATCTATTAATAGTAAAAACAAATAGTAAAAACAAGATATTTCTTACAGCGAGATGTGTGAAACTGTTAATAAAAGTGCTACACAAAAAAGTACATAAATCATGTGAGACAAGGACACATATTATTGGCATTTGGTAAATTAAAAATTATATTTTTCAGTAAATTTAAATTTTCAAAAGTATTTTTTAACTATTTTTAATATTTTAATGTTAATAATATTTTTATTTAAATTAAACTTAAACTTATTATGAATTTCGGGTCCTTTATTATTAATTTTATAAAACGGTAAGATTTATTAGATTTTTATTTAAAAACAAATTTTTAAGGGTTTTCTAAGTTTTTTTTCGCTCACAAATAATTTCGGGAAATAGTTTTATATGATTGTAATAAATCAATCTTTTTAAATAAATTTTTGAAACCCTAAAAACATTAATTTTAATATTTCAATTATGAATATCGTTTTTCAATGTTTATCTTCTATATTTTCCATAATTTCCGTGAATTTATTCTTTTAAATTAGAATTATTAAATAAATTATAATTTGCATTGACCCTCTTTGTTCTTTTAGTATTCTAGGATAGATGGAATGTGATAAAGCGCTTGGAAAATTTTCAAATTGTATATTTTTATAATTAAAAATATACATAAATGATTATAGGAGTCTTGTGTGTGTATTTTATTTTTATTACCAGAATAATTTTTCTGCTTTTTTATAGTAAATGAGTTTAATTTATGTCAGTGCCCATGAATTTTGTCCTTGTTTTAAGCAGGTGTTTATTTTTTCTATATTAAAAATTATATTATGTCTCATAATAAAACGTAATTTATGAACTTTGGTATATAAACTGAGTGTGAATTATGAGTGTTCCTTTTATTAATATGAAAAGTATTGGAATGAATATGATTTATGATGTTCCAGTAAATAGCATTGATAGTGATATTTCTGGATTTGATAAAATAAATCAAATGATTTGTCTACTAGAGTTGATTCTTTCATAAGTTAACTGGTTTTTGTGAGTATAAAAATTTTTAGAAAAGCTGTTTTAAAATAATTGAAAATGTCAATGTTAAATTATATTAAAGTCTTTAAAGTAAAAAATCAGTGACATTGGATAGACTGTCTGACATTTTTGTGCACGATGATGATGAGGTTGATGATGACAGTAATAATAACGATAATAATAATAAAGATAATAATAATAATAATAATAATAATAATAAATACTAATAATAAATAATAATAATAATAATTGCTTAATCTTCATTTTGTTTCGCGTCTGCGTGCGCAGAGGATGTTCAATTGTGATATTGGCGTTTGTGTTGTTATTTTGGTAATCGATATAACTTTCTGGAATCGTTACTTACTTTCTGTTGGAATAACATATCTTTTTAAATGGAATTTAATTTTTACTTTGAGAATAAATTATTTTAATTTAAAATATGTACAAAGACGGATTCGAAGATGAAAATGCCCTAATAGTTGTGTTTCTCGTCGAATTTTGGTCGATCAATGCATCAAGCTGTTAGGTTAAAAGTACAGCTATGTTGATAATGAGGCTAAGAGAGGTATATTATCTTTGAATTGTCCGATTGGACACGGTATTGAGACAGATTGTGATGAAATAGAAAATATCTGACATCACTCAATTCACAATCAAGCGCCATTAAATCTCAAGTCGAAACGTGAAGAGGTTACTAAAATGATGTTTGAGAAAATGAATTCACTATTTATGTATGTGACAATTCAAACATTTTTATCTGACCGTGCAACGGGTGTAGTTTTGGAGTCTGGAAATCAAGTATTAAATACTGTGTCAATTTATGAATGTTATGTGTTATCTCACGTCATTTGAGGATTGAATTTGGCGGTAAAAGATTTGACAGATTATTTGATGAAAATCCCAATCGAATGAGGTTACTGCTTTACAACTACAGCTGAAAGATATTAAGCAGAACGGATGACAATTAAATAATAATATTTCTCAATTATAATAACGTTACTATAAAAACCAACTAAAATTGAAATAAATAAACTAAAATTTATTTTAATATTTAACATAAAGTATTAATTGTTAGCTAATACTTGTCCGAATTCAATAAATTATGCAATATTTGAAACACTTATTTTTTGATCTTTAGTCAATATGCTTGACTCAAGAATATTTATTAGTATTTACATTTTGAACTTTCTTTGACTGCTTAAAAGCTTTTGAAGGGTTAAAACATTCGTTTTTGTTACAATAAGTATATTATTTAATTTACAATAACTTTTCTTTTGGATTTCCTATGAGTTTTGTTCTTAAGCTCTTACATTGAAACGAAAAAGTAATTTGTTAAATTTTTGTAGTAATAGGATCTGATTAATATTTGTGATAAATAGGAAATCTATTTCTAGCTTAGTTTTGGCGTTCATCTTATTTGTCTAACTGATAATCAAACCCTTTGTAACGTACTTACTCTAATCAAATTACTGATAGACATTTTGATTTGATTAAATTTAATGAAAATAATTTGATAAAAATTTAATAAAGATTTTTTAATCAAATAAGAAAATCTAGATTAATTACTTCATCAACATTATCGCCGGTTTTTGCCGAAGCCGACATTATCTTAGAAATATTTTTCGATTTTGGTATTGAATCGTTCAATTCTTTCATTTTCTTTTCGTGATTGAAACAAATGTCTCTTTTGTTTCCAACTGAAAATGAATGTCAATACTGTCATTTAAATTAGCTATAATTGTTTATATAAAATCTTTTCGAAAGGGCACAAAGCATATTAAAAAAATAGAAAAATAATAAAAATTTTTTTATTTAAAATAAAATAATGTAATGAAAGGTTAATATCAATATTTCTAATTATCACTAATTTTTCCTTAAGATCTATCCTTTTTCTGTTATAATTTCCTTTTCCTTTACTATACAAATAAAAATGTAAACATTTACTGAAACTCTCTGCATCTCAGGTATGCTACAAACATTAGAATAGTCCAGAGTATGAAGTCATGAAATTTCACTATTAACGCAGGGCACTTTTTAAATAACTAAAACTCTAAATATTTTTCACTTTTAGAAATAATTTTCCAAATATATTTTTATTAATTATTTGGTAATTAGTGTCCGTTTTTCTTTTCAAGATTAAAATTGATTTATTTTAATAATTTTAATATGATCAAAATAAATAAATAAAATAAATAAATTTAATATCAAATACTCTGCAAAGTAACTATGGCACAGAGTTCAATGATTATAAATGACTTGATTCGAATGTTTTTTAAAATAATTTATGCCAGTTCAAACAAGGTTGCCAGTAAGTGTTTGATGATGAGAAAGTTAGTTGTCCTTGTAGAATTTCTGACCAAAAAAGAGGAATGTTTGCAAATTGTGAAAGAACAACGCCGAATCACTATCTAGGTTCACTATCTAATCTCACATCGGTTGAGCGTGAGTAGCAAACATGTACATGACATTCTGAATGAATCTGACGTAAGAAAATCGACATCCAGATTCGTATCGCATTTTGAAAAACGGATGGAATGTGGCCAAGTAAACCTCAGAAATATTATTACCATGGATATCCATGTATATTCTTATGCAAAATCGTGAATCCAGTAAACGAAAATTAACTGAAGAAACGAGTTCCAGAAACATGAGATCTGATACATAACATCAAAAATCATTGATGTTGACAATTTCTTTTAGATCAAATTGGCATAATCTGTACGGGCTTCGTTGGAATAGGCCTGTGAAATAATTTCATATACTACACCAACCTTGTGGTCATATGCAAGCGTGATCGGCCAAACCCACGTGGTCTTTCTATGGCATTTGCAAGACAACGTTTCAATCCATAAAAGAGAGGAAACAATGGCAGTGATTGAGAAAAATGAGCTAGTTCTTTTAGATGACATTCCGTAAAATTCTGATATCGCGCTCAGCAATTTTTATCTATTCAGACATATAAAGAAACATTTACGAGAGAAAATCTACCAAATGCTGCAGATTTACAACAAGACGTAAAGTTTTTCTTGAAAAAACAAAGTTCAATTTTCTTTAAAAATTCCTTTTTGCAACTCTTTCATTGCTGGAGAAAGAAAGTGTTGACTACAGTGGGTCTATTTTTGAAAAATAAAGTCTAGATATCCTTTTTGTTCTTATGTTCAAATAGACCGTTCTTGCTGGTTTTCTTTAGCTTTTAATCCGGGTGCTTATTGAACGCATCACATGTATATGTTAATATACAATGTCACTATAAATCAGTGTTTCTCAACCTGTGTGTCACTAGATTTTGGCAAAATATTTAAAATTGCTATGGTTTTTGAGCTTTGAAATTATTATGAAATTTTAAAATAAAGCAATAAATCAACAAAAACTTTAATAGCCGAGACTCCTCAGAATTGATGGTGAGTTGTGGGTCTGCTTGTCAACTTCTGAGCCCCTGCAGAATATTAAGTATTTCCTTAAGCAGACTCAACCATCACACTGAAGTAATATGCACAAAATGGAATACTTTTAATAAAATAAGTTAAAAGCATTTTGATGTGTCGCGAAAATCCTAGGATATTTTTAGTATGTCATTACCCATAAAAGGTTTAGAAACATTGCTATAAATAATCAAAGAAATTGGACCGTACAACTAATACGGAAAAATCGTTATATTGTTACTTGGTGTTGAATCAGGTAAATACAAAATAGAAACAAAGATATATTAATACAATCATTGTAACTGTGATTAGAATTTGATTAAATAATATGTTTTAATAAAATAATAATCATAATTAAGCAATTAATCATTGATATTACCAATTTTTTAATACTTTTTATGCTCTATCGATTTGAAATTAGCTTTATAAATACTAAAGTATTAATTCTCCGATAGAAACTATGGCATCAGTGTGAAATAAAAATATAAAACTAAAATAAAACGTTAGAAATTTATCATTTGTGCCCATTTTTGGCGACCATTTGAAAATATTCTTTAAGACATACAATAACTTATAATTGTTACCCTTTTTGAACGCTGACTATAAATGGGAATGGGTTTTTAAAAAACAATAATTTGAACTTCTAATGAACTAATAATTGATAAATAGTCAAAGAGTAAAATATGTGAAGTGCTATGAAGAATTTACTTTCATTTTTTTAGTAAAACTTTTTTTGAAATTTAGTTATTCACATTCATTATTTGTAATGTAACTTTTCTATTTGTTATAATAATAATTAATTATCAATAGTTGTTTGAGAGACAATTAGAGCCAGCTTCAAAGAAAAGTCAGAGCAAATTTATTTTAAAAATCTAAAGTTGAGGCAGGACTGAAGCGATTTGCTTCCGGCTCTACAATTCAGATTTTGAATTTAGTATTTTAAATCAAACTCATTTAATAACAAATATAAAATTAAATTCTTGAACTCATAATAATGTAACATTCGAAAGCACATAGCAATTGCAATTAGTACATTTTTATACATTTATAGATTTTTAATAATGTTCATACCAATTATAATAGGAATATTGTCTTTGCAATTATCATTAACAGTACTAATCCATTTGGAAATGACAGACACATTTTCTTCGTCGGTTAAATCCAAAACCAAAATTACACCATTTGCTTTCTTGTAAAAACTAAAAATTTTATTATTGAATTAATCTGGAATTTGTTCCAAATCATAAAATAAAATTGCAAAATTAATCGACCATTTTTATTAAATTTTATAAAACAAATATTGATATTATATGATGATTTGTATTAAGTATAGATAATATAAACCATAAAATAATATTTTTATTGTTTGACTATGAATCAGATTTTCGACACAGTCTTTGTTAATATCAATAAATTCATAGTCAAACAATAAAAAAATTCTTTGTTATTGCAAAATGAAAAGCAATCAGAGGTGAAAACTAGAAAAAGTTCTTTAAATGCATATAATAATTATATTTGAAAATAAATATCGAAAAAATAATGGCCCATCATTAATAAAAAGACGAAAAAGCCAAATAAAAGAAATATATTTTGAAGAAATTATCGTCATCTTCAGTCTGACATCATAATCTTTGTTAAATATTATATACGTAAACATATGTAATGGTAGCGATTTAATGTTTTAATTAAATAATCTCAATAAATTTGTCGATGATTGAACGTTTATTTTAAGAGATTGTGATTTAATCACCAACGCCTTACATACAATTCTTTCCCACTTATTATTGAAGTTTTTATATAAAACTTTAAAATCTTTTAAATAAGTTGTGCCTTTGCACATTTTATACGCCCAAAAATATGACTCACACCTCTCAATCAGCTATGTTCCTGAACCCGTGTGTGAAGATGATGGTTAGTCTCTCCAATGTATGTGGCATTGCACACATTTCATGAAAATGTATACATTAGATCAGAAACTAAACCTATTGGGGTTTGAGATTTATTACTAAACATATTTATTGATTTTACCGATTTTAATACTATTTTAAGTAAATTTGAAATGCTTGATTTTGTGATAGACAATTTAAAATTTCTAAAACCTTTCGAATATGGAATTACAAAACCATGAGATTTTATGGGTTCACCATCATTAGGTGGACTATAGTTATCATTGTGTCCATGAAGCGCAATCAAAAGGTGATCAATGGTTTCCTTAGTCAGTCTTTGTACAAACGCCTTAGAATATTCATTTCTATTCAAAAGAGAAACCATCTTTTGTATACTTTTGTTGGATTTTTCAAGCATAGAAGATAATATCCAAGGTCGAAAAATCAAACCCTTAATCATATTTCTATTATATTTAAAGTCACAAAAGCTATTAGAAGTATTGTATATGCATGTATCTGTTGGCTTTCTATATATTTAACGATATAATTAGTCCACTGGAAGGTAAAGTTATCCGTCGTATGCTATTCTTCATATATGGAAGGAGGTGGCTGAAGGAACGATAAAACTGAGAGTGGAAATAGGTAGGAAGATTTGATTCGATAGCAGTTAAAATCTTGGTTGAATGAAATTATGACTCGTGTTGAATTGGATGATCCAGTTATATGAAGTTGGTCTCAAGACAACAGTGACCGTGGAGTACTTTTGTGCGATTTAAGTAGCTTGACGTTAGGGGTGATGATTATATTGTGGAAGACACAGCTTGAAATCGAAAAGGCAACAACTCATATTTATAAACTGTAGAACTTAATGCAGCTCTAAAGGGTATCAATTTGGCGATCAAATGGGGCGTGTAAAAATTCAAATTAAGAGTAAATTCATTCACGATGGAAATTTAGCCCTATTGAATGAAAACAATTCTAATAACGGAAACAGAATAAGAGTTCGCGGAATTTCGGAGACTAATTAGTCGTCGATGGGGAATTATCAACAGTTTACAAACAATGGCACCATTTCCATTTTCATGCAATTGTAAAGTCGGAAGTAAATGGGGAAGATTTTCTAATGCAGTTTCCGAAAATATAGCTGTGGCCAAAAGCAACATGTGGTTGTCCAGGATTACCCCCATCGAAAACGCCATTTTGGGGTGAAGTCAGTTTATTTTAAGTAACCTGAGAATCCAGAGACTCCTGAAGAAATCATACACTGAATATACTTCCATAGATCATTCGCGATCAAATGAGATCTGAGTCGCTAGATATCAAGAAAAATTAGTGGTGAATGTCAAACTCTATAAATGTTCCGTTTATTTAACTATAGTCGATTGTTGGCGCATTTAATATTTATATGATAGGTGGAACCAGGCGTGCACTCATAATTTTATATTATGAGTATGGGTGCTCAACAGCACAGCGTAATAAATGTGACTCAAACATACAGGAATATTTCTATGCCAGTTTAAACATTTAATAAATTCAAGTGTGTACCTGATAAGAAAATTAATATTTAGATAAACTAAAATATGAATACTAAACCTTTAACAAAAACCATTGGGCCTAAGCAGGAAGTGGACAGATTTGAATTCATGCAAACATTTTGCTTATGGGACTAAAGTTCGCCTGTCTCCCGCTGGGTGCACACCGGGATCGAAAATAAAAATAACTTAGATATGTGTATATCAGCCATTAATGAACGGGATAGTATGTAGAAACCATCGAACGATTAAATAGCATGCAGCAGTTGCCATGCAAATCATCTAGAGTAGTTGTCCCCAATCTTTTTTCGACCACGGAACGGTGAGCGTTCAAGAGTCTATAAGCTTATACACCACTTTTAGTGCAGGTTTTCGTACATTGCATGCAATAATAAGATATAGTATGATCAAAAAGTTCCGGGACCTTGTAATTTAAATGAACCGCTCTCGACAGATTCGGTTTTTTTTCTTAAGCAGGTACATCTTTGACTAACATCTGTCAGAAATTTGAGCGCGATCGAAACATTAATGCTTGTTTGGCAGCAGTTTACATCAGACATGATTTCCGAGGCCTAAAAGGATCCAATTTTCATGAAACACATCATAACGGGAACGATACATGGGTATATAAAGACGATGTCGAAACAAGCCAGAAGTCGTCCGAACTGCGCATCAAAACTAAAAAACCGTCCCAAAGTCGATCGAAAAACAAAGTTATTCTCACCGGTTCCTTTGATTATCATGGTTAGGTGCATTTAGAGTACCTGAGACCTAGTCAAACAGTCAATAAAAGCTATTACCTGGCGGACATGAAGCGTTTGCGTGATAAACGTGCGTCGTAAACTACCAGAATTGTGGGCCGAAAACAATTGGGTTTTGTACCAAGATAACGCCCCGTCACACAAGGCCAAGATTGTCGTGGATTATTTGACCAGACACATCTTGAATTTGCCACTTCGGGGAAAGAGATTCGAGTCCATTGAGGGTATAAAAAAGAATGCAATGAAGAAGATGAAGGTCATCCCTTAGGCGGCCTATGAAAAGTGCATAGATGACTGGGTCAAGCGTTGGCACATGTGCGTCGCTTCAAATGGGTATTATTTTGAAGGAAACAAAATAAATTTGAAAGAAAATTGAGAAAATTTTGTTTTATTTACAAATTCCGGGAACTTTTTGATAATATTGTATATCACCAATAAAGTTTTAGTGAAAAATCCATGAATATTATCAAAGCATTCAAAAATTTATATGCTTTTGATAGTCTAGCCATCTAAAATCTAAACAATCTGATAATTAAATCACCACAATCGAATGACATTAAAAACTCATTAACAAATAGCAAACTTATTAAATAAAATTATGGTTTTGTAAAAAATGTAAAAAATATTTACGAATCTGTCATAGATTGAAATCGTTCATGGCCTAAAGAATCCCATATGAAAACTTGTAACAACTCTTCTTTATGTTTCATTTCATAAGAATAAAAGTCCAAATTAGTATTATTAAATATTTTAGTAAATTCCTTATTAATAAATCTGTGAAGTAACGATGTTTTACCAGCACCTAAATTTGATACAAAACTTGTATTATTGACATAATTAAATATATGAAAGTACCAAAATCACCAACTAGAATTATATTTTTTTTTGAACCCACACTATCTCTAACGATACTCATATGTACAATGAAATTCCAAATTCGGAATTTCAAATTTAATTTAAATTACTACAAAAATCTCATTTATATAAACACAAAGGCACATAAAATTTTATTTATATAAAAATTTTATATTTCACGAATTTAAATATTATGATCAATTTGAAAAATAAAAGTAATTTAAAAGTCATATCAGAGCTGTAAAATAATTCTGAAACTTCTAAAATTATTGTATTAGAAAATAAAAAACTCATGTCAATTCGTAATTCCACATAAATATAAAAATAAGTTAAACTTAATGCCATAAATTACATTATTAACTATTTAAATTCTTTTAACAATGTTATTAAATTAAATTAAATAATTGTTAATGAGAAGTGCGGGGCACTGATGGGTAACAAAAGATTTTTATATGAGCCTAAGGGTTAACTAATCCCCACCCAGTGCCTGCATAAGTTAACCGCTAGCCACCCGTCAAAAATTGACTTTCGCACTGTGTGGTAGTGGGTGAATATTAGCAAACGGTGAGCCTTTTTACAAAGACTGCCAATGCGCTAATATTCAGTTGGGTTCATGAGCTGTCATAGAAGACGTCATGCTCTGATTTTAATGGTCCCCATTTTCAATTATTTAACTGTTTTAATCTTTTAATTATAAAACCAAAATTAAACACAAGCAAATATCACAAATGTTAATTGTTTATCGTGGGTACTCAAATCCCGTTTGATTATAGAATGTGACCCACCATACGAGCCTTGTTGAGCTTGTACTGTCTCTCACGCTCCTTCTTGTCAGGCCGATTTCGCTGTTGGTTAATCTTCGGCATTTCTTCTGGCTGGCGCGAGGTTCCTGAAGTGAGTATTTTCACTCCAATGTCCTTTCCTGTTACATTCCGAATAACTATCGCCTCTTGTTTGACAGATAGTTGACTTCCGTGTTGTACGAGTCCAACCCGCATCTCGTCTTTTAGTTTCAGTTCAAAGATTTCTTTATCCTGTATTTGTATCTTACGTTCGACTTGTGTTATAGCCTCTTCTTTTTGTGTTAATTTAGCTTTTAAAGTTTCAATCTTGATTCTCAATTTAGTCATTTCTTCGGGTCTGAGCCCGAGAAAAAATTATTACAATAGTATTAAAATAATATTAATAATAATAATATAGTAATCTGAATGAAATAATTAGCGAACTTATACGTCTAAAGCTTACTTTGAGACAGTTTTTCTATTAAGTATTGTCGTTTTCAATAGCTTTTAAAGCAACAGTTCGTGATTTTTCGAAAATTAAGATGACTTTTTTATCTCATCAACCATAATTTGTATAAATAGTAGTTTCGTTCCTCCTAACATCTATCCTAAATGCAATTTTCGGTTTACCTTTACTTGTGTCATTTGTATTTATCAACTCCTCTATATATTTTTCAAATTGTCATTTTTTGTCCTTTATATTTGGACCTTTCCCATGACCTCAACACTGCTCTTTTGATGGTTGGGTGATAGGATTTAGAAAGGGAGAATACTGGGCGGTTCCAGTGACGCCTTCACCACGGGTTTGATCCGTGGTAACAATAATTCATTTTATTGACTTGTGTGTGTGTGTGAGTTATGGTATAAAATTGAAATTCAAAATTTATTCCTCGTTATGGATGTTCGATCAAAATTGTCTCCAAATCAAAATAAATTTGTAAAATATTTTAGCTAAAAATTTATTTCCATAAAATAGAATTTCATGAACAACAAAAAAACAAATCTACAATGCCTTTTATATCATAACGTCCGATAATAATAAAATAAAATTTAATATAATTGTTTGATCGGGAAGCAGTGAGGTCCGCATCAGCGTCCATTAATTGATTAAGTCCTTCATCATTGCCGATAGGGGATTGCCAATCTCAAGGAATATTACCTTTCTTGTTATCTCTTGCAGCATCACCAACCAATTTAAGTAAATCAACCGCCAAATAAACGGTTGCTCCAGCTCAAACATATTCAGCAAAATTTCCTTTTCGCTACGTTCAGTGAATTCGATAAACAGGAAAATGAAGATCAGCTCTTGAGCTACGAATTCTGCAAATGTACTTATTTGTGTTTCCAGCTTTACTTTTCGTTCTGTAGCAAAGCAAATGCACGTTCTTTGATAATTCGCCATTTAATTTACTTCAATGAATTGCATCTTGAATTCGTTTAATATATCCAAATTTAATACCATTTCCAGGAAGTTGACTAGTTAGTTTCGACTTATATTGTTCGATAGGCGAAGAAATTAAAGATGAATCTTGTGAATGCAAGTATGGTTTTGAAGTATCACATAATTTTGATTAGTGACCGATGGATGCAACAATACTTGAACTGTGGAGTTTCAAAATCTGAGATTTTTTGACAGGCGCTTTAAGTATTATGATTTCAGGGGATTCGGAAATTTGAGTAGCATCAATATCAACAGGTAAGCGAAATCCATTAACTTGATAGCATTGTTTGGATATATTCTCTTTTGCTGTCAATTTAGCTTGTCGTCCTATTTTTAAGTTTTCTGTTTTTGGTGATTCGTTGTCACCATCGTCACTGCTTGACAATTGAACATCATCAATATCTTCCAAAATCTCCATCGACTTTACCTCTGGTATTATTTGAGGTATTCTCGAGCTTTGAATTAGTGAATTAAATTCCGGGGTTTCATTTATAACAATAATGTTTTCCTCCGTAATTTGAGAATCCAAGGACGATTTTACATTATCAGATATTAAAGCAATTTCTTCTTGGGTGTCAACATTAGGTGTTTCATTGATTACATGGATAATTCTTTTCTCTGTAGACGGTTCACACTTTATTGGACTAATGATTTTGAAAATTGGGATTGGTGAAATTGACATCTTGCTACGAGATCCAATAAAACTTGATGTAAAACTATTTTGAAAATTGAAATGTATATTTTTGTCAAACGTTTCATTTAGACTTCCATAGGATTTATTATTTGAATTTTCAGATAAAATTTTTAATGAAAACCTATCCCTCTCAGTTACAGTCGGAGTGGTTACTTCAGATACTTTCCACTTTCGAATTGAAGAATCTGATCCCACAACAGTGGAACCCTTTTAATTTGTTTTTTAATACTTTTACAAGTTTTAGTTTCGTATGCATCAATAACAACTAAGGCTTTTGGCCTTCTTATGGTCATACTCTAATTGATAGGTGATCATATTAAGAACTTCTGATTTAATAATGTATAGTAATATAATTTGAATTTGCAATTTACATTTAAAATGTAGCTTGTAAAAACATATATTTTTTAAAGTAAACCAATTTATTAATATTATTAAAACACACATATTAATCCAAGTAAATTAAAAAATAATCACAAAACTTTTTCTTTTATCAAAGTCAAATTATCATGATAAACTGTAAACTATTTTTCATCCAAATTAGTCAATTAAAAAAAGAGAGAATAATTATTAGCATGTTACATTAATGCAGATTGGGACATTCTAATGCATTTCATCAAACCACATGTGTTCTTCTTGTTTAAACATTTATCGAAATTTATTAACACTGAATAACGATTAATCCCCATTTTGACAATATTTGACGGATTGTTGTAATAAAGATACATCGCGCCTAACACGATTAAATAGAGAAATATGAAAAAAGCTAAAGTCCACAAAATAGCATTAATATACAACGTGTCCAAGAACGACAGGAACATGAATTACCGCAGCAACCAGTTTAACATCCTTGGCACTTATTACAGTCTACATCTAAATTGTCATTGTGGTAACTTCTATTGCCAGAAAACGGAGCCAAACCACTGCTCTCTATTCAATCCTAGAGAATTTCAATTGCAAGATCCTCTACAATTTATTTTAATTTACTTAATCATGATTTAATTTAGTTTAATAATATGGTGCCTATCCAATAATAATAAACAAAATAATAAATGATAAAAAATTAGAAATAGTAATATTTACTTTCGTTTGAGTTCTCCACGAAATTTAAAAGTCATAGGCTAAATCGTCCGAATAAAATTTCAAAAAGAGAATATAACTGATAAAATTTTTAGATTTGTTGGGTTTTGGATTATTTCAAGTCGGTTCTCTCTGACTCCTGGTGTTCTTTAAATTAAAACAATGAACGACCCAACGTATATTGAAACAACAGGTTCACAATTTATTATCACGCTACAATGACCAATCAAAGTTTATACGATTCTCTGCTCGGCGTTGATGCTTTGCAAACAAACAATATTCACCTTTTGATCCTTTAGTTCTGTTGACTCTCGTTTTCCTCGGTTTCTGTTTGGTTTGATCCCTTTTCGCCTTTCCGTATTCTTAATTCTATTTCTTCTTTTCCCTACTTCCCTAATTCGTTTATCACTTTTCCTACAGTCTGATTCTTCGAACCCTAGCTGAGGCAGAATGCCGATTTTCTCTGATTTTCCCTTTGCTTATATACTCCTCGAAATCAGGATGACAAATGGTTATTGCCGAGCCAATCTTTCGTTTGACATTTTCTCCTACGTGTTTGCTTCGGCTGTCATCCATAATGGTCCAACGAATCCAGATAATTAATGGCCCTACCGGTCTTCCTACGCGCGCTATCTTATCCTTACTCTTTTCCCATTAATCATTGTGTCAAGCTAATGGGCCCAAATCTTCCTTTTGTTTGCCTTTCTTCTTGTTTACCCAGCTCGGGTTTCCTTCATCTCTCGGGTTCTCCATTGGCTCGGGTTTCCCATTAGCTCGGGTTTTCCATTAGCCAATTAATTAATTAATTAACGTTTTCTGTTTTCATACATTTGAATGTTTTTCAACCCTTTCTAACCCTTTTCTGATAAATCCCTAACCGTCATCTTGTTGACCATTAGCTAATCTATAACTGTCCCGTTTTTCCCATTCGATTTCGATGATTTTTCCATTTATTGATTTTTCTCGGATTTCCGGATTCTCGCCTTTCGTAATTGCTTTTTGCATTTTCTAATACTGTTTCCATCGCACTTTCATTTACTATTAATTCTGTGCACGATCCCGCTTTTATTTGCCTTTTTTCTTCGCTTACTTTCCATTTGAATTATTATCCTAAATTTTATTTAAATTTTTAATTTTAATTTACAGACCTCAACATATCTCCCCCCTTAAAAAATTTTTTCGTCCTCGAAATCTATGTTTTGCTGTGATTATGTATTATTTGTATTATTAATATTACCCTTATTATTATTATTACTATTTATCCGAATTATTACTTCAAAAATTATTCCCCAAACAAATATTTCCCCAATATCTTCAGGTAATTTATAGTAAATCAAATAAATTGCAATAATCGACTTTCAAAATTCACTTTACAAAAGACCTATTAATTTCCCATTTGCATTTGTTGATATTCCCGTAGCCAAAACGTCACTCTGAAATGGATCCACGGTCCAATTCTTATTTGCGCAATTGTTTTTATTTTATTTTTATTTTAACTTAATTTATTCTGAAATAAATTATTTTTTAATAATAATTTTTAAGCAATTAAAATTAATTAATTTTTTATTTAAAAAGATATTTTAATAAAAATACTTTTTTTAGAATTGATTAGAATTTACGATGATTTTTTTCATAATAAAAGTAAGATATTTATTTAAATAATCAAACTGTAATTTTGTTAATAATAAATCATTTGTATTAATTTTTTAACTGTGTTACGCAATGACTTTTTCATTTTGCCAAATATTCTTAGCTTATTATTATTATTATTATTATTATTATTATTATTATTTCCCACTCAGCCAATCAAGTCTCAGTATGTGTGTAAAGCAATTATTATTATTATTTCCCACTATCCAGATAGATCAGCCAATCAAATCTCAGTATGTGTGTAAAGCAATTCACATTTCAATATCGTGGATAAAATCTATCATTAGGTTTTATTTTAGATTTTATAATATATCGATTGACCAAATTTCATCACAATTTCAATTGTGGATAATAATTTTTTCAATTCCATGAATAATAAGCTAATTTTACATTTTGATGCTCGCAACACTTTGTTCGTGTCGGATTTTAATTCCCGTTTTACGACAGAAAAAGCGCTCAATACTTATATTTCCGGTTTGGCATGGGGTTAGTATAATGTTTATTGAATTGCATTTTGTAGCGTATGCTGGATTTGCAATCATTTGTTTTATTTTGTCCGCCATTTTTTCAGGTCATTTTTATTGAATTATTTAATTATTTAAACATTCTTTTAATAAGCGGGCTTTTATAAAAATATTAATTAAAATAAATTCATTATTTATTAATAAATAATAAGAAAATTATTTAAAAATTTATTTATGATTATGAATAAAAAATTTTATTGTCAAAAAAATATACGAAAAGATTGATTTGATCGCAAAGTTGCTTGTGTTTTTTACTGTAGGAATTCTGTATTTATTTCCCTGCCCAAGTCAGAAACTAATAATAAAACTGTTATTGACTGTTAATGTTAAGATTTGCAGCATGGTGGCAAGTTGGTGTGTTGCATATATTATTTAATTTACTGCGATTTACCCGTTTATAGAAAATGTTATTAAATGGAATCAGGTGTGTATTGAGCGGAATTTATAAATTTCTATACCACGTGATGATTATTTAACCGCTAGTGTTGTTATTCTGGGATTTGAAAATATTTAACTAAATAGGTAGGCAGTAAACAAGTTAAACACAGGGTAGGAAATCAAATCCCTGATTGGATCATAACTGGGTCGGCATGTAATAACCGCTAGTGTTGTTATTCTGGGATTTGAAAATATTTAACTAAATAGGTAGGCAGTAAACAAGTTAAACACAGGGTAGGAAATCAAATCCCTGATTGGATCATAACTGGGTCGGCATGTAATAAAAGGCAAAGACTATTTAAGGAAATTTGTTCGATTCGTGGCCATTTTATACTATTTTAAAGTTAGAACGAATTTTTCAACAAATTATTAATAATGGTGGTAATTTATATGATTAATTTTTTTTTTTTTTTTTTAAAATGTTATCTAGAGAGAATGCATTAGCATACGTGTGGGTCAAGCTGGAGTTCAAATGGGTAATGCTTGCTGGGAGTTGTATTGTCTGGAACACGGTATACAACCAGATGGACAGATGCCTAGTGATAAAACTGTTGGAGGAGGTGATGATTCTTTTAACACTTTCTTCAGTGAAACAGGGACTGGGAAGCACGTCCCACGCGCGGTTTTCATTGATCTAGAACCTACAGTAGTTGGTAAAGTTATTCTTAACTGTATTACACTAACTAAAATATTTTATTAGACGAAGTAAGAACTGGTACATATAGAAAACTCTTTCACCCAGAACAATTAATTACCGGTAAAGAAGATGCAGCAACTAATTTCGCAAGAGGTCATTATACTGTTGGGAAAGAAATAGTCGATCTAGTATTGGACAGGATTCGGAAATTAAGTGATCAGTGTTCTGGTTTACAAGGTTTTCTAATTTTTCATTCCTTTGGTGGAGGTACTGGGTCAGGATTCACATCACTGTTAATGGAAAGGTTAAGTGTTGATTATGGAAAAAATCAAAGCTCGAATTCGCTGTATATCTTGCCCCCCCAAATCGCTACAGCCGTTGTTGAATTATATTAGAAAATTCTCTCACCAAATATACTCACCAATAATACTGATGTGCACGCTGGAATTATTTTTGTAGTTATTTTTGCTACATTTCTAACGGCCAATCTGAGATAATTTATTGTTAGAAATAGGCAGCGATTTCTAATGGAATCATGTCAAATAATTGATTTTTCTCAAAACTCTCTCCAAGCCAGCCAATGAAAAGTGAGCAAATATTACCAATTAATCAAATGGTTAAATGCGATCCACGACATGGAAAATACATGGCATGTTGTATGCTTTATCGAGGGGAAGGCGAAGAATATTAACGTTTTCAATTAAATACATTTTGAATTGAAAAAATTTCTATAGGTGATTTTAGGCTTTGATTTTTTCCTAAAGTCATATTTTCGTTTAATCATTAAATTTTTCAGTTGAATTGAAAAAATTTCTATAGGTGATTTTAGGCTTTGATTTTTTACTAAAGTCATATTTTCGTTTAATCATTAAATTTTTCAGTCGCAAGGTAATTTATTTATTCTTTTTATTCATACATTATTATTAATATTATGATTTTAAAAAGTTAATCTCCCCCGCACCGACCGACTCATGATATCACTTTGTTTACTCAGCCTGATAAGGTGAACATTAATGTTCCGAATGAATTTTTTACTCGTCCTGCGGTTTTTGACGTAGCCGATACTGATAGACTCTATAATTAATTACCCTGTGGTTTCTTAACGTAGCCCGTGCTGATAAGCTTTCTAATTAATTACCCTGTGGTTTGTTAACGTAGCCTGTACTGATAAGCTTTCTAATTAATTACCCTGTGGTTTGTTAACGTAGCCTGTACTGATAAGCGTTCTATATAAGTGTCTGCTTTACCACTTTTCGTTAGTTTTGTCTTGCCAATCTTGAAGTAAGCATTTTATATTTTATTTTTTTCATATATTTTTTTTTTTTTTTTTTGAATTTTAGTAACGCCATCCCTCAATTACTATGGACGTAAGTGATTACTTGTCTTTTGTTATTATTTTTTTTTGTTTTTGTGACCATGCTGTCCTCAACTACCCTCATAGTAACCGAACACTTGCAATCGCTGTCCAGGGTAGCCAAACCCCGGTGATTGCAAGTGCTCGTGTTGCTTATTAAATTAACTTATTGATGCTTATTAAATTAACTTATTTACTGTTTAATTTTAGTTCGTTAATTTGTTTATGTAACTACCTATACCACACTCATGTGTTGGGTCAATATTTTTGATTTTCTGATTTTGTATTTATACTAAAAGCAAACCTCTAATTACAGCTACTCGTATTTTTCTGACAATTTTAGCCGTATTTATACTTATTAATTTATTACGTAATTCTTAAAATCAATTATTTGCCTGCACTAATTATTTGTCGAGGGCGCCATGGTACGGAGTTTTACACAGTATTTATTTCATTTTTCTTTTCAACCCTTACTATTTTAGGTCCCAGAACCTAAGTTTGAGCATCTCGATGTTATGCAATGGTTATTTGACTGCCATACTATCAGGTTTTTTTTTATTTTCTTTTTCAGGGTCCCTTTGCCACCGCGCCGAAAGGGATTGAAACGTACCTTTGCCTGTGTGGATACAGGCAGTAGGTTTGAAAGACGCCCGCCTTGCAATGTACGCAGGGAATGGGACTGTGGCATCCAAAGTCCCGTTCTGTTGGACTCTGACGACGAATAAAAACGAATAAAACTTTGAATAAATGTTCAGCATACCTTTGTTTTTAATTTATGCTAGAAAGTGTGGGGTAATTGTGTCCCTCTTCGCGATTAGTCTTTGTTACTACTAATGTGAAATTATTCCTTACTTATTTATAATTTTGTTCTCTCGCCCCAGTAGGTTACCCATTGTTATATAGTTATGCTAATTCATTCATTACTACTCAGCCCTTTAATATTATTTATTTCTAATGTTCATTTAAGGTATCATTTCATTATTTGCAACATTTATTTGAGTTATTCTATTTGCTTTTGTTCATTTTTATCTATTATTCATTTATTTAATTTTTTATCTATTATTCATTTATTTAATTTATCACTTTCTTAATTATTTATTTATATCAATTTGTTTATTTATTTGATTATTTGTTAATTTACTTATATTTATTTACTATTTTTTTTCTCGAGGACGAAAAAACACTAACTGGGTCCGTTTAAATACTTTATTTTTTTTAGTCTAATTGATTTATCTCACCATCGTCTTCCGATTCCTCTATTTCTTCTACTCTCATTCGAAACATCGCGAAATCGGCCTCGTGTTGAAACAATAAGATTTCCAAACGGTCCAACCGCCTTTTCAGACGGAAGTTTTCTTCCTCCAAATCTGTTATTCTGCCCTGCATGCTACGAAACTTTTGCTTTAGTTCTTGCGTACTTGCTTTACACTCTTTGCATGACATCTCCGAGGCTTCTTGCATTCTCTGAAATTAAATGATAGTAATTTTTTTTTTGTATCACTCTCTATTCGCAAAGCATCAACACCTCGCTTCGAATCTCAAACAAATTACACCGTTCATCCTATGGTACTTATAAAACATGTACATTGTTAATATAAATGTAATATATTTTTATACTCTATTCACGCAGATCACAATTTATAGTCTTGTCTCATAATATGAATATGATGGTGGTTGAAGGATAGTTAGTTGTCTCTCCTTTACACATATCAAAATGGTGATGATTATGAATGTTATTGATAAGATGAGAAAACCTGTTATTAAAATGTAAATGAGATATTCACAATAGTTGACTGTCAAATCCGAATTTATCCTCATTAGTTTATTTGAGTTAGGTTTTGTCGTCTCTTGGGTCGGTAATTGGAAAGGTGATGTGGTTGTATCTGATTTTCGTTTCGATTCATTGATTGTCTTGACTTCCACGAAAACTGTTTGCCATCCGCCTGGTTCGGTTATCCATCGCTGATATTTAACTGTTAATTCCCATGCCGTCTCTAAATCAGAAGTGTAAAGTGTAAAAAAATGATTACCGGCATCTAATATAGTCAGGGTTTTTTGTTTGTAGATAATAACAACTCTTTCATCATTTCCTGATTTTCTATATATCGTTACCGGTCCATTTCCAACACTCAGGGTTATACGATTTGACTCGTCTCTGAGATAGATAGACTGGGTCTCACTCTTAAATCGTGACCATTGGTTTCTCACTACCGTTCCATTTTCGAGGCATATGTTCTCGTAGTAGTTTGCATTAACTGAATAATTTTGATTCATTTTCAATTTCTCGTAGCGGATAACTGATTTTTGCGAGTTAAGGGTGTCGACATTTAACCCTTGAAATGTGATTCGCACTTTCACCAAGTCCACTGGCTTCCAATATATATTGATTCCATTTATCTCTGGTTCTATTTCGATCAAGTTTCGCATCTCTTTTGTGTGCACTTCTATCGGAATTTGCGTGTACCACTTTGACATGTTCTGTCTCAACAGCCATTGGTATTTGAAATTTGGCTTTAACTTTCGTACCGCAAATATATCTTTATCATAATTCAGTTCTACCACTGGTGCCGTATTGTCTAGTAAATCAATAATTTCTATTTGGTCTGCGATCTCGCATTTACAGCTCCATACTATATTTGTTAGAGTGGAATATATATGTATTTTCTCCATTCCTCGGATTTTGCTTACCGCATATGGTAAGTCAATCTTTTTGCCGCTCGCAACTGTTACTAACATCAGCATTATTGCTACATATAATATCTTATTGAGGTAGCTGACTGGTGTTGGATTTTTCGTGAATTTCTGTTTCAATTTTGTTTGACCCGTTACTTTATTCTGCTTGGACCTTAAGGGGTATCTAGATTCATCTTCCTCTGGCACTAGTTTACATCGATTTGCATGCACAATCATCGGGTTAGCCTTTTTACTCCTGAATGGTAATAACTTCAAATTGGTTTCGGTGGTGTCGCACACTTTGTAGGGTCCTTTAAATGGTCTTTGCAATTTAGGCGATAAACCTTTGAGAGGTTCCGGCCTGTTCAGATACACTAGATCTCCAATCTTTATGCCATGCCCATGTGCTTTTTTATCGTAGGTTTCTTTATATTTCTCTTGGTTATGCTTTATTGTCAAACCGGCTTTAGTCCATACTGACTGCATTTTTTCTTGCATCAATGCTTTATAATCGGGTATCTCCATATATTGAGAAATTGGTGGTTGGAATTTGAGATCAATCGGCATATTATTTTTCCTTAAATACATCAAGTAAAAAGGGGTCTCTCCTGTACTTTGATTTACTGCATTTCTGTAGGCAAATAGACACGGCTTTATGAAGTCGTCCCAATCTTTCTGTTTTCGATTCACATATGACGAGATCATATTTATCAGTGTCCCATTAAATCGTTCCACTAATCCATCAGTTTGTGGATGATATGGTGACGTATTCAATTTCCAAATTCCAAATAGGTCTGTGATTGATTTGAACATTTCGCTTTGAAAGTTCTTTCCTTGATCAGTTAACAATTTCTTTGGAGTACCATAGCGAAATATTATGTTTTCCACAAATATTCTAGCAATCGTGTCTGCTTTTTGGTTTGGAATAGCGTATGCTTCTGGCCATTTGGTAAAATAGTCACAAAAAACAACAATGTATTTGTTTCCTTTTGTTGTTTCCGGTAATGGTCCCAGAATATCCATTGCCGTCATCTCCATTGGTGCTGCGGGTACTGGCATCGGTTTTAATGGTACTTTAATCTTTTTACCAGTATTTCTGCGGGTGATGCATACTTTGCAACTGTTACACCAATTTTTCACGTCTTGTTCCATTGTTGGCCAAAAGTATTTCAATTTTAATCTCGATAAGGTCTTGCGCGTTGACAAATGACCTCCCAACGCTCCATCATGATACTGCATCAGTAATGCGTCTCTGTGCTTGGCTGGTATAATAATTAATGCTTCCCCATTTTTCCAAAATTTAAGTATTCCATTATGAATTACATATTTGCTGTTTGCATCTGTAAGTCGTTTCCAGTCTTGTTCTTTTCTTATTTTGACCGCTTGTTCCATAAATTGTTTTAATTCACTATCGTTTTCCTGATCATTTTGAAGTTCAGACATATTATTAACAGCTTTGATTGCAACGAATATAGTACCTTCCACTTTTTCAGGTGTCCCCTCAATATTATTTTCTGGGATTCTTGACATTGCATCTGCGTTCGCGTTAGCTTTACCTGTCCGATATTTAATCTCAAAGTCGTATTCTTGGAGGGCAATCGACCATCGTATTAATTTACTGGCTGAATCTCTGTGTTTCATTAACCACTGTAATGGATTATGATCTGTATAAACAGTAAATTTTCTGCCCAATAAATATTGTCTAAAAGTAGTAATTCCATACACTAACGCTAACGTTTCCTTTTCAATCGTTGAGTAGTTTTTCTCGTGAGGCCTCAGTGATCGGCTTGCATAGGCTATTACGTGGTCCTTTTCACCTTCAAATTTTTGTCCTAACACCGCACCCAATGCAACGTTGCTTGCATCCGTCATCAAGATAAATTGTTTTGTAAAATCTGGACATCTTAATATAGGAGTTGTTACTAATTTCTCTTTTAATGTATTGAAAGCGTTTTGTTGCATTTGTCCCCAAATAAATTTATTGTTTTTCTTTAGTAACGTATTCAATGGTTGTGCGATGTGAGAGAAATCTTTTATAAATTTTCTGTAATAGCTCGCCAAACCTAAAAATTGTCTAACCTCATCGGCATCTTTTGGTACTGGGTACTCTTCCACTTTTTTGATGTTATCTGGATTAGTTTGTAACCCTCGCCGTGATATTATATGTCCTACATAAATCACTTCTGCTTTGCCCCATTCACATTTCGATGGTTTGATTTTTAATTTTGCACTTTTGAGCCGTTTGAATACAGTTTCTACATCTTTCAAGTGTTCTTCGAAATCATTTGAAAATATTATTATATCGTCGATATATACCAATGCATGTCGAATACCTCGTAACACATAATTCATTCCTCGTTGGAATGTAGCTGGGGCTCCTGTTAATCCAAATGGTAACACATTGAACTCATACAGTCCTTTGCCATCCGAGAACGCCGTCTTTCCTCTATCTTCCTCTTTTACCCTAAATTGATTGTACCCTTTGTTTAAATCAATAACTGTGAAATATCGTGCCTCTCCCATTTGATCGAACATTTCTTGGGGTACTGGAATTGGATAAGTGTCTTTCCTCGTAACTTGATTTAGCTTCCGATAATCTACGCAAAATCGTAAGTCTCCATCTTTTTTCTTAACTATCACTATTGATGAGGAGAATGGTGACGCACTATCTCGAATTATTCCAAATTCCTTCATTGCTGTAATCTGTCTATCACTTTCATCTTGATGAACGTAGGGGATTCTGTATGGCTTTATTTTTATTGGAGTTTCGTCTAATAACGGTATTTCATGCTCAATTACATTGGTTAGACCTAAATCATATTCGTGTTTGGCAAAGATATCTCGGTATTTTCTCAGCAGTTTTGTGAATTCCTTTTTCTGCATCTCATTTAAATCATTGCTTACCACTTCAGGCTCCTTGTACACCTTGACGTTTCTTGGTATTTTACAATTTGTTTCAACAGACATTTTCGACAATTTTCCCAATTTTGTTTTTGGGTGTAGCTGAACCGGTTTCTTACTGCTATTCGTTATATGGACTGGTACTATCTGATTTTCCACTTTGACAACTTCGTCACATATCGGTAAATCATATTTTTCGACTAGCGTTTGATTTGGTTCGAATATAAAATCACCATTATCCACACTCATGGTATTTGCACAATATACCATCTCCGATTGTGGTGGTATCGTCAATGTCTGATTCACAAACACTTCACCTGCCCTGTGAATTATTTTTCCTGTTTCTCCTGCTATCAAATTACCTGTCTTTAAATCAAGTGAGACTCCGTCCAGCTGCTCTAATATATCCATACCAATCAGACATCGTACTGGGCTTCCCTTCATTATGAGCGCATTGTGCGCTATTATTCGGTCTCCAATATGGAATATGACGTTAAGTTGTCCAATTATGTTTAATTCATTTTTTGATAATGACCTCACTATTTCGTCGGTAGGCTTTATTTGCATTTTCTCCTTCACGTTTAATACATTTTCCGATATTATTGTGTGACTAGATCCCGAATCAACCAAAGCTTCTACTTTATGTTTGTTCATTTGTATAAATATTCGGGGTTGCTTTCCTCTTTTTGTTAATGTCATCATTGAGTAGTTGCATGGTAAGCCTAACATATTCTTTCTCTCGATCTCTGCGCTAGAAGGCTCGATTCTCTCTCCTACCATTCCTTCACATTGTAATGCGATATTTTCTACTGGTTTCATCTCTCGTAATCGATCAACTGGATATACTGGTGCTGGTTGCATAAACGATTTTGGTATACACAATTTTGTAAACGTGTCTACGCTACTCGCATTTAACAGTGGCTCTTTTAAGATTTGATAGGTTCTCAACGCTTCTTTATTCATTCCACTTAGTTCTTGATTGTCAACATATAACGGTGCACTATCACCCTCGTTGTCATTGTCATTATTCTCGTCCCTTGAAGGGGTTGTACTAGCGTAGCTCAACTTTTTCTTCTTTAATATTCGCGCTTTGAGTATTTCCAACTCCTGATATTGATGATGAGTAATGAAGAATCTAGCCAATAATGGTATGCAACCAATTACTAATTTCCACGACCAACCTGTGATCGCGTATAATCTGTGTGTTGATAGGACTTGCGATATTATTACTTTGATTACAACACATATTACATAAATTCCAATCAATCCGGCACACGCTTGTCCAATGAACATAAACTTTCCCCAGATCTTTTTCATTGTATTATACGTCGCTTTCTTGTAATGATCTGGAGTTAACAAATACTCGTAATTTACCTTCCCACTTCCGCTTGGGAGAATTGTATCTACCATCTCCATTATTACTCTTTCTTTCTTTGATGGAAATAACAAGTTTCTGCGGGCTTCCTCAATGTCTTCGTTCGAGTAAATTCCACTTTGCGATAATTTCTCTAATGACGTAAAATTTACCAGATATTGTAATTCTGTCAATTCTAAGTTTTCCGGTGTCTTTACTTCTCGATGATCTGGTAATGCAATCCAAGATTCTGGTGTTAGTCTGTATAGTGGTGCCAACAATCTATTACACTGTAATACTTTCGGTTTCACGTCCTCTTCCAGTAAGATTCGTGTTACAGGCTCCATAAATCGCAACTTTCCATTTAAATTCACTGGTAACTCGTTGGTGCATTGGTCATACTTTGTCAGTTTAACTGGTACCGCTTTACATTTATAGCTATATAGTGCTTCACCGAAAATTCTGGCAAACACCCCATTTTCTGCAATTAACATTGGTGCTACCAAATTAGGATTGGTTATAGCCATTGCCATCCGATTTCGGAGTATTTCTTTGTTGAGATTGCAATCATTTATAATAACTTCTCGGTACACATTTTCAACAGTATTTTGACCAAAGTGAAATAAATAATCTATTTTGTTATTAAAGTAATTTGTCAACTTGATATCTCCGGCATGTATGTTTGTTTGGGCCTCTATAATCATTTTCTGAGATACATATATACCTTTATAATTTGTCTCATAGACATTTTGTCCACACTTTGTTTTAGTTTCTTTTCTCAGGAATCGCATCCCGTCTTCCTCTGAGGTTGACATTAACACTGTTGGAGTATCTTTCATCCGTAGAGGTGTGATTCTTGTTGTTGTACTCGTTGCTGGATCCATTCTTATTTTCTCGGGCTTTTCCCTGATCTGTTCTCCCGTTATTTCTTTAAAAGTCATTGATTTCAATTGCACTAAATTGCACTTTTTGGTATCGACATCGTACACCAAAATTGATTCTCCTGTCTGACAGCTAGATTGTTTCATGTTGCAGAATGGATGTGTTTGTAGTTTACCAGTATCATCATCAAATGATCCATCAAATTCTCTTAATTCTGACATGTACTCTTCTACAACCACGGCTTTGTCAATTATAGCATCGTCTACTTTGTATGGCTCTCCTTGGCAATCACCATTCGACTTTATTATCCCTCACACGGTTACAGTCTCACGGATTTTGTGGTTAAGCTTTGCTTGTAGTTTGATATCTGCATTAATTTTCAACTGTCCTGTTTGAAAGGCTGCCAAACAATTCTCCGGAATTATTTCTATCGGTCTAGGTATCGATTGCATTTTCACCATCGATGAGTGGCTCCATTTTCCACAATAAAATACAAAAGTAGTTTGTTTCACTGTACACTCTCTCACCTTTGATCTTCGAAACCCCGATTCTTGATATACATGATATTTTACTGGATTTGTCACTTTAAATTTTACTGGATATGCATCCGAACACTCGGCTACGTTTACCAACGAGTATACTCTTCCCATTTCGGTTTGGGAGCAGTCATATGCCACCAATGAATTCGTCGTATTTATTATTCCCAATAACATAATAATAGAAATCATCAACCATGGAAATGCAAGTTTTCCCTTTTTCCTCACTGTCTCTGTTTTTGGGCTCTCAGCCTTTTGTATTAACTCTTCCCATCCGCCATTGTTTGCGATCCACTTCATCAAATATTTATTCGTCATTTCAGTAGCTTTCTTTATCAATGATTTTGAATTGTCACTTTCCAAATAACCATAAGTACCAATCTCCAATATTATATAGGCTAGCACTGTCAATATTACATCTCGATCTAACTCAGTTCGTGTTAAGTCCTCAATTACTGCTTCCTCGCAAAATTCCTTTTCTTCATAATTTCTTTTAATTATCGACGGTAATCTCCTCTTTAATTCCGTTGCCAATCTTTTTACAACTCTTTTCTCCCCCTCCGAAATATCATCTTCTGTTTCAGTTTCATCTAACAAATACAATTCCGTTACTAAACTTTTTAATATTCGCTCAGTTTCGCTTGATTCATCTAAACGCTCAGTTTCGCTTGATTCCTCTAAACTCAAAGATTCAATTTCCGCATCATTCTGTTTTATCCCACATATCGCAATGTCATTTTTCGTCTCAACAAAGTTCTCTTCACTTTTCATCTCATCTATGCTCGGTAGTATCCTATTATCGGTGCTCCTTTCCTCAACATCCCTTGTAACTTCATTTTCTGATCTCATTTCCTCATTTTCCATTGTTTCTAATCTCTGCAATTCATTAATTTCTTGATCAATTTCTCCTGGGTCATCTACAACTTCAGTTTTAATCTCTACATTATCATTGTCCACTTCCTCATACAGAGGCCAAAACGGTACTATTACTGCATCTTCTTCCATTTCACCACTTTGTTTTGTTGCGTACACATTATTAATACAATTTGGGTTACATCCGTAGTTTAACAAATATTCGTCATCATCCAATTCTCGTCCTTTGAACGTCAACACGATAATTCCGTCATTACCTAATATCTCCGCTGCTTTTTGTCGTATTTTCTTTGCTTTTACACTCCAATGTTCCTGATAATATTCAATCCTTTGATCCGCAATATTTAACGCTATTATCAAAGACTTCGCACTATCGTCTGCCGCCTCATAATCATGTCCTAGTTTTCGAATTACCTCTTTTAACTTTGCCTGATAACTCGTCGGTTTATTCGTATACGGTACGATGCATTCAAACAACCCTTCTTTCATGTCTCGATCCATTTCGATGCTCATTATGAAGTCGATACTCGCATTAATTTTATCTCTATTCCCTGCATACAGGGTATCCTGTAAATCTGCTAGAATCTTTTCCCAATTTTGTCTGTCTGAATTCGAAGTATTAACAGCATTAACAACTTTTACTTTATTTTTCCAGCCTGGTATCAGACCGCAATCTACTAAGTACTCCTCGTCTTCCAGACATCGATTCTCAAATTTTAGTTGCACTTGCCATCCACTGTATTGACGCAGTATTCGCTTCTTTAGGTCTTTGATTTGTCCGTAGGCCTTTACACGGAATTGGCACTTCACATTATCGAGTCCCGTCGTTTCCACTATGATATCATCTAAATCCCTTGTTGACCGCAAAGCCTTGCCAAACTTTTGCATTTGCTTAAGTATCTCATCATCTCTGTTTCCTTTGAATAATTTTGCACATAAATTTATGGCTCTCTTTAGTTCGCTTTGGGTTAGTGACATCACACTGAGTTCTGCGATCCATCGTTTCAACTGGGAGTTGTCAGTTTCCATTTTCTCAAGCAATTTTTCAACTCGGGCTAACAGTGCAGTCGGATTCTCATCTGATGCGATCTTTCGCACTTTCGGGGCAGGTTTTCCCTCACCTTCTGACACGGTTCCAATTATCATATGAGATTCAGTTTCTTCATCTGATTCGAATTTAGCCACTAGTTTGTTCAGCTTCTGTCGCATTTCTCGAAATTCCTTTTCCATTTTGTCTTGAAATTCCTCTCTCTGAGCATATGTCATGTTACTGGTGTTTGGCATATCTTCTTGGAATCTGATTGATTTCTTTAAAATAGGTCTGCTGAATCTCTCTGAGTTCCTTGGGCATGATCGCGCCATGTGGCCGTATCCCTTGCACGAATGACATTGTATCTGTCCATTTGTATTCACTTTGTCCCTTTGTGGTGAAGGTGACGCTGACGATGATCTTGATCTGGTAAAACAGTTTCTGCTAATATGCCCTTTCTTTCCGCATCGATAGCATTCGACATCACTGCTGATCCTTTTGTTTTCTGTGAATCTCTTGTTAGGGCTGGGATTTTTCCCATATTTGAACCAACATTGATTTGAGTAGTGTCCAGACTTTTTGCAATGTTCGCATTGAGGATTATTTACCTGTCCATTTGATTGTACACTCATCGCTGTTCTACCGGCTTGAAATCTAGTATTTGGTCTTAAAATTGGACTACTGATTTGATTTATTTTCTTTTCATCCCATGGTGCTCTCACAGGCGTAATTGACCGCTCACGTCTCTCCACATTAACTCCAAAAGCATCTGATCTTTTTGCACTTTTTAAATTCAGCTCTATCTTCATGGCTTTCTTCACGAGCTCATCGAAATTGGAAAAGTCCACATAACATAAGGCCTTTTTGATTTCGGAGTGGACTCCGGTTATAAACTGATCTTCTAACAGCTCTTTAACCTGCTTGGCCATATCTACTTGATCGGGTTTGACTTCGAAGGCTTTATCTACTAAAGTGGTCAGATGATAAGCAAACTCACTGACCGATTCATCTGGACCTTGAACTCGATTATAAAATTTCTGTCGCATGATTCTTTTGATATCTCCACCAACCAGTTTCAGTGCCATTGCATCCTTCAATTTTGTCCAATCATTGCCAACATTTCGTTTGTCGACTTGCTGCCAGGCTTCTCTTGCCGCACCCTTCAGATAGAGTGGGAATCTCTGAACCATAATGGCTTGTGTCCATCCGTATGCTGAGGCGTACATATAATAATCTCCCATGAAATCTGCAAATTCAACAGGGTCTCCCCCATATTGATTGACGGGTAATTTCTGACAACTTGCGAAATCAATCATCTCTCTATTGAGAGGCATAACAGCATTATCATTTGCCATTTGGACTTGTTTTTGACTTCTGAGGTTGTATCGGTTCACTTTGAGCTAAACTTCAAGCGTTAAACAATAATTTAAAATTACTTTTCAACTTCTTTTAAATCTCCTAATAATAGCCTTTTATAATCTCGTTAACACTATTTTCAAACTTCTAAGCCGACTTTCACTCACGTCAGTACTAATTCTTTTTATAATTCCTTTTTCACTAGCTTCCAATAATTTCCCTCCGACTTTCAATCACGTCGGTACTATTTTTTTTTCAATAATTATTTTTTCACTAACTTTCAATAATTTTCCGCCGACTTGCGATCACGTCGGTACTATTTTTTTTTTTCAATAATTCCTTTTTCACTAACTTCCAATAATTTCCCTCCGACTTTCAATCACGTCGGTACTATTTTTTTTTCAATAATTATTTTTTTCACTAACTTTCAATAATTTTCCGCCGACTTTCAATCACGTCGGTACTATTTTTTCAATAATTTTTTTTCGACTAACTTTCAATAATTTTCCGCCGACTTGCAATCACGTCGGGCTCACCAGAATATATGTTGGGTTTTGGATTATTTCAAGTCGGTTCTCTCTGACTCCTGGTGTTCTTTAAATTAAAACAATGAACGACCCAACGTATATTGAAACAACAGGTTCACAATTTATTATCACGCTACAATGACCAATCAAAGTTTATACGATTCTCTGCTCGGCGTTGATGCTTTGCAAACAAACAATATTCACCTTTTGATCCTTTAGTTCTGTTGACTCTCGTTTTCCTCGGTTTCTGTTTGGTTTGATCCCTTTTCGCCTTTCCGTATTCTTAATTCTATTTCTTCTTTTCCCTACTTCCCTAATTCGTTTATCACTTTTCCTACAGTCTGATTCTTCGAACCCTAGCTGAGGCAGAATGCCGATTTTCTCTGATTTTCCCTTTGCTTATATACTCCTCGAAATCAGGATGACAAATGGTTATTGCCGAGCCAATCTTTCGTTTGACATTTTCTCCTACGTGTTTGCTTCGGCTGTCATCCATAATGGTCCAACGAATCCAGATAATTAATGGCCCTACCGGTCTTCCTACGCGCGCTATCTTATCCTTACTCTTTTCCCATTAATCATTGTGTCAAGCTAATGGGCCCAAATCTTCCTTTTGTTTGCCTTTCTTCTTGTTTACCCAGCTCGGGTTTCCTTCATCTCTCGGGTTCTCCATTGGCTCGGGTTTCCCATTAGCTCGGGTTTTCCATTAGCCAATTAATTAATTAATTAACGTTTTCTGTTTTCATACATTTGAATGTTTTTCAACCCTTTCTAACCCTTTTCTGATAAATCCCTAACCGTCATCTTGTTGACCATTAGCTAATCTATAACTGTCCCGTTTTTCCCATTCGATTTCGATGATTTTTCCATTTATTGATTTTTCTCGGATTTCCGGATTCTCGCCTTTCGTAATTGCTTTTTGCATTTTCTAATACTGTTTCCATCGCACTTTCATTTACTATTAATTCTGTGCACGATCCCGCTTTTATTTGCCTTTTTTCTTCGCTTACTTTCCATTTGAATTATTATCCTAAATTTTATTTAAATTTTTAATTTTAATTTACAGACCTCAACAGATTTATAGATTTTGAAATAAGAGAGTACGTAGTAGATTTTTAAAAATGTACTAAAACTTGTCTATCCAGCACTGTCTTATATATCCTGATTTTCCGTGTGTGTGTGTTTTGATACGGTAAAACAAGGAATTTTCAAGATTATTTTTAAAATATAATTTTTTAATTCTTTTTGATTTATCGCTAAATTTTTACATTTTTTTGTATAAAAATTTTATTTAATTTTTAATTTTTCTATTTTTATTTTAATTTTACATTTTTTTCTTTTAAATTTAGGTTTCCCGCTCAAAAACACACAAGCATTATCGTGCTGATTAAACAAATATGGGCTTAAATTAATTTTTGTCCAACAGAAGTGTTGGGTTACAATGCAGCCCATATAAAAAACATTATTTTACTCCATCATTTAGTACTCGTCATTAAGCAATGTTAGTAGTTAAGATATTAATAAATATCTGTTGTTTTAATAATAAATTGATTATTGGGAATTTCAAATTTTAAAATGGAAGATATTAAACTTACAACTGGCGGCCACGCTAAAAATATTAATGCCGTTACAAGATAGCAAGAAACGAAATAAATAGTTGAAGCATTATCGAAAAAGGGGCAGAATTTATTAGATTTCAATATCCGAAAATATGATGGACGAAGTATTGAAGAAGCATCGAATTGGATTAAAGATGTCGAAGAATGGATCCGAATAAACAATTTGTGTATCATTAGTCTTTTTGATTTGTTAATGCCTGATGAAGCAGGAGTTTTATGGTATGATTTAAAAACAGAACCTGCTAGAAAGGAGAAATCAAAATCATGGTTTTTAGATATGTTTACAATTGTTGGGGTTGTCGGTGAATTTGAATAGAAATTATTATCGATCTGACTTCAAGCGTGCTTTAAACAACAGTAACGAACTCCAAACGATATAAACTTTATTGATTAATACACTTTATCTCCACTTTAAAATAACACAACGAATTATCAATCGATCACACTTAGTGCTTATTGCGACCCTTCGGGAAGAATAGTACTTTTCGGATCAATTAGCTTTACAATCAACTGACTACTGCGGTGGGTTTCTGAGATCGGTAACTCTGATTTAGTTGCTTCGCTTTGCTTTGACCTTGCTTAATTTCTGTTTCAAATTTCTCTTTAATCCTTTTGTTTTTCTTTGTCTCCTGAAAATTTCTTGTCTCCCGCAATTTTGTCTTATTATTTTTGTTGTTGATTTCAATTGCGCTTCCTTTTTATACTCCATCATTCAATAACACTTACTGCTGTCGAATAGAATCTCTTACCGCTAATTCATTTTGGGCCACCATGATCGATGACAGCTGTCCAGATAAATCATTTTTTGGAGATGCCCTTTCCCAGATTTTATCTTGAAAGGGCTTTCGAGATGATGTGCGAATTTTGTTTTTGTTTTTGTTTTCCAAAATTTGCACTTGTTAATTATAAATGACCTTCTTTGATTTAATTGTCTGTTTTTATTGATTTTCTCTTATTCCTTTCTCGTTGTTCAACATTTCTTTTTCATTCTCTTTTTATGAGGCTCCAGAACCACATCTTACTCACTTCTCATTGTTTCCCCCAATCATTTTACATTTTTATTAATTATTTTATTTCATTATTTAGGTATCCTCAACACAATAAAGAAATCAATTACCAATATGATTGTGGAATTGGCCTAAATTAATCAAAAAGGAGATGAAAGATTTGTTACTTTCGAAATCAGGGTAAGAAATCTTTTGGAAAGTATTTTTTTTGATTAAGGAACTAGTCGTGAAGAAATTGTAAAAGATATTATTTCTAATCGAGCTAGAAGTACGGTGTTTTAAGAAAAAACAATTTCTAAGCCAGTTATGAAAGTAGAAGATATTTGCAATTCGGCCAGATTATATGAAAGTCAAGAATATTTAAAATATTCTTCTTCAAAGATATTTGTGGATGCCGTACAAAAAAGAAGTTACTCCGATGCATTGAAACAGAATAATTTAAATCATGGACGTCAGAGTTCGAATTTAAGTAGCCAAAAGTCAAGATATCATAATATGGACATGAAATATTTTGGAAACATAAATATTGTTGCCGAACCAATCGTGTCAAACAAAATTTATGAAAATAAAGTAAATTATAATTATGATAATACTCAACCTATTCTTAATAGAAGATATAATAATGAGAAGATTAGCAATCAAAATCAAAGATTTCGACCATTATTTTCAATGAAGCATCAAGGAAGGAAATTATACAACAAATGTCGTGGATTACTTGAACCAAAGGAAAAAATTTTTGTCACAGAGTCAAAGCTGCTGTTGTGATGACAGTAACCATTTACGTTTTGAATGACCATTTCCACAAAGATGGACACATATATAGACACTGTATTTTATTGACAAATGGAAATTAAAATTATAATAGACCAATTATGTGCATTCATGATGAAAATACTGATGTGTATGTTGAGGAAGAAATAATAGATTATGAGGTTATGTAATAAACAAACGAGAGCAACCCTGTTGCTTAAATTTCGGCAATGGAGTTGAACCAATAAATAATAATTTAAATCGAGATGAAAATATAAAAGATTTTATGTATCTGACAAGTGATGGAAGACAGTGGAGCTCTGCTACAACAGTTATAAGTAAAAGTTTTTGGCAAAAGATTGGAAAATTCGTTTAAGTAGATACTAAAATTATACTTAGCGGAATATTTTCTAAAATGGGAGATAAACCGATGGGATCGACATGAATAAATGTTACTTGGATGGTAAGTGTCGATTAATAAATTTATTAATAGTTACAAAAATTAATCCAAATTTTATTGTCGGAATTGATGCTTTGATAAGTTTTGATATAAAGCTGATGCAGGCTGATCATTTTAGAAAAATATTCAACTGAAGATAAAGTAAGGAACGCGTTAAAATGGGTTTAAGATTCAGAAAGTAACAAGCTGAAGTTTTGATATGAAAATTTGGAACAATATTTATGGCTTTGCCATTTGATCTAGGGCACACAAAAATATTAAGCCATGAAATTACTGTTAAAGGGTCACCGATTTTACAACAACCTCGTCACCAACTAATGCATTTGGAACATAAACTTTACAATTTAGCGGGAAAGTTAGTTGAAACAGGAGTGATAAGCCAGTGCTAAAGCCCGTGGAATTATCCGCTTGTGATTGTTCGGAAAAAGACTGATCAATACGAATGTGTGTGAATTACAGACAACTTAATGCGATTACAAAGAAATTTGAATTTCCAATACCAGATATACATTAGTTGCTCGATTGCTTAGCTGACTGACTGATAGATCGTCAATAGATCTGGTACATGCCTAGTATCAGGTAGAATTAGATGAAAACTCTAGGAAATATACAGCGTTTAGTACGAAACAAGGACAGTTTTGTTTTAATCACATTCCTTTTGGTTTAACAACAACACCAGCCACATTTTAAAAACTGATGCATTTCATTTAAAATACTATCAGTAACGCTCATTCTGGATACTGATAGGCAACAAAGTAGAACTCATGCAAGCCTTTTCTACAGAATTCTTTTTTTAGTACACACATAAAGACATTGGGACTAGATACCTGTCAAAATGACGTTAAAACTGTGCTGTAGAGGGTTGAGTGTTAGTAAAATGTGAATCTTTCTGCCAATACTGCTAATATCCTAACAATCATATAGGTCTATAGACTACCACAGAATGTTTCATGTCTAATTAATTTAAACAACAATTTATTTCTAAATGTAAAACAAATGATATTATAACAGCCTAGATATTTATACTCAGAATTGTTTAGTGGTTTTCCTCAATTCTCCAATAATCGGGCTCTCTTGGTTTCAAAGTCGAGCTTCCTAATTTTCTTTTAGTCCAACCAAATCACTGACTCCTGACTGAGTATGATACCTTGACGACATAATCATTGCCTGAATGAAAAATTTCCATTGCCGAATAAGTCAGCAAACACTTGAAGTTTTTTTCGATGTGACATCATGCATCCAACCTCGCTATCAGACTGGCATGTTCTCTTATTTTCATTTTCAACGCCTTCGATGAGTATAACTCTTCCTTATACTGAACTTTAAGTACCTTTATCTGTTGATGCAATTTCTTAGCGGCTTCTGGACGAATCTTAGTTTGCTCCATGTATTCACAATGCCGCACTAGAGACTCTGTACGTTGTGACTGCTTCATGACATCATCATGATATCTAGCCATATTTCGACGGAACTAATCAAAAATTTGTGTGTCTGGGTTCACTAAACATTCATAATATTTCCGCATGAATCTATGTTGAGGTTCCCAGAATCTCAACTTGGGATCATATATAAATAAAAAACACAAAACACTGATTTCAAAATTTTATTTGGTGATAACAGATATATATACACAATAAAATAAATTTCACCTTTTAATAAAAATTAATTAACGATTCTGTGTAGTGGTTTTATGTAATGTTTCCTGTGCTAACTTTATTTGCAGTAGCTTGAGCTCAGCTATGTAATTTTTGTGTGCTCAAAATTATGTTGCAATATCAATTTTTGAATTCAACTCTTCTTAGGTACAATTTTGAGGAGTGATTTAACTAAAAAGACTGGAATTTATATAGTTATTTTTTGTGGTCCTTCATATTAAGTGATAATGATCTTCAAATGTCAGTAATATTTGTTTTTCGTAAAGAAATTTTCTATTTTTAAAAATGCGGAAAACAACTTCTATTTTTTTCAGTGAATCTCAAGAAAACTTTCAATTGATGCAGCCCCATCCTTTCCATTTTTAATAATTTTGAAGTATCTAAATACTTGACTGAGTTGATCCTTTTTAGTAATATCTTGTGTTGTATCCATTATAATTGAATAAAAAGGTGAACTTTTAATATCAGCAGTAAGTGTGGCTTTTAAATGTGTTGCAAGGCAGTGTATTACTTCATTTTAAAGTTGATGGCTAAAATATTTTACAGATCCATTTGGCATACTCAAAACTTGCTTCATTATATCATTATATTTTGCTGAAAGTTGAACTTTGGTTTAAAAAATTATCATTATATTTATTGTAAGATGATTCATGATGACCACGAAAAGACAAAGAATTTTTACAAAGTGGTAATGTTATATTTATTATCCATTCAAAGACTTGTACCCAAAATTTTGATTCATATAGTATTCGTTCTCCTATATCTTTATCAATAGTTTAATTGTGTGGCCACTTTTCATAAATAAAACATCGCAGACCACGCTAATCTCTGACACTATGCTCACGCCAGTTATCCTTTGCCTTTCGTTCTTCTGAGAAAAGCCAACAAAGCTCGCAATACACGGCATCAAGTTTCGAGGAACAGCAACTCCATATTATTTCTATAAATTCATATTTGGTGTTAGTTTTATAATATTTCTTGGAAAACCTACTATTTTCTTTCAAGAGATCAAGTATAAAAAGACCTTTAGGCCGACATAATTCAGATAATACAATTATTTTCTTAATATCTTTAATATCACTAGAAAACAATTGACTTAATTTTTCTAAATTAATTTGTTCAATGTCGTCATCCGTATCCAAGTTTGAAGCTTCTTTTTCTTCATTTCGGTAGTTTTTCAGATACATCTTCATCGTTCACATTTTTATTACAAGTAGCAATTGTTTTCTTCGAAATCACCGTGTTCTACTGATTGATTTATACATACCACATCTTCAGATTTTTGACTCCCCACTTCTTTGGCTTTGGTTTCTTTTAACTTTCTTCTTTTTGATGAACCGTCTGTGCTACTTAATTTCTTTTCCATTATTATAAGTCTAAATTATTACAAATTTATAAATACAGCCCCTGTTGTAAAATATTTAATTTTTACAAATTCATTAATTACCTATAGCTGTCAAATAATCAAATCTCGTGCAACAATATTTTAATACTCGTATCACGGTTAAATATATTGGACACTAGATAAAATAAGAAATGAAAAGTCAACTTATAGAACGGAAACTTGAAATTGAAAATGAAAACTTACATTTTAAAAGTGAATTTGTATGCGCAACGATTCATAAGAAATTGAATACACAACTGTGAACTTACATTTAAAATAAATTGAATACGCAACAAAATAATTACTTTTGGAGTATTTAATCAAACTGTCCAATTCATACACAAACACAACACAAAAATTATCATACAATAAATTCAACAAGAAATATTTCGGTAACTCGAGGATTTATAAATCACAATAGTTGAATATATTTATGCTTGTCGCCTGTAATAGTAATATATGTTTCATACATTTTTATTTGTATTTTCCTTTGAAAATAATTATTGTAAATATTAACCTTTTTTTATAAAATCATATCGCATAAATTTAATTTATTTCTGAATTCAATAAAGATTTATTAAATAATTTTAAAAACTCGCTTTTCCAATCAAACCCCTAGAGTTTTAACCTATTTCACACATTTTTATCATATTTTCGCTAATGTAAATTCGGTTTCTTCAAATATTTAGATTTAGAAACCCACAAGAACTTAATTGGAAAAAATAAGCTGGATTAGGTTGAGTGAAATAAGTCATTATGTTTGAAAATTCAGTTGGGTAAAATACTGTACCAACAGATCCAAATATCCATTTCAAGGAATTGTCAAAACGCAAAGGAAACACGAAAAGAAAAAGCAAGCCCAAAGTTGTCAATAGTTGTGGATTGGGTTGATGATCATTAATCAAAGTGATTATTACCACTATATAGGGAAAGTCAAAATCAGAAACAGTTGGCATTTTGCCTCAGATAAGGACGAAGAAACTGAGAGTATAATTTGAGGGATTAAATTAGTTATTAGAAGTAGAATAGTGGGAAAATAAAAGGAACCCAGTAGGTCAAATAATAATCGAATTGTGGATCAAATTGATCGTACAATAAAGTTTTGCATACAAATATTTGCTGGGTAGTGTTAGTTTTTAATAGAACACGTGGAATCAGTGACACCGACTGTTATTATTATTTTGTATTAAACCCAACGTAATAAAAGCGCGTTGACTACAGTCAGAAAATTAAAAACACGTATTGACTATAGTTATAAAATGTACTTACCAAATTATTGCACTTAAAATTTTAATAGTTATAATTTTTAATAGTGTAAAATGCAACAAAATCCTCGAATATAGTCCAAAACCAAAAAGACCCCTCACTAGTAATAAATTACACTTTGCATACAAAAAGTGAACTTTGTGAACATTTTTAGACTTTTGAATTTATATTTACATTTTCTTAAAGTAAAAGGTTTTTAACCAAGTCAAGCTCTGGCTATATTAAAAAATTCAGATTTAGAAAACATAAAAAATTCTTAGACTATCGTTTAAAAAAATCATGCAAAAAAGGATTCTGACTAAAGTAAAATTTGATTCAAATATTTTAGGCGCAAAAACATTGTAAACCAAAATCCAAAGATGGGTTGGTCCAAAATGCTCACCGTTCATAGAGGCTCGATGGATTTTTTAAATAATCAAATCTAAGCATATAAGTTCTTCATTTTTATTTTTCAAAGCCCTTTTTTGGTAGTTTAATCATGAATTGATACTTATATATACGGTAAGATAAATTCAATTAATGAAATCATAAACATTTTAGGTACAATTAAATAAACTCGTAGGCATATAAATAATAAAAACATGGTAATTTTGGCATCACTAAGTCAATTTATGCATATTTGTTAGAAATACATGGATATTTTGTTAAAGTTTTTTAAAAAATCATGGATAATTTGTATATTTATTATTAAGACAGTTATTTGGAGTAACATTTGCAATATCTTAGGTCATTTATTTAAAAATAAGTGGTCATTTTCAAGCAATAAATTTCATTTTCAAAAATAAATTGGAAGCTAT
This sequence comes from Schmidtea mediterranea, assembly GCA_022537955.1. Taxonomy (NCBI): domain Eukaryota; kingdom Metazoa; phylum Platyhelminthes; order Tricladida; family Dugesiidae; genus Schmidtea; species Schmidtea mediterranea. Next base: position 17,785,106 of record CM039682.1, read on the forward strand.
CTGAAATATTTAATTTAAGATATTTTAATTAAGTTTAAAAAAAATTATTGTTTTTTATTATTATTTTACTGATTTGTTTTTTTACATTGTTGGTGTTATCTTGGTGTATCTTAGTAAATCTATAAACCAATGGGGGGGCAACCAGCGGCCCACAAGAAGAAAAAAAACCCCTGCTATAAAAAATATGTAAAAAATAATGTAAATCTTTCAAAATATTATGTTGCGCTTTATACACGACGTGGCTTATATGCGAGATTTTAAGGTAATTCGACATGTTATTTTGTGAAATTTATTTATTAATTAATATTTGAATTCATAATCATTATTATATTTATAATATTTTTATCGAAAAATATGAATTAGTTGGATTAAATTAAAATATAAGCGACGGTATTATAAATATGTTTTTCAAAAAGCCCCATAAAAAGTTTATGAAAGCTGTTTTTAGAAGTTTTTCAGAAGAACCGTGTTTAATGTTATTCAAAGACATTATTATGAAAACGAAGGAAACAATACTTTATGCTAATAAGTTGAAACCGAAACAGAAGAAAAAAGTTTACCTGAAATTAAAAACGTTTTATAGAACGATTTTGAAAAGCAACCAGAACAGTGCAAAATTTTTCATTGGAATAGGAAGTCTAATCACCAGTCTACTTTTACTATTTTTAAAAGAAAAATTTAGTGAAGAAAAGACTTTGGAAATGCTTTTTAGTTTTCAGCCACCTGAAGACAACAAAGTAAAAGAGCCAATAATTGAACAACCTAGAATTCATAGAAAAAGAAAAATCCAATTTGCCGAAAATTGTCAATATGAAACCTGTTCCAATTCAAATAAATCGGAATTTTTAATAGAAAATGAAAAAAAAATGAAATTTCAAGAAACTGGATATATTAATAACTCGAACGGAAATTTTGAAAATTATTGTGAAGATAAAGATAAAATAAAGGCTGATTCAATTTCGATCAACAGAAATTTTAAAACATTTGACCTGGAAAAGTCGATGAACTTGACTGATTTGGAAAATTACATTAATTGCAATATCAACGTCTAAAATAATTTAAAACTTTTATTTACACAAGATATTCAAATCAGTTTTATTTTTGTATTTGCTTAGCGCATCTACTAAAAACTTTTATTAAATGTTTTATTAATTTCAAAAATATACATTACATAATTGACATTATTTTTGTACATTTTAATTCTTTGTGACGAGTGTAGAAAAAACTTTAAAGAACAAAGAGCTATTAAATAATTAGAATCTTACCACTGGAAATAACGGTTCAAATCCTTTGTCGAGTTTTAATATTTCGAATGACAAGACTAACTTTAATTCCCCTTTTTAATATGATTTATGAAGTAAGCAAATTTTTAATTAATTAGTTTGTATTTCTAATTTCTGGGAAAACACTTTCAATATGGGTTTATTTTAGTCATATTATTGATTATAAATAAATACAAAAGTATAGAAAATTAATAAATTATCAAATTTGAATGAGAAAAGCGAGAGAGATATAGATTGAGTAATTGTGAGGATCACAGTGCTAATGGAGTTTTCGGGAATGTTTAGTAAGGGTCAAAAGACAAGAAACAAAGAATCAGTAATTAATTAATTAAAGAAAAGCCGAGTTTGGTAAACAATAAGAAAAGTAAACAAGACGAAATGGAAAAAGCCATTATCATGACAGTAAGATTAATAGTGATATAAATGGTGAGAAAGAGATTATCACGAGTGAGGCTATGGATATACTGAATAACCATTTCTCAAGTTCAAGGTTTTCAATAGTCGTGGATAGGGTTGATAATCAATAATCAAAGTGATTATTACCACTATATATATATATATATATATATATATATATATATATATATATATATATATATATTGCCTCAGATAGGAACGAAGAAACTGAAAGTAGAATCAATGCAGTGAATTTAAGAAAATGGAAGTATCTGAGAAGAAGAAGCTTGAAAATAATAAAAGATTGTGCTACAATTGCTCAAAGGCTGACATGGAATACGAGAATGTCAGAAGCAGAAGTTTTGTAAAGGAAACAATTGTGATAGAAAAAACAGCTTCTGGTTACATGATGTTATTACTGAGAACAAAAATAATAAAACGAATAACACGCTAATGGCATAAGCGCAAGATAAAAGTTTTGGAAACTGTTAACATGTTAGCTTAAGAACAGTATTAGTGATACTTATAAAGAACGGGAAAGAGATTCAAGTAATCGCACTTTTGGATGTTGCATCTAATAACAGTTAAGTGAGTCCTGAAGTTGCCGATGAATTGTAGTTAAAGCGAGAAACATCCAAGTTAGAGTAGTTGGTGGAATTAATGCCAAATTAGAGATGCGACCGCTAACTGTGGAACTAAGTAGTGTGGAGCGCATGATAAAAATGATCTGTCAATGTCAGGTTGTACGAAATATTACAGGTGAATTGAACATTATAGATTGGAACAAAATTGCATTAGAATTGCAGCATTTAAAAGATGATATATAGTTTCCGACAATGCAAAGCAATAGAGAGATTGAGATGCTAATAGAAGCAGACTTACAAGAATTAAATGAGAGCAGCCGAAACCAAATTAGAATCAACATGCATCGATGATTGTATTCACCTTAATTTCGACTTTAAAGAATAAAAATATATTTATTTTCTTTTAATACGATCAAATCTAAAATGAAGTTAATTAACATGTTTAATTAATAATCAAAAACAGTTTATGTTAATAAATTGTCAAAAAATTAATTGGGAAAACGTCTCTAATGACAATTTGAATTGGAAAGTAAAAATTTTATGCATTTTTAATTTCAGATTGACTTTTATGTTCCAAACAATTTTCACAAATCGGACTTTCAAATTCGCGTACATTTGTAGTAGTTTGTTCTTTACAAATACTGCAAATCTGAAATAAATAATTTAAATATAAAATTTAAATTTCTTTTTTTTACAGAGGATAAAAATTTTTCATTGAAGGATTTAGATGAAAGCATTTTAACCATATTGATAATTTTATCTTTTTCTTCAATCTAAAATCGAAAAAAATGTTCATTAATGGATGACTCATAAAACAAATAATTAAAATAAGAACATTTTATTTTGGTTTTATATATAATTTGATAATGATAAAGATATTGAATATTAAAATAATTAAAAATAAAGAAACTCTACACAAATTTGAGGTGTAATTTTAAATAATTTTTTGATAAATAAAAATACCGAAAGAATAAATCAACTTTTGATATGTTATTTTTCAATATTTGTTGAATATTTATTGTCAAGAAATGTTTTCTATGCATCAGTTAATTGGTGCTGTCAAGGTTCTACAATTGATCCAAAAATGAAGGTTGAATTGTAGTATTTTGACAGTGGTTTCCTTATTGGTATAGATTATGTTATATTAAATCAATTTAATTAAATTTAATGAATCCCCTTCCTACAGTTCGTCAATTTTTTCATTTATTTTCGACAGAAGAATCATGTGTTCAATATTTGTTGTCAAGAAATGTTTTCTATGCATCAGTTTTAATGAAATACAAGCCTTGTCGGTAAGTCTGTTTCGTACATCAGATTTTATGTTATTAATTATTGAAAATAAGCTTTCACAGCTATACGTTGATAAATATTGCAAGAATAGCTGAAGACAATTTCTTCATCGCATTAAATGTCTCTGGGAGCGAACACCATGTCTTCAATAACACATTATCCAGGTTTTCGTATTCTTCATTTAATATTTTTTGTCATTATTTTCTATTTCATCCCTCAACTCTATAAATTTCTGCTTCCAAATAGAGCTTGATTGAAACTCTGTCAACTGCATTTTAAATGCACCAACTTTAACTATTCTAATTGATCAATATTGGTAGTTTCCAAATCGAACTTGTCTGAATATTTAATAAACTTAATTAACGATGAAAATATTTTGAAATCTTGAAATCTCTTAGCAAAATTGTTTTGCATGTTACTTATAACTTGGCAAAATAAAAGTTTATATTATTTTCATAGACTTATATTATTTTTTCATAGTTTATATTATTTTCATGGAAAATTTTTGATTTATGTATTAGCAATTTTTAAAATGGTTGCTAAGCAAAATTTTAATTAAGTAAATTTTAAGGCTTGAATTGGCCATGTAAGTGACGAAGAAGAAAAGTAAGAACAAGTTATTTATTTATATTTATTTTAAAATAGCATTAATATTGTTCATATAATGAAATCATAATTTAGATATCAAGGAAGATGGAACGACAAAATAATGCTGATTTCTATTGGACAATTAAAAATGACTGTCCAAACTCCCATAAAATCTGATGTTATTTTCGAATTTAGCTCATAAGAATTTTTTTTGTTGCCCTGTGTAATTTTATGAGTCTAACTCGACTGTCATATATGGGCTAAGTTTTTTATATTAACATTACCCAAAAAGGAAAAAAACGCTACAGCAGGCATGAAGATTTGCTAAATTTTATTATTTTGATATTTTAGAATAAAATTTTATCCTAATTAATTCTTTTGAATTTAAAATTTTTTGATTTTGAATTTGTCTGCAATTGATGTTATATATTGAATTATAATCCGAAAAAAATAGAAAAAACTAAAATTTAAAAATAAATTAAATTATTATTGATTATCAACTGAATTCGAGATTAAAAATTTCAAACTTTCAATAACTATATTCTGACCTTTGTGTTATTTTTTATATTTTGTTTGATAAAATGAGTTCACATTAATAGTATTTGAGAATTAAAAATTAAAATATTACTATAATATATTAAACAAATTGAATAATAATTTAATTTAAACAAAATATTTATAAATTTGAAAATAATTAAGATGATTTTATGTTTCTCCTTTTATTTGCTGTAAATTCATAAGGAGGTCTTGAAAGATTTTATTTTCAGTTTATTCAAATAATTAAATTAAATTAAATTTCGAAAAAAATGATGATCCATTATTAATAAAAACTTGAAAACCCCAAATATAAGAAATATATTTCAAGGAAATTATCCTCAATGTCGGCCATCATAATGTTTGTTAAATGTTATTTACGGAAAGAATAACATAATAGTTATGATTTAATGATTTAATTAAATAATCTCAATAAATTTGTTGTGATTGAGCGTTTATTTTAAGGAATTTTAATTTAATCACCAACGCCTCACATAAAATTCTTTCCCACTTATTGTTGAAGGTTTTATGTAAAAGTTTAAAAATTTTTAGATCAGTTCTGCCTTTTCAAATTTTTTTACGTCCAATAATATGACTCACACCTCTCAATTGCCTATGTTCTTGAACCCATGTACGAAGATGTCCGGAAGTCTCTCCAATGTATTACATGAAAATTTATACACTAGATCAGAAGCTAAACCTATTGGAGTTTGAGATTTATTACTAAACATATTTATTGATTTTAATAATTTTGATACTATTTTAAGTAAATCTGAATTGTCTAATAATTTTGTGACAGATAATTTATAATTTCTAAAACCTTTCGAATATGGAATTACCAAAACATGCGATTTTATATGGTTCACCATCATTAAGTGGGTTATGATTTCCATTGTTTATTTATTGAAAATATTTAATTTAATCATTAAATCATAACTATTACATCATTATTGTTTCCGTATATAACATTTATCAAATATTATGATGGCAGACCGAAATTTAAATTGTGTTAATATTTTTTAAATTTTATTATTTTTAAGTTCTTGGATAAAATTATAACGATGTCAATAAAAATAGAAAATATAAATAAAATATAGAATTCAAAATTTTTAAATATTAAATTCATTAATTAAATTTTTTTTATATTGTCAATATTTTAATATTAATTTAAATGTAATCTCATTATTTTGTATTTTTATATTTCTTTTTTTAATCGCATATATGTTAACAAATTTTCAATAATATTTGTTTTTATTATGTCAAATTTTATTAATATGAAATATTTTTCATGAATTTTATTTAATATTGATTCAAGTTTACTCAAATAGCTATCACTATCAATTAAATTTTCTAACACTTTTTGAATTTCAATATTTTTTCCTGAAGTTATTTTCTCAACATTTTTAAAAACCTCATATGGTTCGACCTTGACAACCCGATCATTATGATCCCAAACGTCAACTCGATCATCAATTATAACACTCATGGTTTCACATTCCCCAAGTTTAATTTTTAAAGTTGTCAATTTATTTTGTTGATAGCCTATTTCTTCTCTAGTAATTATTCTATTTTTGAAGAATCTATTGTCAGGATCTATTATTTTCATAATAGATTCGATATAAAATTTCTCTCCTAAACTCATTACGTGTAATTCATATTTTTCTGAGATATTTGTTAGGAATTCGTTTAAATGAGGCCTTAACTTGAAGTAAAACCCTTCACATCTGTATTTTTTTGAAATATTTTCTGAAAACTTGTGGTAATGCAAATTATTCAGTTTTTCATGGTTGACTGAATGTTTTACAAATAGAGAATGCACGAAGGTTTCATCAATGTCACAAACAAGTATTAATTTTTCTGAATTTATCAGATTTTCACAGTTACTCTTGGAAAATATCATTGTTAAGTTTTTTTATTTTTTATTAAACTCAAATCATAAATAGTAAAAGTTAAGATATTTTTAATTTTTTACTTAAATTTTATTGGTTGAAATAATTCAAAAATATTTATATAATAAGTTTTATTATTTAAATTTTTTTTAATTTGTAATTTATAGATCTTTTTTAAATAAATATGGTATAATATATAATATACAAAGGCGAACCAGGGATGTCATTTGACCCCACTCCTGTGAATTCAGACATTTTTAAAAAACGCTCAAACTTTTCTGGATGTAACAAAGATTACAGTAATGATATTATATTTCAACATCCTTGGTTTTCATTGTCATTAAAAGCAGTTGTAACCTTCCCATTAATTTAATAATTGTTTTCCTTATTATTTATCGCATATCGGTAGCTCGTGTGTAACGGTACCGGTACCAGTAATACAGGTTGGGAACCACTGATTTATGTAACTGGATAATTTTTATTTTAACATGTGATAAGGTAATAATTTCTCTCTCTCTCTCTCTATATATATATATATATATATATATATATATAAACATTTGATTATCCCCAACTCCAAGATAAACAGATATAAAAAGATTGTATACATAAAGATATTTATTTCAAGAATAAATAGATAATTATATTAATTAAATTATAAAACGCCCTCTAAGCGCTAATTAATTAATTTGTTTTACTTTAGACGCAAAGCGTCAATAATAAAGGGACTTCAAATTGAGACGCAAGGCATCAATAAAAATTTGTGGCATTTCAAGGGCTAAAATAATAAAATTGACAATGAAAATAAAATAAAATTATAATAAAAATAATAATAATTGATACGAGGCGTCATTAAGCGATTGAAAAAGACATTTTAAGTATCAACAACAACAAAATATTTTACTATATAAACTAAGAGAATTCTCAATCAAATCACCCAAAAATTGTAAACTCAGAACAGTATCAAATTTAGTAATTGATATTGCAACATAATTTCGACTATACAAAAATGAGCTCAGGCAATTGCAAATAGAGTAAGCATAGGAAACAAAAAAAGATAAGCAAGGTCATTATTAAAAGTTGGTGAAGGTAAAACTTATTTGGTTTGTATAAGTGTTGTATTTAAATAAAAGTCTTTGAACCAGTGTTAGAGTTTATATTTATATAAGACATCAGTTTGAAATTCTAGGAACCTCGAAAATACTCGAAAAAAAAATAGTTCAAAATACTAAAGCAACTATTAATGCTATAACCGTATTCTTCAGTGAAAGGTCTTTAATAAGATCCTTGGTTCCAAACATACTTTTGTTTGCGAAACTCGCTGGACGATGAAACAATATAGTTGAATATTTTCTGAAAATCTTCAGTAAATTTCTAATCAGTTAGAATCTTTTTTAATGACATCTAATGGCAATAGTAGACAGACATCTCACGAATTATTTTGTTAGTCAAATTGGATCAACTCCTTTATTTTGTTTATATATAGTTTTCACATACTCGTCCATACTTGAACCTATTACACAATTACTACAAACACAGAAGCTTTTGATAAAATTCAATCTTCAAGGTGCAGAAGCTAAAACATTTTTAACATGGTGCCTACATTAACAAACCAATTAAATACAAAACTTACTCTACCACGACAGTGTAACAAACCAAAACACAGGAACAATTATGGATGATCAAATATGGAAGATTATTTTCGGCAAACCATATTTAAACACTATCATTAATTCTATGAAATGGTGCTTTTCTGAAAGTCATACCTCACAGTTCATTCTTTTTCTCTCTATATCCAATTCAAATTTGTAAGCTTAATCGTCAAATTTATATACTCATCTATAATCAAAAATTTCAAAATGAAGCAATGACATGGTATGATATTAAGTCTACATCAAAACCTTGGAGTTAACTTATTTTGAATTTGTGAATTTTTTATCAAAGACAAATTTTTTTCTATTTATTTGTTACGCAATTTTGATTTTATTAACATGACCTACCACCACCTATACAATAGAAAGATCCTTTAGATTAAAAACTTGACTGAGATCAACTATGTCTGATGATCGCTTATCTGTAAATTGCATGCTAAATGCACAAAGGAAATTATTAATAACATTAAACTAAAATTTATTTTAATTATTTAAATATTTATATTTAAAAATATCTGCAATTATGTAACGCAGGAATACATAGATTTGCTAAGACAAGCGTCTAATAGGTCCAATGTGACTTTTTGAGAGGGCTACTATGCGCATTTTTTAAAAAGGATATCTAATGTGACTTGTTAGAGTTAAGATTTTTGAGGTTCTCAAAATCTCAACTTGATGTCACTTATAAAAAAGAACAATAACACTGATTCAAATAATTTTATTCGAAAATGACAATTATACAAAATAAATAATTTTTACCTTCAATAAAAATTATACAAAGATTTTGTTTATCCTTTTATTGTGTATCCTCTGCTTTATGTCCCTACTTCCTGAGATCGGTTATTTAATTTTACATGCTCTAAATTATGTTGCAATATCAATTACTGAATTTGCAACTCTTCTGAGTTTACAATTTTTTGGATGAAAAATCTTTCAGTTTATATGGTACATTTTTTGTTTTTGGTGACACTTAAAGTGTATTTTTTCGTGCACTTAATGACACCTCTTATCAATTATTATTATTGTTATTTGCTAATTGTTTTCGAGGCACTTAAGTTCCCTGTAATTTAATTTTATTATTTAAACATTCAAGTGTCAGTTATTTCTTTCAACAAAAAAATAAAATTAAAGATTTATTATTAATTAGCCAATAGATTTCGTTTTATTGATTAATAATTAATTTGATTAAAATATAAATATAATTATTTATTTTTAAAAGCATGAAATATAGTTTTACGTTATACACTATACTGATATCTGTTTATCTGTAAGGGTGAAAATAACCAAATGTATCTTTTGTAAAAACATGATTTTCTTACCAATATATAGAAATTATTACATTATCACATATTAAAATAAAAAAAATATCCCATTACATAAATCATATAAGTAAACATAAATAATCACATGTTGTCATAAACGCAAACTTAATACTCATCAAATAAGTTAGAGAATCGTTATTGATTGTCAGGATCTCAGATTGTTATTTTATATAGATTTAAATAACCTAAATGACTTATAAACATAACATAAAATATAATTACATCAAAATAAAATAGTATAATAAAATCAATAAATATCATATCAAATTGTCATCACTGTCAGCATCAATAAATTCTCACCACCCATTGTTTGATTTTTATTGCTATCCCCATAAATGTTTATTCTATATTGTTTGTTTCCAATTGTAAAATATTTTAATTTTATAGTTTTCGTTATTTTCCCATCTTTCAAAAAATAATACACGATGAGGCTGGCTGAAGTCTATGCCTCCCTGATGTAAAGCAAAAAGAACTAAAGATTCAGTTGAAAATATTACGTATTTAATGTAATAACATGTATTGCTTTTGAAAACTTTCAATATATTTTTCTAAATTAATTATATTTTAAAAGTATTTTGCTATATGATAAAATTTATAAATAGATAAAATTGTTTAATGTTTTATTTATTAGTAAAATAAATTGGGTGTTTATCGGAATTTTAAATTTATTATCTTCTTAGGAGATAATAATAAGTAAAATAATAATCATAATAATAATAACAATAATATTTATAATAATAATAATAATAATAATAATAATAATAATAATAATAATAATAATAATAATAATAATAATAATAATAATAATAATAATAATAACAATAATATTTATAATAATAATAATAATAATAATAATAATAATAATAATAATAATAATAATAATAATAATAATAATAATAATAATAATAATAATAATAATAATAATAATAATAATAATAATAATAATAATAATAATAATAATAATAAAGATCTTACAGGATTGTCAATTTTGTTTTTTTCCAACACTTTCCATTGGGCATACACAATTTGGGAAGTATTTAAATTGGAATAGCTCATAATTTTTTCCACAACATCTATCATAAGCTTGTCACAAGCAAGTATCAACGGCGTTTCATTGCCATCATTTGATTGGTTTAAATCAAAAATATTCATATCCAATAAATGTATAATAACATCATTAGACATGTTTTCCTTAAAAATATTGGTTAAAAATGTTTCCCCATTGTCGAATTTAATGTTTTTATTGGTGCACTTTTGAACAAGTGACTCAAATATATCCATTTTGTCCAATTTTAAACATTTCAGTCCGATATCCAAAAGAAGAAGATCAATGCTTTCATTACCAATTGACTTATTTAATAAAATTTGCATCGTTTCAAATTGATTTCTTTCAAATAACAATAATAGCAATTCCTGATATAATTCTAGTTTCACAGTCACTTCCATATTTTCAATCAACAAAGGCAAAACACTAAAAATAAATAATAATAAAAATTAAATATTTAATATAATATTAAAAGTTAAACATGCTTAAGAACACAAAAATTAAAGGTCTTGTATAATTTAATTTATTAACAACTATTTTAGAAAGTTTAAAATAAAGCCTACCTCAAGTCCTAATAATAAAAATAAGAAAATTATGGAATTACCTTACTTTTAAATTTAAATAAAATAATTCATATGTTTTGTATATACTTTTAATGTTTTACATTTACACACACACACACACATACATATATATATATATATAATTCCTGTTTTTACAATTCAAAATTATTCTTTTTAAAATTATATTATTTCCAAAACATTTCTCTTCCCAGAGGGCTTTCTCTGGCATCTCTACAGAGTGACTGTCCATAGTGATGTTGATTTGCTCTGGTGTTGAAGCTGGTTGTGGGAAATCCGGCTGACGCGGAGCATAAATGACACTCAGATCTTCGCCATCATTTAAGGCTATCGTCTCCGGCCCAAATATTTCCGTGAACTCTCTGAACTGGCGTTTTCTCTAACGCCCAGATTTGCTTGTAGGAGTGCATCGAAACGAACGTAATTGCCTCAAAGGTAATAGGTTTTTCAAAAAACAAATTCTATGGAGCTGTCTTCAATTCAAGATTTCTAATTAAATAGTTTTATTAACTGTGCGTAAAAATGAATTAAATGAATCCTTTGATAAGTTCCTATTCGGAATTTAATTAATTCCCTTTTTCTTAATTTCAATAGCTTAAAATAAAACTAAATTAATGTTATGATAAATTAAATTTTCTTAATCTATTTTATGAAATGTCACGAATGCGTAGATCGCGATCAGAGTGCTACTTGCTTGATTGGCCTACAAAATTTATGCTTAACTAAGTTGGTTGATAGTTTCAATGTTTTACATTTCACTACACAAAGAAAACTATTCAGGCATATAGCCTAATGATTCTTATTTAAGATATTTATTGATTTGATTTAAATAAGATAATTCTTTAATTCATTTCTGGAGTTTTGTTGAGCTTTGTTATGGATTAATTAAATTTTGTCATTAAGGATTGATTTCTGGTAGTTAATTCATCTGCCTCAAGCGTTTGTTCAGATTTTTTGGTTTCATGTTATCCGTAAACCTATTGGGTCGTTCCTATAATATGTGCTTTATGTGGGAGAAATTTAAAATTAATAGCGGTAAGCTACACGCGTCTGATGCTTTCCTGCTTTAATTCCGACGATTCCAAACCCAAGATAATTATCAGTTAAATTTACTCTCTTGCCCCTAGCTACCCAGTTCAAATTTAAAATGACAAGATTTTTGCGGAAAAATGGATATCTAAATGATCTACTAGAGATCAATCCTTGTCCTCTTAACTCACACCGCACTTCCCATATTTTAATCCTGCTCATTCCGACCGACGTTTCCATCAGCCGCCATGAGTTGTGAAACGGCGCTCTGCGGGTAAAGTCCTACGTCTTAAGACTAGGCCTAGCCGCGAACAGCCGAGTTGTCAGGAGTTCACGACTAGTAACCACAACTAACGAAAGTAAACTCGTTAGCCGGACCACCAGCCTGCCCTCTTGAAAGCTATTACAATACGTATATATAAGATTTTGATATGGGGGACTCGTCAGTGGCGAAAACACCATGACCATCCAAAAAAACATAGATAATTAGGCTTATAAAAATTTATTCAATGCATGATAAATAATAACAAATGACATATAAAATTTTACTTAATGCATAATAAATTACACAAACTATAAATCCTTACTTCACAAAAATAGTTTTGAAAATATAAGTTGTAGAATTTTTAAAGTTAAAGTAAAAGTTGAAATAATGAATTTAGCCACTGCTTATATAGCTGTTTTGTGTGTGTGTGTGACCAATAGGCGATTTTTCGCCATTTTAAGGGTTTTTTATTGTTTCTATTAATTCTTAAATATTTTTATAATTTTTTATTCATTTTTCTATATTTTTTGATATATTACTTTTATTTTTTCGAGTCTATTTTTATTATTACTTTTTACTCAATGTTCTTTTTGACTCTTAAAATTTTGTTTCTTGGTCGTCGCTTCCGCCTATGTTTTTTCTAAACATTATTTTGCAAGGTTTTGGCAGTTTTATTTATTTAATATGTGTATCTTTCTGCGTCTGTGAGCTTTTATCAATTTTATTAATATTTGTTTTAATTAATTTTGTTATATTTTTAATTTTTTTTAATTGATGTTTTTATTTTATTTTTAGTTTTTGCTTGAAGTGTATGTGCAGTGGCCATTTTCATTATTTCTATTTTTTGTTTTAATTGGCACTAAAATTATTTTGTTTTAATTTTGGCTTTAAGCTCAACAGAAGTTTAATTTAAAATTTTCAATAAAACTATATAATTTATTAGAAAAAATATATAATTAATTCAATGTATGGAAAATAACATTCAGTGTGGCTTTTGCCAAACATATTGAGTAAGGAGCTAAAAAGATTTTGCCAGCTTACATATTCAAGAAAAATATTTCCAAAATACGTGAATCAGAGAGCGAACCGACTTTTATTAAATCCCAACATATTTCTCTAGCATAATTCGTCTTTCAAATAGAAGCCTTTGTAAAAATATTATTATTACCTTTTTTCTCTCATTTCCATGGCTTTGTTTATTACAACGCCTAAACAGTCATCGTTTGAGCGCAAGAATTCGATGATTATCTCTTGAAGTTCCTATAAGAAGGTCACGCGTTAAATTTCAAGGCACTTTGAATAAATTACTTTATATTTCTCTCTCTTTAAATGACAGAAGGGCACAATATATAGCAAATTACTATATTGAAATTCTTTAAAATATTTCATACGATGTTCTTTAATTCTAAATTTCCCACCAATTTTCAATTCATAATCTCTTTTCTAAACAATTTATTCATACGATTAAATCATTGGAAATTATTATTATTATTATTATTATTATTATTATTATTATTATTATTATTATTATTATTATTATTATTATTATTATTATTATTATTATTATTAATTTATCATAATAATACCAAATTTAAAATTCCGACAAACATCCCATTAATTTTACCAATCCATACAACATTTCCTTTGATTTTTTTTAGTGAATCTCTCAGAATAAAATAAACATTATCATTTATTTTTATGTATTCTGAATTTGTAGTTTCTATTGTCAAAATTGGGTATGGAGTTATGATTACTCCTTCAAAATATTTAAATTCTAATTCTTGATCAACTTTGACCATATCACACTCTTTAACAAATTGTAAATCTGGTCTTTGAGCTTCTTCTGGGAAGATCTAATTGATAAAAGTTATAAATTTTTTATTAAATTTTAAAAAATAGATAATATATTTGTTTAATCCTAATTACGTTGGGTCAACATACTTATGTTAACGTATGTGATGAGTCTCAAAAATGCATAAGGGATTTGAGTAGATTTACTAGTGTTAATCATATTTTCACATTTATTTTTAATTCATGGTGAATGAATAAAAGCTTACAAAATTATATCTGTAACAAAAAATATAGATGAAAACGAAATGGAAATGAGTCTCCGAGACTCATTCCAAAGTAATTAGGGTTAAACAAAATAATTATTTCATTTTTTTTCAAATTGAAAGTAAATAAATATTTTTCATCACCTTTCAAATATGAAATTCAAAGAAAATAAGGCCAAACTTACCCAAGATACCTTTAAACAGGGTTCATTATTTATTAAGCAAGTTTTAACAACGTTTGCATAGTGACGTTTTTTATTTCCATAAAACTTAACCAAATCATGAGCATTGAATTTGCTCTTATCATTTTCCTCTAGATATTTAAAACTCGATTTACATAAATTAGGACAATCATTGGTGATATAAAAAGGACTTTCTGAGAACTCTTTCACACAATCAAAAAGCACAATTATTCCATGAAAATGTTCCGAGCCAATATTTGTTTGGAATTCTATCTGGTCTCTTATATTTTCAAGCTCCTGAAATTAGGATGTAGAGATATTTCATTTTAAAAATAAATTCAAAAATTGAAATATTTTATTGAAACATTATACATGAGTCGTATAAATCAGTGCTTCCCAACCAATGTGCCACGAAGGACTATAGCTGTGCTGCGAAAAAATATATCCCAAACTGATTATGGAGCTAGGTTGTCGAGAAGTTATTATTTTCGCTGAATTATTCTTTTGTAACTATGCATGTGTGGAGGTGACGTCTGAGAATGTCATAGGTTGCATTCCAATCACTACTTCCTCTTTCACGTCTTGTTTCTTCAATTTAGAGGGATTACTCTACATCAGTTCTAACTGATCTATTGTTCTGAGAGTACAAGTCTATATAAAAACCATGTATAATACAAATATCTATAGATTCCGTATTTCTTCAATGTTTAAATGCTGCAAACAGTTTCTCTTGCAAAATAAAACCGTTATTGAGAAGAAGGAATATACATGGGAAACAAAGTTTAAATGTTGACATAACTGGACTTAATGGAAATGGCAACCAGATAGAATTTCTTTTTCAAAATATGAAAAATTGAGTCCAGAGTTTAAAATCTGTAAATGTCGTTAAACAGTTCTAAAAAGAAATAGAGAGTATAATATCAATTTTTAACCTTCTTTTAATGAGAACTCTCTAAATAACAGAGCTTTTAACAGTAATAAAAATTACCTAACTCATGATAATAAAAAGGCATGAATGACTACAGATCTGTTAAAGGATTAGATAGTTATAATATATGAAAGAAGTGAATAGGAAGATATTAATTAGGGATTATCCCAAGACGAAGTGATCAACATTGAAGATTTAATAAATATGGGTTTTAAGTGATTAATCTGAATGGAAATGTTGAAATTCTAGATGAAAAATAGTTAACGTCACAACACTTATCTAAACCGATGCAACTCATTTCTGAGACAAAAAAAATTGCATATAAGTGAAGTGCAGATGTGGAAAATGTGCAAAGGTTATGTAACAACACTTTGAAAAACTTTACATAAAGTCAATTCAATCGAAAGTTTTGGACAAATATGTAGAATCTTCTAGCTTAGAAAAACATTGAATCAGGCATGCTAAATCGCGGTTTTCATAGTTCTACAGATCATAAAGTATTTAAGGGTGAAAAATGAAATCTTGTAGTTTCAAGATAGTTTCTGAAATTTTTATTATTTACATTTATAATGTCAAAAAAAGGAAAAACAAAAGTCACATAATTAGTTGATAATTATTACTAAATATATAAATCAGGCGCGTAAGAGAGGGAAGAGTGTTGGACAAAACCCCCTTTCTTCAGATAACAAGAAGGATATAACAATTTTCATAACAAAATAGTATAATAATCTTTCATTATAAATCCTGAGTTTGCAACAGAGTTTGTATTTTTGAGTTTCAAAGTGTTTTTTCTTTTTTGAAAGCAATCAACTTTGTTATGCAAAAATCTTACTAATTTGCAAGTTAAAACTGAATTCGGGAAGAAAGACTGAACGCATTGATGAATTTATATATTCATCGAAAGATTTTGATATCCTTTGATGAGTTTGTAACGGAGTTCCGCAAACGAAAACGTCACATGGATGTGTAATTTTGTTTAGTTTATTATAAGAAATTTCTCATTAAAAAAATCCCCCCTCCCTCAAACTCTTGACTACGCTGATAATCTAAATAATTTAATATTAATTTTGTCTATTTTTGTTTTTAAGCTTTTGTTTTTTATAATGACAGTCCATTTGGAAAATATTTTTTTGCTCTTTTTTTAAAACAATTTTGTAATGTAGCTCAAAAATTCATTTTAGTTACTCAAATTATATTTCAACTAAAATGTAAATGAGACTTTAATGAGACTTTGGAAAAAGAACCAATGAATAACATTTATGTAAAAAAACCTTTTGGAAAATAGGTTTCCTTGTTGCCTTGATCCGATTTGCATCATGAAATTCTCGAATCAATCAACAATGAAAAGCAGGGTCTTAGTAAATGTCAGAAAATGTAAAATTTCATTTACCTTATCAATGCCATCATTCATTGAAATACAAGCTAAAACCGTTTGGAAATTTGAAATAACAAAATTTATTTTACCATATACTTCAATATTTGAATGTTTTTAAATAGTTTACGTATGTTAAATCATGTTTATGTATTGTTTTTTAAAAAAACCTTTTTTTTAATATTATTAAAATAATTGAATTTTTAAATTATATTATTTTTTAAAAGTTATAATATAAATAAAAATTATAATATTTATAGAAATAAAATTTTACATTAATTAAAAGTTATTTGAATATATTTTTTAAATATTTATTTATTACAAAATTAAATTAATAAAAAATAATTTGTTTAAATTAAATGTTAATTCATAATATTTTTAGTTGGTTTTGAGTACCTGAAGATATATAATCAATAATGAAAAGCAGGGTCTTAGTAAATGTCAGAAAATGTAAAATTTCATTTACCTTATCAATGCCATCATTCATTGAAATACAAGCTAAAACCGTTTGGAAATTTGAAATAACAAACTTTATTTTGCCATATACTTCAATATTTAATACTTGAACCAGAAAATTATCCGAAAATAAATGTTCAGTTGAAATAATTGAATATTGTTTCAAATTTGTGGAATTGGACAAATATATTTCATTTATAAATTTGAGCTGTTCTGAAAAATAAATTTTATTACCAAAAATTTTATATAATTTTATTTTCTATACAAAAATTAATGAAATATAAACAACTATTTAAACAATTATTTACACAATTATTTTATGACAATTTCTGACATAATATTTATAAAATGATTTGTCCTTATATTTGATGATGGAATAGACAAAGTATTTATTGTTGTATTTTATATCTGTTGAATATTTCCATTTTTAAAATATGTCTCTCTTTTTATTTCTCTAAGATAAGTGTTTGGAAGTGTACTTTTTGTTATTTCTCGATTAAGAACTTGTTTATTAATTGTAGAAATGATACTATTAAGTGTTTGTTTATTTGCAGAGTTGTAAATAACATGACCTTTAGAGTATCTAAAAACAAATAATAATAATAATAATAATCATAATATTTTCTACAAAATTTGACTATGAATCAGATTTATTTAACGAAATCACTGGAAAAAAGAAAAAAAAGACTGCCGAAAATTCATGAATACCTTAAATAAAAAAAGTCCTTATAATAATAATAATGATTATTTTGACAACAATGATAAGTATTTACTGAAAGTTTAATTTAAAGAAAATTTTTAATTTTATACAAATTTTGGGTAATATTGCAATCCTTCTAACTAATCATTTTTTTCCTTTTTCATTTGTCTATAACCAATAAGGATAATGAAAATTATAGAAATAATAATAACAAATAATAATACAGACTTCATTATGATGATTACAAGTAATTGATAATATCGAAATAATAATAATTGTAAATTATAAAAATTATGCTTACATTTACATAATTGTTTCATTAAGCTAATATTAATGGCCTATTTTATTGTAGCTGTTTTGTCGGGCTCTCAAAAGGTATGTAAAATAATACTTGGATGATGAGTACAGTAATAGAATTGTACTTTTAAACAAAAAAACGTAAGAATCGAATAAAGTGGTCAAATCAAATGGCTAGAAGATTTAATTTATAAACTCAGTGAGTTTTCTGCCAAAGGTTTTGAACAATGAAAAGTTGGAAATCAGCTTATGGAATATAAATTACAGTTGACAGTATACCGAGTTCAGGATTTTTCAATGTAAAACATTTATAAACACTGACGACTTATTATATAACTTTGAATTTTGATGAAGGTCAATATTTTTGTATTTTTGTTTGTTTTAATAAATAAAAATATTAGCTCTAGAATTACCACAGTTATCTTGTGGCAAAATGATAAAATCTCTCAAATCATAGCTGTTATAATGAGCCATCCGCGGTTTCAGAGTACAAGTCTGTGTACTAAGACATGCATGGCTTAATCTTTGAGATAAGCATATGACTACTGGCAGGATCAACCAGATATTTATTACGTATTCTACTTATGATAAAAGTAGTTATTATCGAAATACATCAGGCACTTTAATACACATGATATTCCACTAAAGTAGATTATCATCCTTTCAACAATGTCGAGTTTTTTGTATTACTACGGTAATTGAATATAAATAAATCCAATTTACAGAAGCAATACCATCGACAATGTCTACTCAATGCATCCATTAAATATGCATAAATTAGCCACGACATATTTTTCGACAATAAACATACGAATTTTTATTCAATCGCTTGGTCAATAAATAACCAATTTACAGGACCGTTATAGCTATGATAAATATCATAACATTTATTCGTTTAACTGCTGATTAAGCTAGAAGCATTGCTTCTAACAAGCAGTAATCAATCGCATTTGAAGCCTCAATAGCAACTGAATCTGACATAATACCAATCCTGGGCCAATAAAATGTAAATTGCAAACACTCCTAGGCGTAAGCCATATGTTACCAATATTTTTGTATTTTTGTTTGTTTTAATAAATAAAATTTCAAAAAATATTTGAAGTTTTTATTTATATAAGAATTACCAACTTAAAGTTATTAAAATTCAACACTTGTACATTAGTATATATGGATATTTTGACACCAAAATATTTGATTTCTTAGTAACTACTATAAATCTAACATGTTTTGGATCTCAGAAAAATATATTCAACATTTCTAAAGACCTTTTGAGAATTGTATAAATTCCTTATTGAATCTTACATAAAGATATTTTTCGGTGTGCATTTCATTATTCATGTATGAATTTCTTGTTTGAATGAGTATTAATTTATCAAATTGTATCATTTACTATCGCTTTGAAGAAATTTTATATTTTTAGATAACTTTTATTAGAATATATTTTTTAAATAATTTATTTTAAAATATTAAATTCATAAATCAGAATTTTCAAAATACATTTTTTAAAATATATTAAAATTTTCAGATTTTTAACTACTAGAAAGCCAAAACGAACGTTCTCACTCAAAATCATTATATATAAAGTCAAAAACTATATGAATAATATAAACATCATTTATGTTAACATTGTAAAAATAAACTCTAACCTTCCTTTCTTCTTTTTGATAAAGCTAAATAAAATTACATTTGAATATCATGATTTATAAAAATTTATATATAAATTTAATGATAGAATAATCTTCATTTAGATTATTATTTTTATTTATCGTTGCTAAACAAGTGAAAATCAATGAAATTGAAAATAAAAATTGGCCAGTGGTGAAAAGAATAACAGATTTTGTTGACAAAAAAAAATTTTTGGTTCCTTTGAATAAAGGAGAGAAAGAGAAGAAATGGTTACCAACATATTGTACTAAATTTGATTGAAAATCGGATACTTGCAAAACATAGAATATTTATAAAATGAATAATTGTTAAAGAAATTACTGTCACTCTGCATTTTATTACTTAGCTGATGTACTCTTGTGTACCACCATTAATAGTAAAGTTACTTCAATTTTTATTGTACTTGTATCTATATTTTTCTGTCCTTGTATCGTTTGAAATTTTATATTTTCTCATTGGCTCTGACAGACTCGTGTACGTACTTGTGAATGAGTTTTAATTTGTTGAATTTGTAAATAGAATTTAAAATTTAATAATATATTTGAATCTTAATTAAAAAAATTTTTAAATATTATAAATAAAAGTTTTGATAAATTTATTAATTTAAATAATTATGAATTTAACTTTAATTATATGAAACAATAAAACTAAGTAAGTCTCTTCATAAATTTGTCTCGTAAATAATTATTAAGATTAGATAGAAAATCATTTTAAAAAAATTGTAATAACTTACTGTTGGATCTCTCAAGAGTGGAATTTGACTACAGTAACAATTCAAACAAAAATTAATGAAACTCAAAAGATGTACCGATTTCGTATTTGTATTAGAAAGAATTCTTTTGACGACAGCTGGTTCAATTTCTTTAATTTCTTTATTTGACGCAGAAATGGAATAAGTGATTTGATCATCGACTAAATTTTTATTCATCACTGTCCATTCTAAATTGCTATCCATTATTAGAATTTTGTCATTTGGTTTCAGATTTTGGCAATTGAGATAATGTTGTAATTTTTTTATTCTTTTATGTGGTTCAACAGATTTCAGAATATTATATTCTTCAGTGGTTAAAATTCCAAAGCTGTTTGGAATGAAAAGAACTTCTTGTGAAGGAATCTCATTGTCAACCAAAAAAAGTTTGTTTTGATTAAAAATACATATTGAACCAGCCTTGATTGCTTTTGAATCACTAAAGCATAGGACAGATTCTACCATTGGATAAATTGCTAATAATTAAAAACAATAATTTATTGTGATTTTATTAAATTATTTATCATTAGTAAAAATAAAAAGAAACAATCTAATGTAATATTTATATATTCACAAAACTATTTCTTTTGATAGTTAAAATTTACATTATAATAATTTTGATATTTTTGATTAGTTTAAACACTCAAAGGTAAAACTTATATATATTAAACAATTTTAATTAAATTATTTTTCATAAAGTTAAAATATTCATATCTTAGATATGAAAAATATTAAATTATTTTGATTTAAATTTCTCTTCATTAATCATTAATTGAATTATTTCGTTCAAAATGAAGGTTCATTATCATTAAAATAAGTGGCTCCAAAATGTTTTATCTATGTAAGGAATGGACAAACTTTTGGAACCTGGGGCCACTTGAGGTTTCAAAAATTTTGAGATCCTGGTTACAAATTTTTTACACTTTAATAAGCGTCAAACATGATTAAACCGAAGCAAAAAAAATGATCATATACAAATTTAAAAGAAAACAAGATTCAAATTAGTTTAGCTATCGGCTGGATTTTTTGGGGCCTGTCAGAACGTGTGTGCAGGCCGTAGTTTACCTACCTCTGATCTATGACATACTTTGTAATACTAATTTATTTACAACCACTTCAAAGAATTTTACAAATAGCAACATGAAATAATCATCAACCGAAAAAAATTTCAATTACTACTAAATATGATCTCTATAAAATTCTCTGGAATATACAAAAAAAGGAATTTAAAAGAAGTTCCAAAAATTCGAAGTAAGAGAAAGATGAAGGAAGCGCCAAGTCAAATATTCTTGAAAATAACATTTTTGTACAAAATTCCTCATTTATCCATAAATATATGTTGATGTATTAAATTTTTCTAAATTTTTGTTTAAATAAACGGAAGTTGTAAATTTTTTAGAAAAGAATCACCTTTTTATAAAATCTTAAATCAATTAATTTTCATCCCGTATTCCATAAAAATTTATAATAATACCTCTATTAATGCTTGAAACCTCGTGACAAACTTATCCTTGTTAGTACTTAATGTGAAGAAAATATTTATATGCACACTCTTTTAAAGAGATAAAATCGAATGTAATATAGATATAACCACCCATCTCAATTGACGTTGAAGAAGTGTTCTATTGGGCGGTTGTCTTTTAAAAATGAACCATAACACCATGACTGTCAACACCCTAACTTGCACATGACTTTAAGGGCTACCATAGAAAGTCTAGCGTTCATTTTCAATTTAAGTCCCTGAAATTATTTGTAGACGAGTTTTAAAACAATATCCGATAAAAAATAATTTAGTACCAAAATAGACATTTGAATTTAACATTTAATGCAATCTAACATAAAGTTCAAACAATTAATTTTAAGTCGGTATTAATAATAATAGAGAGTAGTCATCTTATTAAGAATTGCGCTTCTTTCAATGTTGCAGATTTAGTTCATATTGATTCTGTCATCTTCCTATTCTATTGTGGCAAATGGAGCCATACGTCACTCATAAAAATGTATGCTATACCCAGACCAGTTGAGGTCCTCCATGAAAATTGTTTATCTACTTTTCAAACGGAGAGTTAAAAATAAGCCCAGAAATTCAATTAAGAGCTAAAGTGAACCATAGAATACGAGAAACAGTAGTTGTGAAAGGGTTTCTGAAAGCAAATGGAGATTGTGAAGGAGAACCATACAAAATGAATGGTAAAATTGTGCAAAAACAGTTGTATTGAAAGAATATTTAACTGAGTTCAGAGAGTTTGAAGGAGCCTTTTATGATGATACAGGCAAATTACAAACACACGCATTTTGTAATATGAAACAGTCAAATTGTCAAACTGGAGAATCAATCCTTGTCTACTATGTTGAAACAAATAAATGTAATTTAGCACATCTAAAATCAATGAACTTTAAAGAGTTGACTGGAGAGCAGTTTAGAGAAAGACCTGATAGTTTTAATGCAAACTACAAATTTAATAATACAATTAAAACAACCCCAGTGTGAACAAGACAAACCAGTACAGTTCTAATGTCAACGTTACCATCAGATGGTATGCGATTCATAAAACAGGATATTACTAGTAAATGTGACCAAATGGTATATGCAACAAATTACATAGGTGTTTATGTCAAGGAATATTGTTGAAAAAGTAAAGGTTAAAATTCATAGAGACGATATAAAATTAACTCGTTATTTTAATAACAAAATTGATTATTTGTTTCATTTTAGTCAAAATCTCATGGAAAATGTATATGGAGAAATGATTTTAAATGACTGCAAGTTAAACAAAGAAATTCACCGAAATCGTATGGCAATGGCGGTTACAAATCCAAATTTAGTAGCTCCTATGTTAATATCAGAAAGTGGAGTGTTTGCGAGAATATTTGAGGAAGCATTATATAGTTACAAATGCAAGGAAGTCACTGAAAATTACTAAATATGAAAAATGTACAAATGAGATTTATGGAACCAATAACGCGAATATTGCTGGATAAACAAAGTAAAACAAAGATTTTACAATGTAATCGATTACTAGTCTTTTTTATCGCTTAACTTCAGATTCATGGAGTGCCTTATCAGACTATTGTGAAGTCAAAACGCCAGACAAATTGGAACTATCGAATTTTGAGTATCTGATCAAATTTACATCGTTGAATAAAATCGAACAAATAGGTCTTTATGCGAGTGAAGATATTGAAGAAACTCAAAGAAATTTATTATTTCCATCTAAGAAGGAACGGGTTATATCGGAAATGATTGACACTATATTAATAAATGGAGAAGGAAAAGTTAATTACGAATATTTTTTAAGACCTGATGATTTCAAACGAGCTACTTAGAAAACAATTGAAAGTATTTGGGGAAAATTTATATTCTTGGGACAGGCATGTGCCGGTTTAATTGAATTATATATAATTGCAGTAACAATAAAGGTAATAGTATCACAGATATTGTCAGTCCATCAAATGTATGTCATTTCCGGATGGTCATGGAAATTGATTATTGGAGGTATTCCGTTTGTGGATAGGTTCTTTATTACACATCATCAATATATAAAGAAATGGCAAGCGTGAAAGTACAGTTGAAAAATGATTAAAAAGCGAGGATTCCTTATGTCAGTCGAAAAGCAAAAATAATGCTCATAATGACAATAGCAACGGCGGCAGGCCCGAGCAACGATATTTTCGGAGAGGGATAGTGAAAAGTACAACAGAACCAGAGTCCATCTTCTTGCTGGAACCGATGCCTAAATTGAGCGGAATTGATACTCTTACTCGGTGGTACACCCCGACGTTTGAGCCAACAGCACCGGAATTTCAGGCGAAAAACTGAAAGAAATGAAATCAGTCGTAGTTGAATTAGAAAAGATGGAACCAAGAGTACTGAATTTGAAAGAAAGAACATGCTTGGTCTTCCATGTAGTTATGTATTAATGACAATAGTGGTTGCGGACAAACAACCTCGAACAACCATACAGTTCAATAAAAGGAAAATTGAAGCTTTGTTAGATTCAGGGTCAAGACATACGATAGTATCAGAAAAATTCTTAACCCGGCGGGAGAAAGCAAAATTAAAGCCACCAGATCATGTCATTAAATCAATGTCACGTAATGTGTTAAATATTATAGGAAAATTAAAAGACAAGTTAATCATTTGAATCAGGAAATAACTCATTGGGTATCAGTGATGAGAAAAAGTCCAGTAAAATGTCTTATTGACATGGACATTATGGAGCAACTACAAGGGATTTCTCTTGATTTGAAAACTGGAAATTCGGTAAAAGGACAGACAGGTGAAATTGTGCATAGAGCCGGAGAAGTCTTTCTAAATTAAACATTAGAAGTGCCACCGAACAGTGAAGTAATATATTATGCTAAAGTAATGAATGCATCAGATGAGGATTGTATTGTTGAACTTTGTTTTGCGTGACATGCCGCACGCGTTAGTATACATCGACGACAATAATATTCTCTATTAATTTTCACGAACATTTGAATGATGTAGAAACAGTATTCAAGCGATTAATAAATGCTAACTTAAAAATTAAGCCGTCAAAGTGCGAACGGGGAAAATCAGAAGTTGTGCATTTGGGTCATGTCATTTCAAGACGAAGTTTGCAAACAAATCCAGAAAACGTGAGAAAAATTCGATCCTCAAGGATGTGGATCACGTTCGACAATTTCTTGGATTAGCCAGTTACTACAGAAAATTTAAAGAAGCAGACCAAATTTAAATGGGCAAAGGCTCAGCAAAAGCTTTTGACAAATTCAAAGAAAACAGACAATATTAAGATGCCCAAATTTTAAAAAGCCATTTATATTAATGACGAATGCCAGTAATTTTGCAATAGGTGCTGTATTTGGACAGCCAGTCAAAGGTGAAAAAGATCATGTTATTGCTTATGCCATTTGATCATTAAAACCTCATTAGAAGAATTATTCAACAATTGAGAAAGAAAAGTTAGCTTTAGTTTATAGGATAACTAATTTCCGACATTACTTAGTTAGAAGAAAATTTGTCGTCTTCACGGATCATAATCCGTTACAATAGCTAATGAAACACAGTGATTCAGCTAGTAAGTTAGTCAGATGGTCGATCGCATTGCAAGAATGTGATTTCGAGATAAAGTACCGTACAGGAAAGTCGAATGCGAATGCAGACGTTATGTCAAAAATACCTGAGCAAGAGAATACTGTTTCAAGTAAAATCAATTACGATGATACAATATTTATGGCTATTAAAATGGCAAATAATATCGAAAACTTACAAAATTATGAAGAAGATGATGATGAACTAAATCAATTACGTCAACATGTGGTTACAATCAAGTAAGAGATGACTGGAATACGTTATCCAGATGGTTTGTTAAAATGTGTAAAAAATGAAAATTTATGAGTATCGTTCCTACAAAACATCGATAAGCTTTACTGTTGTTGTATCATGATAGAGCATTAGGATAGCATTTATCAGCTCGAAAAACACTATCAAGATTGAAACAAAAGTAAAATTTGGATAATATGGAAAAAGATGTTAGACAATGGTGTCATACATGTGCAGTACGTTTAACTAGAAGAAACACAGGACGGAAAATAAAGGTTCCTTTAAAACCTATGTCCGTGCCAGAAGCACCAATGGAAATGACAACAATTTACAATGTCGGTCCCCTACCAAAAACAACTAGCGGAAACAAATATATCTTTGTGCTTTATGATTACTTAACTAAATGACCTGAGGCTTATGCGATGCAAAATCAGAAACAGTGGCAAGAATATTTGTGGAAAACATTATTTTTAGGTACGGAGCACCAAAGAAAGTGCTCACAGACCAAGGGACGAATTTTCAAAGTGATTTATTCAAGTCAATATTATTAACTTTTTCAGAAGACATGTTGAAAAAGAAAATTTCGTTTATAAGGAAGGAAATGGGTCTTGAAGAAATCCGTGACAAAATTTGTAGATGCCGAATATGTGGGGATTAGAAACTGGGAAGATGATCCCACTGGCTGTTGCAATTATGAACTATCATGGAGGAGTAGTTAAAAATACCTATTACGAATCCGACATTTCAATTCAAGAATTCACGGGATCACAGAGGTATCCAGCAGAAATCAGAGAGACCAATACGCAGAGATGGCAGAAATACAGAAATTTTAGTAGAACACGATCTACATGCAGAGCTCAGATACCTGGGAATTTGGATTGAGAAGCTTCACAAAATACGTGATCTTGCAGTAGCACAAGTCCTCCAAAACATGAGATTAACCAGGAGAGGTGAATGGTTCAAATTGCAGACAGTTGTGAGAGAAATATGTGGTGAAGAAATCCAAATCAGGATCCATTCCGTGTTGGAATATGTCAAAAGCATCCGCAAGATATATCAGGGGGTAGAAAATCAAGGGATAGATGACATACCAATGCCCACAAAGCAGTTATCGAAGAAATACTCATTGAGTGAATATCGAAAGCTTCGAGGGATAGAATTAACATCAACCACACGAGAGATATAACCACAATTTCCTGAAGAGACTACGATAACGGAAATTGATCTGACAGTGGAGGAAAATGTAATGGAGGTTGAGAATTTTTCCACTGAGTTAAAATGGGCCACTGAGAAATTCCTTGAAGAAGCAGAAGAAATTATAATTCCAATGGCCATTGTGAAGATAGAGAGGATCCAACCAACATTGCAATATGGACCACTGCCAAAGTGCCGGCCAAGTCAGAAACGGAAGGTTTCGTCAAACACAAATGTTAGAGAAGATAACATCACAATAAATGGAGTTGTTTATGAAAGAGATGAATCAATTCATATTTATAAACATGGATCTGAGCGGGTGGAGATAAAAATGAACCCAAAATCTATATGAACTATCTATAATTTATTAAGAATTAACAATAAATCATTTAGTCTCGTTTGTCTTATTTTACATTTTGGCATGCCGAACCCCGAAAAAGAAACAAATAAATAAATAACAAATTAAACAAATTTAATATTAAATATTTCTATTATTACTATCAATATTATTATTATTATTTATAATATTGTATTTATTATTATTTATATTAATGCTATTATTCTAATTGAATGATAGCCCCTTTAACTCGCAGATCCTGAACTTCGAAATCGGAGAGTCAAAATACCCCAAAACCGATCACCTGCAGCACTGGTGTAACCAGTGGTCGGGTTGAGGAGAATAAATTAAAACTATAAGCACAAGGATTAGCAAAAACAAGTCCAAAATAGTATTTTTATCAAAATATCGTATTAAATTTAGAAAAAAATTGTAATAAAAATTGTAATGTGGAGCCGATCAAATTTTGATCGAGTTTGATGGGATAAGTTACCACACTAGAGTGACTCTCTCGTAATATTATTGTCATTTATTTTTATTATTATTATTACAATCATTATTGTTATTACTATTGATAACAAATTTTTATTATTATTATTATTATTATTATTATTATTATTATTATTATTATTATTATTATTATTATTATTATTATTATTATTATTATTATTATTATTATTATTGTTGTTGTTGTTGTTATTATTAGTATTATTATTGATTATAAAGTTACTATTATCATTATTAGGTATAATTATAGTTATTATCGGGAGGTGTCCGTTGGACGTCAAATAAATAAATATAAATGATATGTATATGTATATGTGTATATATGTCTATATGTGTGTATATGAGTATATATGTAAATCAGAAATAAACAGATTCGAGGACGAATCTAAATTAAAAGGGGGAGATATGTTGGGGTTAACAAAATTTACAAAAATAAAATGGAAAATCAATAAAAACATTGAAATTCAAAATAATAATTAAAAAGTGCAAAATCAATTAAAATTTTAAAATAAATATTACGGGGAAACGGGTATGGGCGGATGTCAAAGAACGAGACGAGTCCAAATATAATAAAACTAATCAATTGGGGGTCCCAGAAGAAAATATTTAATAAAAATAGAAATTAATTAAAAATTAATTGGCTAATGGAAAACCCGAGCTAATGGGAAGTCCGAGCCAACAGAAAACCCAAATAGTGTAAGAAACCCGGGCCGTCAACAAAATTATTTTATTACAGAAAACGAAATTGATTGACGAAGGAAACCTGGGATAAAAGAAAAACCCGCCACCAATATAATTATTATAAATAAACGGAAACCCCAGGAGCCCTGAAGTATCTTATTTAGTTTGAGAAAGAGAGAAGCCAAAAATGCCAAAACCAATTTGGTTTGCGGGTGACCTGTTTTTCGAGATGGGTATAAAAGGAAAAGGCAAATCAACAAAATAACCAGTTGGCAGAAGAGAATATTTCCGAGAGTTCAGCAAAGAAGGTAATAATTTTAGAAGGAATATCAGCCAAACAAATTAAATTCTTGCGCACCAGACAGGGACATCTCCCTTTGGAAGACGTATCCCTACGAATTGATTTATTGTGAATTGAATAGATTTTTGTGAAGGTTGTGAATAAAGTTGTGATATATAGATTGAAAATAAATCGTATTGTGTTGGGTTAATTGAATTGATCAAATAAGGACTCTGACCTAAGTACCGACTTTCTACAAAAACACAACAAACTTATTTATTATAATATTAGTATTTAATTATTTTTATTATTATTATTATATCTTAGTTAAACATAAAATCATAAATATATATTGCAAAGAACAAGATAAAAGTTTTATTCAATAAAATTATAAGTCCGTGAAACATGGATTAGCGTTTGAATTGAAATCTGAATATCTATAACCGATACATCTCCCATATAATTGTATAAAAATCCACCCAGTTACTTTTATTGTTCGTGCAAGCCAAAGCTCTTATATTATTTTTACTGTAAAAAACCGGTGCATTCAAAAATTTGTGGTTTTTAACAATTCAAGTACGACTGATATCTTTGATACCTAAATACCTTTCAATGCTACTCCATTTGCTTTCATGCTTTCCTTATCACTTAAAAATCTATGAAGTTAAGTCCTAAAAAAATCCTTACATTTAGTGTCTTTATTCTTGTCTTTGAACTTCCCAGTGACAGAATTAAAATTCCTTGAATACAAAGGAAATTTTCGGTCATAATTATAAGTAAGCAATAAATTATTCTTAATAATTTCATGCAAAATTAAAAATTTGTCTGCAAGCAAAAAATATGGAGATTTACCGGTTATTATTTAAATAATATTTATTTTCTTGGTCATTTTCAGATACAATTTCGAGAAACTTCTTGGTTGATGAAAATTAAATTTGATCAATTAACCGATGACATCATGATGGCAATTTATTTACTTTTCTTGCAGTTTGTGCGGAACTCGTTTGTCTATTTTTTTCATTTTCCCCATTTTTCTTTGAGGTGTTTCAGAACTGTTGAGTGTGATACATCCAATTTCTTACCAAGCTCTCTTGGTGTTGCACTTAACTGTTGCTTTAACTAATGCCTTTAGTTTGTCGTTGTCAATGGCCGATTGTTGGTCACCATACACTTCATCTTCAAAGTTCTCCTTTCCATTTCTAAACCGTGTAAACCATTGTCGAGCTGTTCGTTTGATGTGTTCTGGACAAATGCTTCGTTCATATTCGAGATGTACATGATGCTTTCAGACCTCGTTTATGTTCATAAGGGTAAATTTCTCGGATTTCGTTACTTTTCATCATTTATTAATTATGTTAAATAATATGAAAATTACCAACATAAACATAAAAACTCGTTATCAAATTAGTGAGCTGGATTCAAGATTTATATTGATATACAATATGGAATTTAAAAATGAAGCAATTAAACAAATATTATATGTTATAGTTCAACTATGCAACAAACGACATTCTGCATAAATATATTCATATATATATATATATATACTATTTTGTGGTCCCTCCCGTCTATTTTCTATCATAAATTGTCTTGATCATGGACCACATCTTTGAATTAAATGACTAAAGTAAACCTTTATTTGATATGAAACACGTATGAAATTATTTAAATATTATCATTCATATTTAAATAGGCATACTTTATTATATCGAATAGAGTAATTTCGATCAATATATAAATAAAAATTATCCATAGACTGTCAATAAATTGATTGCTGATGAGTAGAAATCCCAAATCAAAGGAGAGAAACGAGTTATTTCTCGATAAAAAAATTGCAGTTCTTAACCATTTAAAAGAAAAGTGCTCGAGTGAACGAAAGACAGCAGAGTTATTCAAAATTAGTAAAACAGCTGTTAATCGAATAAAAAAGCAAGAATTTGAAATACGTAAAAGATTTGAACATGAAAATTCAAATCTTTGCAGAAAACGTAAAAATAATTGTTTTGATGAAATAAACAACGCTGTCTTAATATGGTTTCAAAAAATGAGATCAATTAACGCCAGAATATCTGGACCAATGATCCAGGAAGTTGCACTTGCGTTTGCCGAAAGATTTGGCATTACGACATTTCAAGCTTCAAACGGTTGGTTGGCTAGATTTAAAAATCGCGAAGGAATTTCTCAGAAAATACTTGATGGTGAGTCAAATGAAGTATCTACTGAAACAGTCACTAGTTTTATTGAACTATTTCACTTATTAACTGAAGGATTTGAGGAGAAAAATATTTTCAATGCCGATGAGTGCCGTATGATGATGTATCGTGCACTGCCTAATAAAAGTTTGGTTCAGAAGGGAGATCAGTGTAAAAACGGAGTCAAAAGAAAGGATAACCGTTTTACTTGCTGCTAGTAATACAGGTGAAAAGCTAAAACCACTGGTTATTGGAAAATATGAAAATCCAAGATGTTTTAAAAACATTAAAAAGGGCAATGTACCGATTACTTGGCGTTCAAGTAAAAAAGGCCTGGATGAATTCTTCAATTTATTTAAAATGGTTAAATGATCTCAACAATGAAATGAAAAAAGCGAATCGAAAAATTTTGCTTTTTGTTGATAACTGCCCCGCACATCCTCCAATTGATGAACTTTCAAACTTAACTGTTAAATATTTACCTCCGAATACAACTTCGAAACTTCAGCCACTTGATCAAGGCATCATTAAAGCTTTTAAGGACTACTACAGGAAGAATTTGATGAAATCAATTATTATTGATAACATTGAGAAAGATATTAAAGAATTCACTTTTATCAATTAATATACTTTCCGCTATTAAATGGATTGATCTAGCTTGGAAAAACGTATCAACCAAAACCATTTGTAATTGTTTTATGTTAATGAAAATGTAATCAATGATTTAATTGATGATGATTTTGATGATATAAATTTCAATAATGTGTTGGGCCAACACACAAATAGCCTTGAAAATTGTTTAAATGTATCAGTAATACAGCACGAAAACCCAGCACCAAGATAACTTAAAATGTAACATACAACACCAACTAAACATTTTAAAATCTGAGAGAATATAAATAAATATAAAATCAAAAAACATAAAAGTAAAATAAAATAAATACAAAATGCATCAAGAACCACACGAAATCTACATAAAAAATAACATAATAACAAGAAAATTTGACCGTAAAATGACCATTTATATAAAAGTAAAAATTAATGAATTAAATGAATAAAAAAAAATATTTTTAGCTGAAAAAATTTATTTAAAAATGTTAAAAATAAATTACCAATTTAAATTAAGAAATTAATAAAAATTTAATTTAGATAACACAAATAATTTCAAGGTCAAATTTGTTTAATCGCAATAAAAATAACACGCAAGGTTGAGGTCAAATTGTAGGTATATATACTGATGTGTTTTCACAAATTTTCAGCACAAATTGACAACCAAATATCAACCAAATTGACAAACTGTGTACAGCCAAATTGACCAGACAAGATCAGACCAAAATTAACAGGCTGTATGCAGAGAGAAAAATTTAATTCTACTGTTAGCTGTAGCTGGTCAGATTGATTTTAAATTACCGTTGTCGATTTGTGGTATTACTTTCCTATATAATTTTTCAATTGCCTACAATTATGGAATTTTATGATATGAATGTAGAATTTATATGAAGAATGTACGATTTTGCCTCGAAACTTTTATCGAATTTAGATGGTAACTTTTAATTTTTCTATTTTATTTTGTGGCCCACAGCCAAAAACAAACTGCAAGTAATTAAAATCACACATAATCTATCGAACTGTGTAAGTGCGTGTATAATCGCCAATAGTTCGTGGCCGTGAAGGCTCCGGCGTGAGAACGCGGGAGCTGGAACGTCAATATTATCCGTATATAGGGGAAATTGGAAGGTAGGGAAGTAGTTTTGGCTGCTCCTTCGCCATCCGTTTGCTGAAAAATAGACCAAAAATCTTTAACTACACTCGGCTCAAAATCACTAACACTGAGTAGTCCAGTGGGCACTCATTAACTATGAAATGAACATACATAGATCTTAAGGACAAAGAGAGGGAATTGGTAGCGGGGAAAATTGCGAAATCGTTGCAACAGTTAAAATGAATAGCCATCGAAAAAAGATTAATCCGAACGACCAAAATCATGAAAAATAATGTTTTTAAATAATATATAAGAATTAAATAAATTATGTTGAATTGAAACGGAAAATATGGGCAGAACGCTGCGCAAATTTTCCAAATCGATGAAAATACTTTATCGAAAACTGCAGAACAAGGATAAAACCGTAAAATAAGGGCGGAACGCTGCTAAAATATTTCGAATACTTTATCGAAACCGGAAAAATACAGATGGAATACGGCTAAATTTTTATATAAGAAAAATATTTCTTAAAGCTGAGGAATAAGGACGAATCCCTACACAAAAATTTGTTAATAATATTGATAATAATTATAATAATTATAATAATAATAATATTAATAATAATAATAATAATAATAATAATAATAATAATAATAATAATAATAATAATAATAATAATAATAATAATAATAATAATAATAATAATAATAATAATAATAATAATAATAATAATAATAATAATAATAATAATAATAATAATAATAATAATAATAATAATAATAATAATAATAATAATAATAATAATAATAATAATAATAATGGAGGTGAATATTATTTTGAAGGGTTTTACTAAATGATGAATTTCATTAAGGATTTTATCAATATCAAAACGTGAGAATTAATAGAATTAAAATTAATTTCATTTTGTAATCAAAAATTTTCTATCTCTTGACAAAAGACCTTTTTCAAGTGTTGTTATCTTTCTGTTACCTTTATTGTATTTCAATTAAAAATTTCCTTTTACTTTTCATTTTCCATTTGATTTATGGATTATGTTATTTGATATCATGAATTAACTTTTGCTTTCGATTATCATACGTTTATTTCTTTGATCTCTTTCATTTATTCTATCTGGCTACTACTCTTTATGATCTCCTTTGTATTTGTATTTAAATCTTTCCTAGAGTCAGCCTCAAACTACTGATGGTCTGGTCTCGGGTTACCAAGGCCATTTATCAAAAGAAAAGGTTTCTCCCATTTATGGTATAGTAATAAAATCATAACAAAAACATAAATAAATGGATTTTTAATGTCTATAAGGTATAATAGGGGGAAATTAGGGGAGAATAAAATTTATAGATAAATTATCAAAAAAATAAAAAAATTTAAAAAGATTAGTAAAAATAAAAATATTTATAATAAATAATTAATAATAAAAATAATAAGAATAGTAAAAATAACCAACAAACCACCTACACGTCTTTTACAAATTTTTCTATTTTGCTCCTACTTGTAGGATTTCTATCGTTCCTTTTTATTAAAACTTTAAATTCAATTTATAGTTTGAATATTGTACTTATTTCTTAAAATAAACTCGTTTTATATAAATTTGGAGCCAATTTGGTAATTTTAAATGATTTTTCTATTTTCTTGTTTTCTATTGTTTATTATTTACTTTTATATCTCTTTCATTAAATTTTTAATATTTCCATTATTTTTTACCCAATTTATCGTTTAATAACGAATATTGCATCTTTTTTTGTTTATTTAAATTTTCCGCTGTACAATTTTGTCGAATATCGTGCCAACTAAACAAAAATCTTATACATTCCCAGTTTTTGCCCAACACTCGCAAAATACACAAGATCTGAATTGTGTGATTTTCCTAAGGATTATTATCGTGTGTGAATAATTAGAATAAAAATCTTAATTATAATTTTTGTATGGTTTATTTTGAACTAAAGTCTTCATTTATATAACTTTAATTAAGATTTGGATGTGAGTTGTATCAGTGAGTTTTGCGGGCAGATTCTGCGACTTACACCAGAATTACCGTTATATGTTACCGATATCCATAATAAGTAATTTCTAATATACCTAACTAAACCGAATAATTTAAATAATTTCGTACTGAAAAATTATTTTCCTTTTAAGAACTCCTATTGTTAACAAAACTCAAATGAGTTAGAATTTAAATTATTTAATACATTGATAATCTTTAATAAATTATTTTTAGTTAATAAATAAGACAATGACTTTGGAGACATTTTATTACAAAAGAAACATAATGGATAGCATAATGGAAAAAAATTTAAATGATTAAAATTTCCTATGTCGAATTAGAATGGGAATTTCCAAGATCAATCAAAAATATAAAATATATTTTCCTATAATAATGCACCGAAACTTATTGGCATGCTCGAATTGAATTAGAGTGACCTAGATCTTGGTTCCTAGGTCAACTCGGGAGAAATTCTGTTTCTAAGATTAGAAAAAAATATAGTTTTTTGTTTTGTTTGAATTTATAGATACAAATGAATTTTGATAATCATTTAAGATCCTGGGATCATCTCTGACTAAAATAATAATGGCTTTGTATGTTCCAAACAGCTTTTAATCTAAAATAAATTTAAATTAACCCATCAGAACTCAGATATAAACAAAACATCCGGTTTATCATAAATATTAACATAAATTTATTAAGATGTGAAATAAAATTCATCGTATTCCCGATATTGTTAAAGAATTGAAAGATCTGCATAGTTTCATATTTAAAATTTAAATGGTCAATATCGATTTCATCATTTTCC
Organism: Schmidtea mediterranea; assembly: GCA_022537955.1. Classification (NCBI taxonomy): domain Eukaryota; kingdom Metazoa; phylum Platyhelminthes; order Tricladida; family Dugesiidae; genus Schmidtea; species Schmidtea mediterranea. The sequence continues at coordinate 17,820,977 of CM039682.1, forward strand.
CAACTAATTCCAAATTAATATATTTATTTTAATTTAACATAATTAATGTTCTTAGACCTACTACATCAATGATTGAAAACGAAATTTTATTGTTCCATTTTAGTGAAAATTAAACAACCCGACTTCAAGAAATTTCACCAGGATGTGGTTGAATATCATTGAAGCACTGATCCAGTCTCAGCGAGTAGGGGTCATGATCCTGAGATGCCAACGTGTGGAGATCACGTGAATGAGGCAAAGAAGCTGACACAACAAAACGCTCTGCATATAACAAAGCGAGGATAAAAGAAAATGATCAATTAAAATTAAAGGATTCTATTTGAGTTGGGATAGGCCGATATGGTTGAAATCTAGAACTGTCCAATCTCAATCATCCATGTGTACCACCAGTGATTCTCGAAAATATCAAGGAGAAATCCTACACTCAATCTCACAAACCACAACCCAATAAGCATAGTCCGGGAAAGCAAAAATTGAAGTCCATCAGATTGGTAGGATAATAAATAACATTGTATCCAAACACCTGGAGAAAATGAATATTAGTTGATTAACTAAAATGATCACAAACTGTACAAATAATAACTTATGAAATCGTGTTTTGAAATCGTTTTAACTTGTTTTGCGATTAAAAGAGGCTCTTAAAAATAAAATGAGCACGAATACCTTCTATAGTAGCTATTGAACCCCAGAGTTTGCCAGGGTATTGGCAGTAATAGCAATGTTGGGCCAGCACACAAATAGCCTTGAAAATTGTTTAAATGTATCAGTAATACAGCACGAAAAACCAGCACCAAGATAACTTAAAATGTAACATACAACACCAACTAAACATTTTAAAATCTGAGAGAATATAAATAAATATAAAATCAAAAAACATAAAAGTAAAATAAAATAAATAAAAAATGCATCAAGAACCGCACGAAATCTACATAAAAAATAACATATTAACAAGAAAATTTGACCGTAAAATGACCATTTATATAAAAGTAAAAATTAATGAATTAAATGAATGAAAATAAAATATTTTTGGCTGAATAAATTTAATTAAAAATGTTAAAAAAGAATTGTTTAATAGCAATAAAATTAACGCGCAAGGTTAAGGCCAAATTGTAGGTATATATACTGACGTGTTTTCACAAATTAAAAAAAAACTACACAACTGCTTGGCAGTATTATTTCAAACTTGATTAGAATATCAATTTTTTCGTTTTACTTGGAGACTGGTTGTATTAGTGTGCGCTATAGCACTTGTTGATTGGAATTTTAATGGATTATGCTACGAATTTTTAATGGATTATGTTACGAATTTTTAATGGATTATGCTACGAATTTTTAATGGATTATGTTACGAATTTTTAATGATTATGCTACGAATTTTTAATGGATTATGCTACGAATTTTTAATGGATTATGCTACGAATTTTTAATGGATTATGCTACGAATTTTTTAATGGATTATGCTACGAATTTTTTAATGGATTATGCTACGAATTTTTAATGGATTATGCTACGAATTTTTAATGGATTATGCTACGAATTTTTAATGGATTATGCTACGAATTTTTAATGGATTATGCTACGAATTTTTAATGGATTATGCTACGAATTTTTAATGGATTATGCTACGAATTTTTAATGGATTATGCTACGAATTTTTAATGAATTATGCTACGAATTTTTAATGGATTATGCTACGAATTTTTAATGGATTATGCTACGAATTTTTAATGGATTATGCTACGAATTTTTAATGGATTATGCTACGAATTTTTAATGGATTATGCTACGAATTTTTAATGGATTATGCTACGAATTTTTAATGGATTATGCTACGAATTTTTAATGGATTATGCTACGAATTTTTAATGGATTATGCTACGAATTTTTAATGGATTATGCTACGAATTTTTAATGGATTATGCTACGAATTTTTAATGGATTATGCTACGAATTTTTTAATGGATTATGCTACGAATTTTTAATGGATTATGCTACGAATTTTTAATGGATTATGCTACGAATTTTTAATGGATTATGCTACGAATTTTTAATGGATTATGCTACGAATTTTTAATGGATTATGCTACGAATTTTTAATGGATTATGCTACGATTTTTTAATGGATTATGCTACGAATTTTTAATGGATTATGCTACGAATTTTTTAATGGATTATGCTACGAATTTTTAATGGATTATGCTACGAATTTTTAATGGATTATGCTACGAATTTTTAATGGATTATGCTACGAATTTTAATGATTTTGTTTTTAATGGATTATGCTACGAATTTTTAATGGATTATGCTACGAATTTTTAATGGATTATGCTACGAATTTTTAATGGATTATGCTACGAATTTTTAATGGATTATGCTACGAATTTTTAATGGATTATGCTACGAATTTTTAATGGATTATGCTACGAATTTTTAATGGATTATGCTACGAATTTTTAATGGATTATGCTACGAATTTTTAATGGATTATGCTACGAATTTTTAATGGATTATGCTACGAATTTTTAATGGATTATGCTACGAATTTTTAATGGATTATGCTACGAATTTTTAATGGATTATGCTACGAATTTTTAATGGATTATGCTACGAATTTTTAATGGATTATGCTACGAATTTTTAATGGATTATGCTACGAATTTTTAATGGATTATGCTACGAATTTTTAATGATTATGCTACGAATTTTTAATGGATTATGCTACGAATTTTTAATGGATTATGCTACGAATTTTTAATGGATTATGCTACGAATTTTTTAATGGATTATGCTACGAATTTTTAATGGATTATGCTACGAATTTTTAATGGATTATGCTACGAATTTTTAATGGATTATGCTACGAATTTTTTAATGGATTATGCTACGAATTTTTTAATGGATTATGCTACGAATTTTCAATATATGATGAATTATGGATTATTAATTTCTATTATATGTTTACAAATTTCCGACAATTATTTCATGCATTCGAGACTTTTACCCAATGGATCTGGTAATTTTCATTCACTCCTTTTTCGGCCCACAGCCAAAAACATAACGCAAGATAGAAAAATAAAACATACTATCGTAAATCGTGTAAGTGCGTGTACAATCGCCAATGATTTCGTGCCCGTGAAGGCTCCGGCGTGAGAACGCAGGAGCTGGAACGTCAATATTATCCATATATAGGGGAAATTGGAGGGTAAAGGAGTAGTCCTTTGGCTGCTCCTTCATCATCCGTATCCTGTAAAATTGACATAAATTTTTTAACAACAATCGGCTCAAAATCACTAACACTGAGTAGTCCAGTGGGCACTCATTAACTATGAAATGAACATACATAGATCTTAAGGACAAAGAGAGGGAATGGGTAGCGGGGAAAATTGCGAAATCGTTGCAACAGTTAAAATGAATAGCCATCGAAAAAAGATTAACCCGAACGACCAAAATCATGAAAAATAATGTTTTAAATAAGAATTAAATAAATTATGTTAAATTGAAACGGAAAATATGGGCAGAACGCTGCTCAAATTTTTGAAAATAGTTAAAACATTTATCATAAAAACTGAAAAATAAGGGCGGAACGCTGCTCAAATTTTTCGAAATGATTAAAATACTTATAGAAAATAGTCAAACAAAAGTGAATTGTCGTTCGATTGTTAGTGTAATATTCTTATAAACCGTAAAATAAGGGCGGAACGCTGCTCAAATTTTCCGAATCAATCAAAATACTTGTAGAAAATAGTAAAGTAAAAGTGGAATGTTGTTCAATTGTTAGTATTATATTCTCTTGGAATCAAAAAATAAGGGCGGATCGCTGCTCAAATTTTCCGAAGTAATTAAAATACTTATTGAAAATAGTAAAGTAAAAGTGGAACGCGTAAAATAAAGGCGGAACGCTGCTTAAATTTTCCGAATCGATGAAAATACTTTATCAAAAACTACAGAATAAGGATAAAACCGTAAAATAAGGGCTGAACGCTGCAAAATTTTTTGAATTAACATAAATACTTTATCGAAAACCGGAAAAATACAGATGGATTACAGCTAAATTTTTATACAAGAAAAATATTTTATAAAGCGGAGGAATAATGAAGGATCCCTAGTAAAAAGTTGATAATAATAATGATAATAGTAAGGAAAATGGTAATTATAATAATAATAATAATAATAATAATAATAATAATAATAATAATAATAATAATAATAATAATAATAATAATAATAATAATAATAATAATAATAATAATGATCATAATTAGGATAATAATAATAGTAATAATAATGATAATAATAATAGTAGTAAAAAAATCATAGTAGTAATAATAATAAATATGATGGTATTTATAGTAATAAAAATAATAATAAAGGTAATAGTAGTAACAATTATTAAAGGTAATACATAAAATAGTATCAATGATAAGGCTAGCAATAATAACAGAGAACATTGTGGTTATAATAGGGATAAGAGTAAGAGAGATACTGTGTGAATATTTAACATAACAAAGGGTGTACAGGCCAAAGAATAATCATCAACACGGACGACGATAAGAAGGACTATGAGATGGGGCATAACAACGAATGACATGAAAGTATAGCTTAACCTTTGAAAGAGATAGGCGAATAATGGGACCTAAAAATCGAAATCGAGCACAGGCCTTCTATCGGCAGCTCGTTGGACCCATGGATCGTTCGGTCAATTATAGCATTAGTAATAGCGCTCACTTTTTGCGGACGATCCACCCACTCGAACACAGTTCCAACGTTGCTTAGCAATGGGTGCCGAGTGGTAAGCGAAAGAATATTTATATGGAGTTGTCTGGGTAACAACCATATAGTTCACCTTCTTCTGGCAACCACCCATTGGAATACATTTCCAATGTCATTTTGACGGGTATCCAATGGTTATATTTCTTATGTGCGTATCTGATAGGATTCCCTTGAAAGTGGCCACAAATCTTATGTCGTTTTGTCAATCAGGTACCCAGCAAAATGTTGTATTTAGGTTATGGCGCAAACAGTTGCTAAGGACATTAAATGAACCTGTAACACACAAAACCCAATTATAATTTGATTATTTATGCTAAAAGTAGTACTGCAATGCATTTTAAATTAAATATTGTTAATATTCGAATTTCGAATTCTAAAAATTTTTGTTGGTTTTATTTAAATATTATTTAACATTTTTAGTAACTATTCCTTATATATTTTTGTTGTAACTAATAAAAATAATCTTTTAAAATAATTTTCATAAATTTTATATGTTCAAATTTTGAAATTAAATTTTTTGAAATAAGTTTTCCTGAAATTTTTATAAAAGTTTGTTTTATATAATTAGGTAATATATTTCTAATAGCGCATAATTTAAAAAGTTTTGTGGAATGGATGTAAAGTTGTTTATTTTATAAATTCTATATAATATATGTTTCCTAATTAAAGAATGTCTGAAAATGAAGATTTTTCTAGCATAGAAGATTTTTCATATATGAATATTGTTAATCCCGATAAAATGGAAAATAAATTAGTAAACCAAGTGTTCCAAATGAGAGATTTACCACCTGAAACAAACACTTTTGATGAAAGTGATTCCAAGAAGAAAAAAGTTCATTTTCCAGAAGAGAAAGAAATTGTTTCTGATTATTTTGAATCTAAGAATTATTGGACAGAACATAAATTTTGTTCTTCCGATGAATTAATCTATTCTTATAAAAAAGCTTGTGAACATTGTAATGTAAAACCAATTCCAATACTATTAGAACAATTGAAAGGAATTGATGCAAAATTGTGTCATGAAAGATATGATATGTTAAATTTGTCGAATGTAAAATTGGATCTAAAACAAATAGAATGCATGGAAGAAATATTTAAACGTGTCCAATTTAAAAATCTTAATTTTGAAAATACAAGTTTAGACGATGAGTCTTCTGCATCTTTATTTGAGATTATTGAATTTTATGAATCTTGTTCGAAATTAAATATTTCGTTTAACTCAAAAATTCAGTACATTGGATTTAATGCCTGTTCTAAAATGTTGAAAAAAGTTAGTTTGAATTTATATTTTTTTGAATTAGATTTGAAATTATAAAGTATTTATAGTAATTTGTTGTCATTAAAATATGATTTATATGTAAAATTGAGTTGTATTTATTTAAAAATCTCTAAATCGTGATATGTTGTTAATATTAAAAAATTTCCGATGATTGGTTATCAATAATAAAAATTACATGGAGCAATAAAAAAAAATCAATTTTACACATTAATTTTTGTAAGTGTATTTAAAGAAAAGAAAAATAAATTTCCGTATTTTGCATACATTGTTTATAGGTTTTTCTTTTTAAGTCAATTGGATTGATTGATAAATTTTAATATAGTGTTTTAAATGTCCGGTTTTATACATGGAGGCAATCAGACTTAGTTCCAGGGGAGTAGTAAGATTTCTAGTACAGAAATTTTAGATGCTTATTTTTTAATTTGTGGATAATGATATTATAATAATAAATCACAAAAAGTTGAAGTCAAACAAATGTTAGCATCTTATGTAAAATTATATATATATATATATATATATATATATATATATATATGTGTGTGTGTGTGAACAAGAAACAACAGATTAACAAATGCTGATTTTATGACCCTCCCGATCACAGAATGCCTCCGCTATGAATATAATTATTTTTGAACAGTGTCTTAGAATCGATAAAAGTCGAAGTTATTCCAGATGTTCGGAATAAATTATATTCTTTAACATCCGACCGCACTCATGACAAATTTTGCATTTCCTAATGATTAAAACGAGATAAAATGAATATAAGGGAATGAATAATCGAGTTAATCGAAACAAAGGGTAAAACTGCCGAGGATATTTTAACTTTGATTTTGGAGAAATTAGAAATGGCGGACTTGATATTCAATATTTTAGAGATCACACATATGTGATGGCTGGAAAATATACTAGTGTTAGTATATGGATAAAAAATAGTTGCATGTACTAATCATACTCTGAATTTGACCAGACTACAAGCAGCTTCAGTGGATATCAATTCTGTAACCTTTATATGATACCGGATATAATAAAGTTTGATATAATAAAAAATTGGATATTGTAAAATTAGTGTTTGTTAATAGCGATTGAACTGTTTTTCTGCCAATTTCTGCCAAAAGGCATTTTATTATATTCGGAAATTTCTGTTTAGTTAGCACACAATTCGTGACAATAAATTCACACTAATGTTATAAGGAAATTTGTTCTTTTTCAATTTACCAATATACGTAGATATATGATACCTACAAAAATACATACCTCATCAAGAAAAGTATTGTTATTGCCCTATTATAGTCAAAATAATGTTTAGAGATTGTTTTGATAAGTTTATTGACAGCTTAAATATCACGTGCTACATATAAAGCATCACGTATTCATTTTTAGCTCACATTCAAACAAAGAAAATGTATCAATAATTTAGAGGAAAAGTAAATAAAATATATCAATCCAATTACATCACATTTTTTTATTGATACATTTGCTATATAGTCTGTATTATGTAATGTTTAACCCTTAAAATTAATGTGAATGACTGCTGATGGATGAATGGTATAGTTGAAGGATCAGCTATGCCGTACAATCCCAAAGAATGCTTAAAGGTTTTAAGGCTTATACTTTTCTTACTCTTTCTACACTTTACAGACAGATTCGTTCGTGTACATTTAAAAGACATTTTTGACTTGATATAATGTGAATTTTTTTTCTAATATATTCATCGAAGATGTCATTCAGTGTTGTGTAGTAAAGAATTTATAGCATCGTAAATTCATGTCCAATTTTTTATGTACATACGTTATGTATCACATTACATATTTCAACCACTTTTAAAATGGATTTGGCGACACGATGCCCAGTGACATTTTCAAAAACTGGCACACTACGTAAACTTGTTATAATAAATTAGACGTTCTACGACTTAACTCGTAGCCGACTCCTAATAGCCAACTTCGACATATGAGGTAACTTAATAAAAGATACAAAGTATACAGAGATTCGAGCAAATTAACTCAGCAACTGAAAATTTCCTTTTTGATTCGATGTTAGCTGGTCAAACTGTCATTGAAAAATAAAAAACATTTTGAAGATGATCTCCCTTAAAATGTTTTGAATTTACACTTTCTGAATCTCCTACATTCTGATAATGGCTTCTTTAGATTTTTCCATTGACTTAACTCCTCTCAATTTTAATTTTTTCTTTGTTTTTAAATCTTCAATTGCATGTTGTATTAAAAACACCATTAACGCAAGCTTTGTTAGATTGTGCTACAGAATATTGTCAACAAGTTTCTCTATCTTTCCAAAAAATTCAGTGCACTCGCCATTTCCTTTTCTATATCGTAACTTGGCATCCAAAAAAGGTAGCTAAATTCTTCTTTGGCTCAAATGCTTTATTAAGACGACTTTCATACCCAATATAGTCTGATTGGATCTCCTCATATTTTGGAATCAATTTCATTGACATAAAGGCTTTTGTTAACTATTCTTGAAATTTCACGGCCTGTTGAGTTATTTCAAAAAATCTATATAACTAAAAAATAAATTATTCTAAATCTCCGCTTGGTTCTTATTGGCTTGGTGGTTTGATAAAATTCTAAAATCCTGGCGTGGTCGTCATAATATTAAAGAGTCGTAAGTGTACAATATTTTTTCTGGCTACAAATCTCCAACATACTCGTTTATAGCGTTTTTACAAAGGAGTTTGTTGGTTTTCTAATTATTGATACAGAATACTTTCAGATACACAAACATACCAACATTCAAAAACAATCATAACCAATCTCTGATCTCCAAACTACCATTTTAATATATTGTTATGTAATAAGTTAATTTCATTAATTATCCAATATTCCAAAAATTATCCTTCCTTACAATAGTAAAATTTATTTTATAGTAAAAATTAATTTAACATTTCTCAGGTCTTTCAGATATTTCTGTCAAAACCTTTACATTTTGTGAAGCTAATTTTTTGTAAGATTTATTCAATGAAACTCGACATTAGGAAGACAATATCGAGGAAAAAAAGTTTCAGTTCTATGTCTTTTATATGCAAATTTGAGGTTCTGAATGAAGCCATTGATAGTGAACTGAGGAGAGAAAATTATAGGAATTTGATGAACTACTTATTACATATTTTCCCTGGGATATTTGAAAAAAATACATTTATGTAGATTAATTCTTTTTTTATTAATTCAAAATAAATTTTACTCACATTATATTGAATTAATTTCAAAAATAAAATAAATGATTTCCTGAATTAAAAGATAACGCCAATAAAAAACCTTTCGTACGATATATTTCGATAGCACAGCTATCATCTTCAGGTACTCAAAACCAACTAAAAATATTATGAATTAACATTTAATTTAAACAAATTATTTTTTATTAATTTAATTTTTTTTTAATAAATAAATAAATATTTTTAAAAATATATTTAATTCACTTTTAATTAATTTAAAATTTTAAAATTTTCATTTATATTCTAATTTTTAAAAATTAATGTAATTTAAAATTTTCAATTATTTTAATAATATTAAAAAAACAAACATGATTTAACATACGTAAACTATTTAAAAACATTCGTAGTCACAGCACTTTGCACATTAATCTTTGGATCCAATGACCTTATCAGCAATGCTTCACATATCACGCGTTCCCAATAATTATTAAAACTTCTCAACAAAATTCTAAAATCAGACATTCCTATATCACTTTTACAGCCTCTATTGTGTTCACTAATATTGGTCAAACCCTTCAATGAATGTATGTATAATGTTATGTGTATATAATTGTGGAACAAAAGTAATTTTTTAAAGCTTGAATATTAAATCCATTTTTTATGAAATCAAAATACAAGACTTAAAATTCACTTGACAGCTATAACAAAAATTACTGTAACCCGCGTGACGGATATATATATATATATATTAACAAAGTTGATTTTCATATAAACTTATATTATAGAGAAAGTATCACAGTACAGTTAGGTGGAAATTCATAAATTCAATGCGTAAGCACAACCAATTTGAGATACAGAGGAACTTTACCCAATATAGCTCAACAAAAATATTTTCTTCAAGAGTTCTGGAGTCACAAATTTGATATGCATAATTCAACACGGTTGCGACTTTAGTGAGTAATATTATTTATTCCATGGTATTAATAAACGCGGCATTTGGATTTCATTTTTCAAAATTATCAATAGTGGAAGAACATTTTTGTAAGAAAAATATTTAAACTTTGTAGCTGAAATATATTAACTTGTATTGTATGTTCAATTCTTTATTGCTGTTCGTAAAATTAGTTTTTAAATTATTTGGGGCAAATTTTCTAAATTGAGTTTTAATGGATAATAATTTCCTGTTGAACAATGGTTTGGGGCTGTAGCATAGTGGGGTTGTTAATTAAATATATATTATTATGAATTCTTTAATATTAAAATGATTTTTGATTTTTACTTGTTATTGTGACAAAATCTAATAGTTCATATTTTTCTTTCTTTTTTCATAATTATACTGGCATGAAATTGTATAATACAATGTTTTAATTTGGTTTGTTAAATTGCGTAGGTTTAAATATAAATTGTAATGATCATTGAAGACGGACTGATATTATTTTTTATTAATAAATTTCTGGTTTTCAAGAATCTATGTTAAAACAAAAAAACAAGAATAAACATAACAGTTTTAAAATTCCATGGCAATTAAGAAAATATAACAGTGGCTATGTATAAAGTCATATTTTAACAGCTGTCTTTATTAAGTGTAGCAGTAAGTTTATAGACCTAAATTCTTGATCAAGTAACGTGTAAGTAATCATCCAAGTCTAAATTAGACACTAGTTTATATTTTAGACAAAAAACCAAGATCTTTTTAAGGGTTTTCATTTTTTACACACTCAAATTTTTCCACATTTTCAAATTGACTGCATCCTACCCTTTTTATAAAAATATTTCAGCTATAAAAATAACAAGTTTTGTAAGTTCTATATTTAATAAACTAAATCTTTTATAACATTAATATGAAATTTGAACTTGATGCTTTTTGCATATCTCCTTATAATTAAGTCACGTATTTGAGAAACATACTCTTAACTCATTCTCAATTGAGTTCAGTTTTTGGCTTTTCTTGTTCCTAATATTTACCAAAAATAATTGTTATATGTATCGCTATTTTAAGTAATTCAAAATCTTTTTTAAAATCAACCGTTATGTGAAATTAATAAATTCTCAATAATAAAATTAGCAGAGCTCACGGCACACTTTCCATATCCCTACGGCATCCCGGTTGAGAAACACTGCCATAATAGGTTAAATACTAAATATTCTTTAATTATCCTTAATTACAGCGAGAATTTTTCTAACTTTCGAAATTTGAGTACAATGTTAAAATGGTTTTATCTTACGTTTTCTGCACATAATAATTTGCAATAGTTGTATGGCAAATTTGATATTTCCTCGTTGTTTCAATGTGGCTTCGATCTGTTTTGTTGAAAGAAGAGATCAAATTACCAATGACTCATCTGGTGATTTCAGGATTACTTTCTTTGTTATGACGTTTATCAAACGCATCGCCATCAATTTTAGTTGACTTGATTATCTTATATAGCGCTTATTTACTATATCCAACTTTCATGTTCTAATTTTCTTTGATGCCATACCAACATCTTTGAGTACAACGCAAATTCTCTTCATGTGTAGATATAAGTCAGTTACTTTCTAGAAATACATAAACTGCTATGAGATGCAATCTATCATATAAGTAGATATGAAAATCAACTTAGTGAATATTTTTTATTAAAAATCAAGCGAATTTCAGCCATTTTTAAAATGGGCTACTAAGTAACTTATTTTGTTAAGTAATTTTTAAGACTTGAGTTAAGATTTAATAAGGATATGTGATCATTATTCAACTTCTTAATTATTACTTTTCTTCTAAAATTATATATATATTATTAATTTATGAATATTCAGGAAATGATTTTTTTTACTTTTCGGAATTAATTCAATATAAAGTGAGTTAAATTTATTTTGAAGTAATAAAAAACAAAGTTATCTCCATAAAAATGTATTTTTCAAATATCTCGGGAAAATTTTTTGAATAAGTACAAGTAGTTCATCTTTCCTCAGCCTTAAATCAATTCCTTCTTTTAGATCATCAAATTTCCAATGAAGACATGGAACTGAATTCACTTACCATTGATATGGTCTCCTAAATATAGAATTGGATTAAATAAATTAATTATAACTTATAAATAAATCTTACGAAAAATCACATTCGCAAAAGGAAAAATGTATCTCAACAGAGCTATACTTATTGAAAGTTTACATGCCTTTTTTATTATGTTGTGTTTTTGTGAATTATTTTTCTATTAATTTTTCAAAGTATTTCCAAAGAAAAACATAAATGAGAGTTTTTATGTATTTTTTACACTATAGAATGTGTAATAACTGCAATTCTATCTTCTAATTGATATTTATTTTAGACTCCTTTTCTGGAATGTATCGAATTAAAAGGAATAATGTTCACTGAAACTACAATACCACCTTTAAATCGAGCCTTACGCTGTGGCAGTAATTTGAAAATCCTACATTTAGAAAATTCAAATATTTGCTCGAAAAATTTATTAATTTTAACTTCGGCACTCAAGTTGAATATTCACATGAGGGAGCTTCATTTAGCAAGTAACCGAATGGTGCCTTCAGATGGAATTCAATTGGGATCATTGCTCAAAGTCAATAGGCATATCGAATTACTCGATGTTCGAAATAATTCACTGGGGGTAATATTTAATATATTTAATATTTATATATATATATATATATTTAATTGTAACTTAAACTTACTGACCATGAGTGAATACACACATTTATTTATTTATACACACATGTTTATTTATACACTTTCAGTAACTTATTTTTATTATTTAAAAACTTTCATGTAGAAAAAACAACAACACGTTAGCTTATTATTTATTTTGTTTTATAATTTATACTTGTAACAATAAAATAATGATTAAAAAAAGTTAGATGTATAATTTCGTGTTAAAAACGTTCAATCGAAAGCTATTTTTTCTAATATTAGAGATGGCGAAATTCCCGGGATTTCAGAATTAAAAAATGTTGTCCCCGGGGAATCCCGTAATCTGAAGATTGAATGAAAGACAAAAATGCAATCATACCAAGTGTTGTATACCAAACCTAACTTTTATCAAACACTAAAAGTGGTAAATTTAAAGAAAATATAATTAAAATGATTTATTTATTAATTTACATAAGTAATTAAAAAAATAAAAGAATTCATTAATTAAATACACACGTAATACACCAAAACCTCGGTTTGTATCGTTTCCAAGTTGCCTCGGTAATATTTTTCTATCTGCGTTGCTTTAATTTATATAAAGGGAATTTCCCATTTATTTCAGTAATTCAAATTTTTATGTAAAGTTTTAAAAATAAAAAGTTATTACTGGAATTTTAGTTTAAATAAATTTGTTTTTTAGTTTGAACATAAAAATTTACAATGTGGAAGCAAATTAGTTTAGGATTAAAATTTAAAACTTTTCAAATATGGGGAAAAGATTTTAATATTGGAAAAATCTTGGTTTATCTCTTATATTTTTATCTTATTTATTTATAATTTAAAACAATTCAAATAAAAGTTTTGTTGTCATATGTATGTTTTTATTATTAATTGTATGGATTTTTAAAATATTGTACTCTCGTATCAATTAATGAAATTATTTCTATTTACATCGTTTGGAATTTAATTGTGTTTAATTGGTCCCAATTGACGATGCTAATTGCTGTGTAAACATTAATGAAAGATAATTTGAGTCCATGAATTATATTTTACTTTTAAAAATATTCGTTTAATCGAGTTCGATTTTTTGAGCACAAAAAACCGGCCGCTGAACATCGTCTTTCTATTCAATACTTTCTGGTCGTATAGATAGTAAATAATATAATTTTTCAATTTGATCATCTCTTGTGATTCCACTATCAAATAATCACATTTCTTTCTGAATTTTAGAAAAGTGACTTTTTGACAAAATTTGTAAACCTGTCAAATCTTGCAAGCTTAAGCAATAAATCGCTCCATCGGGTTTTGCAATCTATTATTGAGTGGACTACCTTTCCAAATTGTAATTTTACGTACTTTGGTAAAAAATCATCATTTTTTGCTCTAAACCTTTCCAACATTTTCACAGTGTTCAATCCTGGAATTTATGATCAACCATTTCTATGGGATTCCTAGGATTGTAATCCTCACTTTAAATGAGATAACATTCATTTTGAAAATTAAATATATTAAAATGATTTCTTCAAATTTTGGTTTCAGAGAATAAGAAATTTCTTATTATCAAATATCGAAAATATATTTAATGACAACAAATGAAAATTTCAAAATTTAAACGACAATGAATTTAAATATCAAAATAATGATAATTATTTTCTAAATAAAATAAAACACCATTTAAACAAAAGTGAATTATATTATAAAGACTTTTTTTGTTTTTCACCTATGATTTCTTTATAAGTGTCATAATATTTTCTACAAAATTTGACTATGCATACCTTAAATAAATCTGATTCATAGTCAAATTTCGTAGATAAAATATTATGAAAAGTGAATTATATTTAAATAACTTGGTTGTCATTACCTGTAATCGGTATTAAACCATTTTTAATTATAGAAGAAAAAATAACGAAATAAAATTATTAACTCAATAAATAAAACAAATTCCATCAATAAATTTGCTATTTATTGAATATTTTCTTGATTGGCATTCAATCATCAGCACCTCACATAATTTTCGATTTCACTAATTATCAAAATTTGTATCAAAAATCCTTTGTGTTAGTTATTCCATTACGAATTTTTGTATTATGAATTTTTTTCAAAATGTTTAACGCTATCTTCATTATTATCACTTCAATATTGCGGATTCAGAGAAACTTATGCTTTTTTCCCCAGCTTTTATAACCTTCCCCCAAAAGTCTTCACATTTTCGTCATCTACACCACGGAATTCTTTCTCTCGTCTGCGAATAGATTACCGAATATTTTCCTATTTTTTCGACCCATTGGAAGGAATATTATCTAGTCTATGACTGTAAGATTTAATATTCTCTTAGATTCACCAGTCTTTTATATGAGGTGCTGATCATCGCTTATATCATCAGTATATAGTCTTAAATCGGTTAATGCTAAGAATTTTAAACTTGTTTGAACGAAGAGTCTTTCTGATCTCAAAACATTTTTACTGTATATTTCAATACCGTTATGCTCATATTTTTTGTTACAAATGCATTTATTTCTTAAATTTCAGATTATAATAAACATAATATATTAAAAAAAATCATTTGAATCGTAAAACGGAAAGCCGCTGTGATAGGGTTATTGTACAAAATAAATTTTATGACTCTGGTATGTGGCATTATACAAATTTTATTATTAAAATTCTTCAATGTTATTTAAAAATGTCAATTATTTTTAAGATTTATTTTTTGAATGTTTAAATTAATTTCCAGAATTTTATTAAAAGTTGATTATTTATGATTTAAAGTAAATATATAATCAACAATAAATTTTTTAGCGATATTATTTTAACTTATTAGGTTATTATCTTGTTTTTCCGTGAACTTGTTTATCATTAATAATTATTCAGTATTAATAGAAATTTTTAGAACTATTGGAATCAAAACAATAATTTCATTTCAATGAGAATTTTACTGATTATAGATAAGAAATTTAAATCACTTTTATATTCCAAAGTAAATAAATCAGAAAACTTTCCTACTAAAAATTTGTTTTATTAAATTTAATTTTTACGTAATATGATTTTTACTCTTTAATTTTTTAAAATTGTATTTCTATTTTTTCATTAGTTCAAAAGTTAAAATTTTCTTTCATTTTATTAATTGTCTGAAAATTGAACTTTTATTTACGTTGCTTTATAGTTTGTATTTTTTGTTTAATTTGCATTATCTCAAGTTAATTAATCCAATTTTATTTATTCAATTTAGCTTATCATTTATGAAGACCATTTAAAATTTGTCTAAATACAATTAATAAATATTACTATCGTGTACCATTAATGGATGAAAATCCTATTATATTTTCAAAATTTAATAATATTTTAATATTGTCACGGACCTAATTTCTAATACAATTTTTTAATATTTTTGAATGAAAATCTTTTCTCAATATTTTCAGAAATTGGAACCCTTTATTAAAATAAAAATTTCACAATTTGAAAACTGATTTGTAAAAATCATTAATCGTTTTAATTTTGCAGTTAATTTTTGATGCTTTAAATCAGTGATTCACAAAATGGTCTATATCGACCCCTAGGGGTCGATTCGGAACTGCAATGGGTCCATGACAGCGAAGAAAAAAATTAGGGATACAGGAGAAGGAATAAAATTTGGCTTTCCATAAATGGAATAATTCACAACACACACAGTACTTTTATACTTACATAATACTTTCTTATAATAGACATTTAAATTACTTATGAAGTAAAAAATATAAGAAGAGCTAATCAGAATAAGTAAAAATAAACAACTTAAGGCGGAGTTCATAAAAGATTAATAGAAATTTTCGCTTCAAAAAGATACCCAAAACGTATCCTATATTATAGAATATAACGAGAAAGCTTTTGGTGGATTTTCCCATGGAAAAGGATTTCAGTTTAGTTGTAAATCTCATAACAAAAGAAGAAACAGGGTTTAAAATTACTCGTTGAAGAGATCTGACGCTTTGTAATCATAGCAAGGGGCTTACCAAAAACAGAAAATCTTGTCAATGAGTCTACAGGACAATATGATTGAGAATCTCTGTTTCAAATTTATTCTTTACACCTGGAAATGATGATGCAGTAATTTTTAAAATAAATTGGATAAAAACTTCTTTACTCACTGTAATTACTGGTGTAATTCTGATCTCCTCGAGATCCAAGAACCATTATAATCAACCGTCGATGGTAGAAATAAAGATACATTAAATTTAACACTTAATTTATATTAATAGTAAATTTTGGATAAATTAAGGTTTTCAAATTGGTCATAGAAATGTTACTATTACTGCTTTTATAAAATGTCAATAACTTCTGTAGCTTATACTCTAAATGCCGCATTGTATAATTTACCTTAAACTTGAAAAAGAAACAAAAAACAATCTGGCCTTTTCTTTCTTTACCAAATACAAAATTGTAACTTCAATATTTTTAAATTATTAAGATATTAAATATATTTACCATACATTTTCCTATCTGTATTTTTATCTGATTTTTTAAAAACTTAATATATTCACAATAGATTTTATAAAATTTCAGAAATAATGTACTTATTTTTTTCAAATATTTACACATGTTTACTAAAATAATTTAATCAATATATTAGTAAACAAAAAAAATCAACAATTGCACATATTTCCATTCTGTTAATCGATTGCGATGTAAACTTAAGATTTGTAAGTTTCAATAAAAAAATTCATCAATAAGTCATCTTGAGAATGATTTATGAATGTGCCGACGGACTTAAAGTTACAAGAATGACATTAAATAATTGAAAGTTAAAAGAAAATTTAATTAATAAATTACTGTGAGATAAGGGATGAAGTTGAATTAAAGTGTTTGATTAATCATTCTGACATTTTTTATCAATTTTCTTTGACTTGGAAGTAATTTTTAAATTCACTTTTAAAAGATTAAAATTTATATGAAAGTTATTTCAAGGTTGAATATTTTTCCATCCTAGGATGACATAAAATGTAAATTTACTTTCTTTTTAAATTCATTTCTTTTAAATTGTTGTTTTATATATATGACAACTAAAATATTTCATATTTTCTACAAAATTTGACTGAATCAGATTTTGTAGAAAATATTATGTCACTTATAAAGAAATCAGAGGTGAAAAACAAAAACAGTCTTTATAATAAAAGATTTCAATTATTTTTGCAATAAAATAAATTATATACTAATATTAATATAGATTATAAATCTTTGTCTTATCATATGATTGAACAAAATTAAGGTCCTAAAACTTCTACCAGTGTTTTTTCGGAGAAAATTTTGCAGAAAATTTCACATTTGCCAAATGGATGTGAAAATTGAAATTTTTCAAAATATCATTCGCAGACATTTATTAAATATTATAAAGGCTTTGAAAAAAAGTGATAATAGGTTAAATTAAAATTTTTGCACGTCCTAAGGTATAATTAATAATAAAAAGGCGACAAATAAAATGACCAGTAAGAATTTTTTTTGATAAGTATTTTATTAAAATGATCAATATTTTAATTAAATGATCAGTATTTAATGTCATTTAATCAGCTAAAAATTAATAAATGATTAGTAAAAAATAATTTTCTTGTCATTCTAATAAATTACTGATCATTAGAATAAAATACTGATCGTTTTATTAAAAAACTGATCAAATTAATAAAATACTGATCATTAAAACCTAAGCCTAATAAAAATATCTTGGTATTTTTTGTATTCAATCTGTATATTATTAATTTTATTTATGAAATTGTTTGATAATGTTACTAAATTAATAAATGAAACCATTTAGAGTTTATAAATATAGCAACACGCTTGTCCTGTACTGGATGGATATGAATTTGGAAAATCGGATATAAAATAAACAAACTAACTAAATATTGTCTCAATTCTAAGGAAATAAACCAATTCATTTTTTCATAGTTTATTTTAGTTTTCATTATATTAAAAAAATCATAAAAGTTAACAATAGCTTAGTATCAATTCAATTTACATTTTATGGTATTATTCTTATATAAATTAACGTTTAATATCAATTATATTTGAAGACTTTTAAGGGACAATAATTTTAGTTACAGAATAAAGATTTGTATTTTACTATTATTTGTTAAAGTTTATTTCATGAGAAAATAAATTACTTTAAGATTAAATTTAAAATTCAAGCCTTTATGTTTGTATCTTTATAAAAATTAAGTTTTTTTATCTTCATTGAAATAATAATAATAATAATAATAATAATAATAATAATAATAATAATAATAATAATGTTTAGAGGACTCTAGATTTGTGTAAACTGAATTAAATTTTTTTTATATGTTGTTACCTGAAAATGAAAAGAAAAGTAGGTAAAATATTCCTTCAATAGTATAATACATATTAAATATGTTAATATTAATGAGTTTCTGAATAAACCATCCTTTAACAACTGAATTCAAATAATTTATAATACTCTTAATATTGCTCATTGTTTATACGGTCTCACAAACATCTTTAACTCGATTAAAGAAATTATAATTATATTTTCTTCTGTCAATCTCACATTAGACGCACTTTTTCTATAATAATTCAATCTCTTGAAAGCAATTAACTTCGTTAATATAAATATGAAGAACCAAAACACCTGCCATACCAAATAAATGCGTATTTCATTGAATCAACGGGAATCTCACGAATATTGACGAAACGTTTGCATTTAATTATCCACATAGGCCTTAATGGATCAAACGCGGCCAACATAAAAATGATAAGTCCTAAATTGTGTGGGTTATTGAAAAAAATCAGGAGTCTTTAGCTGGATCTCAGTTATTTGGATTGATGAATATGATGCATTAATTTAATTTTGAATCATAACAAATTTCAATGAATGTAAAAGTACAGCATATTTCAGCCATTTGTCAAGGTGTAAAGTCACGTATTATAGTTGTCGACAATCGCTACAGAAATAAAGAAGTGCGTGATTATTTATACCTTTTTCGCTAGCATTATAATGGAAATGTTTCTTAAATTAATAAATAATCTTTTAAATTATTGTGAAATTGAGTATAAGTAATAGTAACACACGTTTGGGATATTTTTGCGAACAATACTAACATCACGGAATTCGAGATAAATATTAATTAATTAATTAGTACCAAAATTATTGTTTCAATTCATTGAAGATATTTTAAAATTGATAGATAAAATAATTAATATCTACCACATTACCAAAAAATCAAATAATTACCAGCCACTTAATAATAATAATTTCTGACAGTGTTAATACCATGCTTCAACACATACAAAGATTCTTGTGTACGGATAAGTACTTAAAATCCAAATTTTATACGATAAATGTGTATGATTCATAACTGCTTATTAGCTTTTGGTTAGGGCTAAACAAATTCCAGTTTTTCAAAAAATTAATATGAGCAAAAAAAATCAATCACACACATTTGTCGTATAAAAATTGGATCAATATTATTCAAAGATCTTTAGGAATTTAATTTTTAAAGTCATTTATTATGTACGAGTATTTGTTTATACTATTTTATAAAGCAAAATAAATCAATCCATTTTTTATTAACCTATACATATAAAACTAATAAACTCATATTTATGTGCCTATTTTACATTGATTTAAAAAGGGAAAAAATCCCGGGATTGAAAATTTTCGGGATTTTTGCAAACTCTATTCATGACATATTAATAGAAAAAATAAAAATGTAAAATGGATGGTGAATTAAATGTGAAAAAATAAGACATAAATTTTACATTTTTCGAGTATTAATTTAATTTATTATATTTTACGATTATTTTACTAGTTCATTCATGGTTCGAAATTTCTTTAGAATTGAGTTTTTGATTCAAATTATTTTTGAAATTGAACTTTATTGTTGTAAACGAAGAGACGATCTTTGTTGAATCTGATAACTGTGCCACTGTCGAATCTTTGGCTTAAACGTTTCCTTTTTCCGAAATGTAATTTTATGTGTAAAGTTGAATTTGAAATAACAAAATGAAAGTATTGTGGAAAAAAGAGCAAATGGGTCTGATGAAAGTGATAATTGTTTGAATGAGGTACAAAAGGCTTAAATAGGTTATAGCTAAAACAATATGCATGAAAAAGAAAATCAAAAATTTAGTTAATTGAACTTTGACAGTTAGTATTTTAAATATGTTTTTTTTTTGGTTTCCAAGAAAAATTTCCTTGATTAGATAATTCAGATTTAGAACTGCTGGGAAATATATATTTTAAATATCTATTCCGAGAAACTTAAAATAATTTCCTTCTATTGAATTAATATCATATACAAATAAGGGAGAAGATTTCCAGAATTTTTGTCATAACTTTCTTATAAATACGACACTCTTATTGTTATAACTAATTTAATGAAATTCAGAAATGGTGATTTAGCTGGCTAAAACATGTCATTTTACTGTACCGAAATGCATTCACTAATTGTGTCAGTCATATTTGATCTAAGTATGAAACAAATTCTAAAAATTCTGAATGTTATTTGCCTCATATAAAACATCAAATTTATGTAACTGATAATTTATCTTTATCTAAAAAAGATCTGAATTTTTTTAAAATAGAAAAGCAACTTTTTTGAACAATTAGAAATTTTAGAAATTATTTACTTTTTGTTAGTTTTTTAGTTAAATTTTAATAACATATTTAATTTCATATTTCCAAACAGATCTTTGAAGAAGATTCAATATTTTCAAAAATATTAAAAAATTACTTAACAGTCTTTTTTCTTCCAACTTCAAATTTTAACATACTTACTAGTAGATTTTTCGTTGCCTCAATTTTCGGTTTTAAGTTGCAAAAAAGTAGTGTAATTGCTTTGGATCAAAAAAATCATAGTTTTGATATTCTTTATTATTGAAAAAATCTCAAAATTGATAGCAATTCAAAGCAGATTGCAATTTAGTATAGCAATTATCTGGTGTCTATTTCAACATACAGGTTTTTTCAATCGACGGGCACAGAATTTGTCAGTTAGGGATCTTCGGTAAATTCTGTTTGTTTATAAGTGCTATTTAGAAGAGCAATTCAGTCATCATCCTGTGATAATGCTTTATACGTATTGCCATTAATATTTTATAATATATTTTTCAATTTAAATTGTTAACTCCCACAAATATGTTGCATTCAAACATTCTGTCCAAATTCTCGACTGCGGTTCGAGGTGAATATTTTCATATCCAGTCAGCTATCAGATAGCATTCAATATACTTTGTAAGATTGCTAATGTTTTCATTTTCAGTATTTTTTCGTTTATCATTTATAATTTAAAATCTATTTAATTGTGTTGTATTTTCTTCTTCCCAATCTTTTATAATAAATATACGGATTTTATTTCTTTAATCTTAGCCATTCATAAATGATTTCATAGTGCGTCTTATAAAATGAAGTAAGTTTGAACTGAAAATATGAAAAATATAATAATAATAATAATAATAATAATAATAATAATAATAATAATAATAATAATAATAATAATAATAATGATAAATAATTATTATTTTGGTGTATAATGAAAAAAGAGTTCATACATAAAATACTGTATTATTAATTTTAATTTTTTTTTAAATTTCACTTTTTAATATTAATAATCTAACCCGTTTAACGAGCGTTTGTCGCTAGTATTTAAAAGCTAATGTGATGAGATATATCAGTATATTTTTATTTTCAATATCAAATAGAATTTTTTAGGTTTCTTTAAATTTTTGGGACATTTGTATATATTTAATCAAACCCTTAAACCATTTATTGGATGAACTATAAAATAATAAAATTGTTTAGCATTCGAAAATATAATCTCAAATTAATATAAGCTTAGTAATATTTTTAAATTTGATTTAGAGTTCATTTCGAGCTCATACTTAGAACTTATCAATTGTTATTAATCTCATTATTTTTTTCGTTGCTATGAATATTACCAATTTTCATATCCTTTGACTTTTCTATTTCATTCTATAATTAAATTTTTTACATAAATAATGCAAATATAATTAAAATGCAAATATAATTAAAATGCAAAAAACACTTAAAATAAATATAGTACATACACTTTATAATCATGGGATCTCTTGAATACGCTTCACATTTATTTTTATATAATGGAAATATAAATATAACATCATATACTATATGACATATAGTTATAAATTTTCAATATTTTGCATATCATTAAACATTTAGGTCGTTAGAAAAAATTTCTTTCCATTTTTACAAAGTCAACAATTCTCGTTCTCATTTTTTCTAATTATGAATTATTTAAGCATTGTGCAACGTAATTCATTTTCAATTTAATTTTCTATTTATCCATCTTGATCTAGAAAGTCAACTTAATTTAAAGTTTTCAGTGGATTCCGGGAATATATATTATATATAAACACTTTATTGGAAAGTTCATAGTTATAGATGATAAACAAATTATATAAATTTTATTTCTTTTAATTTTTAATTTAGTTTGAATAGTTATTTATTTTTAAATTATATATTATTTTAAAAATCTTTTAGAATTATATTTAATTTGAACCAAAAATAAATTAATTTTCAATAACCAATCCATAAGTTTAAAAATTTTAATTTTTTATTTGTCATTTATAGATTGATGATAAAAATTATCCTTCCTGGTAATGACAATGAAACTTACAAAAGATATCAGAAAATAATTTAAGTTAAATAATAATATAACTTAGTTATCCACTATTAAATTTATTTGAAAAATATTTGATTTTAATGTCCGTTGATAATTATGCTAATTATTCACACAATAATAATGACAAAATTTAGTGATTTCGTCAAAATTGTAAAAACACTAAAATAGACATGATATAAATCTATTATCGGTAGTTTTTTTTAACGTTTTACTCTCTGTCCATCTCTCTGATGAATAATTTAGGTGTTTCAGTGATAAGAAAAGGAGCTCCTTAGTTTAACGGTTTTAGGTTCAATTCTCTATTTCAGTTAAACATTTATAGGCATTATCAAACTTTGTTACAGCTATTAAATTATTGGTACATGTCAACGCTTGTTCATCACATACGTTTATGACATTATTTTACATTAATAATTTATTTTTTAAATATTTTTTAAAATAAAATTCAAATTAGATTTTTTAAAAATTAATCTTTATAATTTTAAAGTGCACAATTTATATATTAGTTATTGAAACAGAATGAATTTTATACACAATGTTATTGACATCAAATACTATATCAAATTATTTGTATGATAGATTGTTTATGTGTTTGAATGCAAATTCAATTTTAACTTTACATTGTATTAAATTTTACAAATTAATACAATATTAATGTTATAGGACATTGGACTGAGTCATATTTGTGATGGACTCTGTGAACAATTTCTGCCTCAGCCAATTAAAGAAGATGAAAATCACGGTCCAGGATTGTTATGTCTTATATTGTGGAGTAATTCAATTACTTACAATGGGATGCCTGCTTTA
Source organism: Schmidtea mediterranea (assembly GCA_022537955.1). Lineage (NCBI taxonomy): Eukaryota > Metazoa > Platyhelminthes > Tricladida > Dugesiidae > Schmidtea > Schmidtea mediterranea. The sequence goes on from CM039682.1 coordinate 17,845,267, forward strand.
TCGGATGCCCTTAAAGTGAACAGAAGCATACAGTCACTTAATTTAGGAAACAATCCGATTTTCAGTGAAGGTATACATGGTCTTCGTGATGGTCTTCTAGTCAATCGGTCGCTATTGCGATTAAGTTTGCCTTGTTGTCGCATAACCTGTGAAGGTTTTTGAACTGAATATAGGTATATTTTTTATTTATTTCTTCAAGGTGGAGTAGCGATTGCTGAATATTTGGCAGACACAAAACAGTTAATGCGACTTGATTTGCGCGATAATGACATAAAGACAGCTGGCTTAATGGCAATCTCTCATTCAATGAAAGTTAATAAAAGTATTATCAGATTAGATCTTGATCAAGTATCTAAACGAGATCCAGTAAGACCTTTTACATGTTTCTAAATATTTAAAATTAAAAATGGAATAAGGATGGACTATTGTGAAATTGATAAACTCCCCTGGCATTTGGTTTTATAGACATTGTTTGTCGTTTTTTTGACCCAAAAACTAATAATAACATGCGCTTTTAGGAAGTAAATCACTACAAATATGCAAATTACTCCAAGTCATTTATTATCAAACATTTCAGTATTTTAAGTTTATGAATACTTCATATTGCTCTAGTTTAACTACATTTCGTTCCCGTAGGGCTCAATTATACATAGACTTGTTACCATTCTATTCTATTTTTTTAATTTAATTACTTCCATAGAAACTCTTGTTGACGCCAGTTTAATTTTGAATCATTGTTGTAGCAATTGATGAATATTCTGGGGAAAATCTACAATTCATAACAATGCGGATGTTTTCAATTTCATATATAAGCATTGAAAAGATTTTTTGGTTGAGTATAGAAATACTACAATCACTATGTACAGGAGTAATAGGAAAATGATAAATTAAATATGATTTTTTTGTAATAATTGTTGAGTTAAAACTATTGCCCGGCATAATAAAGATATAAATCGAACTCAACGTATTCTCGATCAGAATAATAACTCAAAACAATGACGTTTTGTAATAAAATCAAATGATCAATTAATGCAAAGCAGACAATATACCTGTCAATGGTTATGAAAGGGAGCTAAGTCAAAAATTAAAAAAAATGTGTTTATTAGTTATCCTTTTTAAATAAAATATTGCTATGTAGTCCTTATGACTTAGCGAAAACTGTCTCGTAGATTGAGTTTGTTATTGCATCGGGAAATGAAATGAAATTCAGTTAATGTTAATTTTGACAGTGGACTAAGTCAGTGGTTCCCAAACTTTGGAGCAGCGGAGCCCAGCGGTTAACTTATTGTGTGTTGTCAATCAACAGTGGCTAGAGTGGAAGTGCTGTGCTTAATAATTAAATTTGAAATGAACATTTGTATAAATTTTTTTATTAAATTCACTTAATTACAAAATAAAAGTATTATAACGAAACAATTGTTGCAATGAAAATTTGGTGTTATTGGCAATAATTGGAATCTCATGTCATCCTTAGTATTCGAATTGCTCATATATTTTGTTTTGATTGAATTGGAACGAAAATCCTGATTCACAAATATATGTAGTTGAGAATGGCAATAATTTTTTGATTGCGCGGTTCGAAACAGCAGGATACTCTTTAGCTAATTATTCTTAGAAACTTACTTTTTCTGATCGCTGAGTCTGTATTAATATCTAATAGTTGGACACGTTCCTTGATTGACAAATTATCAATGTGTAGCGAGTCGAGAAACGAATTTCTCAACCAGTTAAAGTTTTCATCATTATCGGGAAAGTACTCTTGAAACTAATTTTCCAACATTGTCAGATGTTCAATAACATTTTGTTTTAACATATATGAGACAGCAGTACTTGCCTTTGTTTATATTTTTTTAAGATATTCAAAATTCTCAAATTTATACTGATTTTCTTGATATATCCCAACTTCGGTTTTCAAGTTAATTGCTACTTTTATATATATAATCGCAAGGAGGGTAAAAATTTAGTAAAAATATAAGCGAGATATGCAAATTTTTGCAACCATGTTATATCTGAGACAGATTCAGTTAATGGAGATTCTTTATCAGAAAAAATTGTTAAACCTTTTTCTCATTTGGAATAATCTAACCATCACTGTCGCGTGATAGCTGACAAACCTCGGTATTAAAAAGCAAGTTGTGAAACCTACCTATATCAGTACATTTAACTCTGAAGAGCCTAATATTTAAAGAACGCGCCTTAATAAAATTAATTATTTCCACTTCATGATCTAAAACTAATTTAAATGCTGCTGGTATATTTTTACATGCTAGTGATCGTCTATATAGGACACAATGACTGCTTGAGCACTTCTTGGACGCGCCTTTTATGCGGGAAACTACTACTGGTTTTTAGATTTATAGCTTTGGCACCATCAGCAGAAACATCTATATTTACACCATCTTATTTGATAGTTGATAAAAAATTGATTTTTATCTTTAAATCTTCACACAGCCTTTTTGACTGAATTTTATATCATAATTGCTTTCTAAATAATTCTGTTTCCGCCATAATTTTACACTACCTCAACATAATCAATGATTACTCAGAGAATAATCAATAATTCATAACAATACATGCTCGGGGCTAATTGTAAAAGTTCGATTAAATTCACTAATATTGGTCAATCCTTTAGGTCGGCAGTGTTCAAGAATGCCGAAATGACTGGAAGTTTCTTTATTAATAAATGTATTGCATAGATTAGAGACAATAATATAGTTTAATTCGCCTAACTGCTTGCTTATCTTTCCATTATAGTTTTGTACCATTCCGATCACAACAATGCTAACATAGATTTATGCTCATCGTTCTTGAAAGCCCTTTTAATACTGCTTATTTCACCATATGATGTACACACAGTAGTCAAATCACACCAAGACATACTCATTAATGAATCTTTTGTTTATGTTCTTCATCGTCATTAACTGGAAAGATTTTGAATACATATTCTTCACCAACAGCTCAACAAATTATCAACGTTTTAAAATTCTCCTAAAAGTTTTGTTAATCTAAAAATAAATGAAATTTCGTGAAAGAAGTGATTTATCGTTAACGGTCTTTATATTTACTATTAAAAATATTCAAAATCAGTTTATTCTTTATAAACTTCTATCGCATAATGTTCATCTTTGCGTTTGATAATGAAATCCTTGAATGCAATCTATGAAGTTTTATCCGTTTCATATGTGAATACAATGCTTTTTATGGAAACTATGCAAATAATATAAAAACGGTCGCACTTGTCTATGATTTTTGAATATAAGAAAAATGTCATTCATATACAGTTTTATAAACCATTGGTTTTTCAAATTTAAAAGAATAATTTTTTTGCTACACTTACCAAAAGATTTATGCGTAATGTTTGATTAATCTATTTTATCTATAGTTTTTTAATATCCTATCTGATGATGACTCTCGAAATATATCATAAAACAGAGTTTTGAGCAGCGCTTTCTAAATGAATATTGAAATTCTAGTCGAAAAAGAAAATAGGTCTACAATTGAAAGTATAGAAGAATGTAAATAATCACGCACTTGAACGAGACACAAGTATAAATTTACTAAAAATTCATTTTGTAAAATCAAAAGCAACATCTTTGACCGATGGAAGATTTATTGAACAAAGCTGGTGAATATCCTTTGAGGAAAATTCAGTTGAAATCTGCCTTCGAAATAGAAAAAAAACTCGGTATCAGTCATAAAAATGTTTTCAAGGTTTCAAGAGTGTTGACATTAGAAAACAAGTTATATTAACTCTTTGAATATTATTTTCACTGGGAAAGTAAAAGACGCAATAGATATTTTTGATTTCACTTTTTTTAAAGTTGATTAGAAAGATATGGAAAACTGAACAACATTTTGCAACAGCTTAGTGTATATATGAGTTTCAATCTAGAATACCTACATTTCTATTTGTGATATCAACAATCTCAATAGTAATCAAGGGCAATGCGCGTTACCCTCCAAAAATTCCCAAATGAAGTTGTGATTGATTTGGCGTGCCAACACTTATTTTATACACTCTTGTCAAATGGTTGAATGTATAAAATTGTTTAGTTTATAAAAAAATTAATTAAATTCAAACTTGTCTTTTTGGTAGTTATTCTTTTTTTGAGAATGTTTTTTCTTCTAAGATTTCAAAATTGAGAGTTAAATCATTTGACAAGGACACCATCAATATAACCTCATACAATGTGACCAATACCATGCTCTATGGTGTTATTGACATTAACCGTCAATTACGCTCACCTGAAATCTGAATCGCAGGTACCTCTGAGAACTTAGCCATAAGGATAGAGTACAATGGCATTAAAGCGTCTGTTGAACAAGTGATGACAAAAGTATAATTTGATAATAATTCAATAAAACATTCCATTTGTTTCTGTATCAGTTTTCATTTCAATGACACTTAAAGTAACTATTTCTTCTTCAACAACTTTCTTATCAAATTATTTACGGGACTCTAACCTATTTGTAATTTTCTTGTTCCGCACCATATACACCTATATTACATTGTGTACTGAATAAATTATTCTGTTCCATAAACTGCTTGTCTAAAATATCTTTTATTTCCAGTCCTAAAAATTCACAACGTGGAAAATTTATCGGGATATTAGTGTAAAATAATCTGTCGTAAACATGCCTAATTAGGCTAAAATTATGTTAATAAAATAAAATGCTAAAATCTCGAAAAGCAACTAGAAGAATACTTAAAGATAAAGCATTAAGTATAAATGCAATCAGTTTGCAATAAACTTTATCAGTATTTACGATCGCTTCATATTTCTGGATTGCTGACCAATATTCTATGGCTAGTGTAAAGTTTATTCAATCGCAAAATACAATTATACAACATTACTACCAGTTGATTATTCAACATACAATACAATTTTCATAGCAGCCCGAAATTATTAAAATATGGATCATATGAAAATTTTTAAAAGATTATATTTACATCAAAATTACTTTTTCTTTTTAGTTACTTTGTTTTAATTTTCAAAATTTCCATACTAATAACCGTTCAAAGTACACTAAGAAAAATACGTTTTAATACATCAGAGTTCGTTGAATTCATAATGAAAATTCTGTACATTCATATTTGCGGCAAAACAGTTATAATTAATAAGGTACACGACGAATGACTATTAGGGCGGAGCTTATTTTCGAACTTTTGAAATATAATCTTCTAACCCTCTCATTATGTTCCTATATATGAAATAAAAATATGTGCACAATTGAACAACATTTAGGGTAGCTCAATGAAGGTGAAGTTTCTGAATTTCTAAAGCTGCGGCTGCAATGAAACATTGCTTTATTATATAATACAAATGTTTGCATTCATTCAAAAAAGGGCATCTTATAGAGAAGAGCAAATGCTTGCCAGACAACAGCGAATGAAGGAGATGCAACAGTCAGCTGTTTCTACAACATTACTCGTTTAATCTGATTCTGAACACAGCTCAGCAGAATATGACGAAAAGATGGAAACAGAGGGCAGTGCAAGCCAGTGGGCTATTGCAGACATTACATTTCAGTCACCTAAAAAAAAGCATGGGGCAAAAAACTGTCCTTATTCCAGAACTCGCAGCAGCTCTAGATCGAACGAAAGTGTCAGACCGTAAGCCGGTTTTTGTTATAGCTGGAACTGCAAAAAAACTGGGACAGAACATCGTCGAGCTTGCTCTAAACAGAGACTCAATTCGCCGATAAAGAATAAAACACCGAGTTCAGAGATCGGTAAATATAAAAGCTGAGTTTCAGAATAACATTTCCCTTGTTGTTCACCGAGACGGCAGACTAATCCCTGTTCTAATTGGAAAAGAGAATGTTGATCGCATGCCAGTGTTGGTTTCACGGAAAGGAGTTTCTCAACTACAGTTGCTAAGGTTTCATCCGGAACAGGAGAGGCTCAAGCTGCTGCTGTTTTTGAAGCTTTTGAAAACTGGGGCATTGCTGATAACATCCGTGCTATGTCTTTTGACACGACCAGCTCAAACACTGGTCGGATCGCTGTTGCCTGTGCCCTCTTTGAGCAGAAGCTTGAGAAAAAGCTCTTGTCACTTTCTTGTAGGCATCACAATATGGAACTGATAATTGGTGCAGTGTTTCGAAAAAAATCCATTTTTAAAAGTTTGTCTCAGTATATGGAAGTTGGAAAATCACCAATAAAAATGCATTTTTGGGAACAAAATAGTATCTACTGGCTAAATATTTGTATTGTTGTTGTTTATGGCGTAAATTTATATTCATAATTGCCTTCCATATTTTTAAATCATAATATTTACTACCTGTAGTTATTTTTCAAGATTTCTGAACAGAATTTTAATTAAGTGGGATTAAGAGTAATTATTTTTTCCAAACAGAACACTTTGAATTTTCTGAGAATAATTTTCCGTAGACCCTTTTTTTCTCTGATCAACTTTATTCTTGCTCTTAATTTGCAGAACCAGTTGATTTATTCATATCTTCATTATAAGCTTTTAGTTTTTGTTAAAAGGTTTTTAAAAATGTAATTATAAATCACATTTCTTTGCCTTTTTTACAAACGAATAAATAGCATGTCATTAAATAGATCGTATTCTCTTTTGTCATAATTACAAGAGAAGTCCAAATTCTCAGATCAATTTCCAAGTTCCGTATTTTTGTACTTTTACTTTATATTATAAAACGTGCAAAATTTTTTAGACATTATTTTCTTTATTATTAAATTATTATGATGTGAAATCTGTGATTCTTTTTATGCGTGGGTGTCAGTGAAAATCAAGTGTGTACAAAATGAAGTAAAAATCTTTAATATTTAATAATTTCAAATTTGAGTTTAGTCGATGTGCAACATTTTATGAATCAATTGATTTATTGATTTGATTTGAGAAATAGATTGAAATATCTTTGAAAAAGCACGTAAAATCTGTAAAATAATTTAAGTTTTTAGGACAAATAGTTAAGCTGATCACAACAATGAAATCTGTTTAATTAAAAAGAAATATGTAGATTAAATGAGATTTAAATAAAAATTATAAATATTCATTATTTATAATCAATTTATTATTTTTAATCTGTTCGATTTAGAATGTAAAAGGTTATACTGAAACTCAACAGGAATCATTACGCATAATTCAAGAAAGGGTTCAGGAGAATAAAAAGGCTGTGATTAGAAGTCAGGATGCTGATTTAGCTCATGTAAATAATATTTAAATTAAATTTGATTTTGATTATTTTAAGATTTATTGTATTTTAAAAAAGACGAAAATAAAAGATTTTTAATTTTGATAGATTTATTGAATGTATATATTTTAATATTTCGAAAGTTTTATACGCATGTTAAGGTTGTGATAACAGAGTAGTTTATTAATATAATAAATAATAAAATATCAATTAGTGGAAAACCTGAAAATAAATGTTTTGCAATATTATATCTAGGACATGTTGTCACTAAAATTTAGAGATAAGTATCAATATATATATATATATATATATATATATATATATATATATATATATATATATATATATATATATATATATATATATATATATATATATATTTTTTTTTTTTTTTTTTTTTTTTTTTTTTTTTTATATATATATATATATATATATATATATATTAAAAATTAGAGCTCTAGTAATTTGCCTTGAAATTTTGATTTAAATATATCATAAAATTCTTTACAAATAGACATGATTTATACACGTATTTAATAAAAGTAAGAAATTATTCTAATTTAGAAATACAGTTTATTTTGAAGCGGTTTTTCTTGCTTTAATTGTATTAAGTGATTGTTTGACTATACTCGGTAAACAATCGAGATTTTCAATTATTTTAGTAAAAAACCATTTTTATGTTGTGAAAAACATTTGATAGATCTTTTGGTGAGTTTAAATTTCATTCAGACATTACGGGTTTTTGTTTTTCCTATTTACCTGTTCTTTTTTTCCTTTATTGGCGCACATACATAGTTGAAAACCACTGAAGATATCATATAAAGTTTTTTATATTCATCTTTCTAAATGAATAAACATTGTAACAATCTAAATGTTTATCGCTAATTTTCGGGTATTTCATTTTTATTATTAAAATTAGTTTCATTTTAGGTGAAATTTTATTACAAATATTTTTTACAATAACTGATATTATGTTTGTCCTGATTGTGGAGTGGCTAAGTTCCCTGAAGATATTGCATTGTTACGGGTTTGATCCCCACTGCAATTGGCACTATAAATTGTTAAAAATATCACAACGCATTTTAGTTTAGTTTATTTTAACTAGTGCTTTATATATGACAGTTGAATAAGAAATTTTTTTACGAATGTAAGAATGCTATTTAATTTATTAATTAAAGTGATTAATTAAATTAATTAATATTTTTAACAATCTAATAAAAAACTAATTCATTTAAGATTGTGTGAGCATATGTTATTGTTTTATGCGGTTTGTTGAATTCCTTATTACAACATCGAAAGCGATTCCTCGGAAGTTTTTGTTTTAATAATATTCTAGAATATTATATATTTTGAATTAATAAATTTAAATAGTTAATGTGTCTTCTCTATAGATACAATTAATACCAAGAGCAAAGTAGCTAATAACGAATGTAATGTTAAAATTAGATTGATAAACTGGCCTTCAGAATACCACAATTTTAAAATATCAGTATTATATTGTAAATATTTTATGTTAAATGTTCAGATACCATCTTTCACTCGAAAAATTTGAGCAATAAATTATATCAAAATACAGAGGAAATGATAAGATTTCCATGCCGATTTCATTTCTTTTCCATTCTTTTTGAATTAGATACATTTTTAATGGGAAAAATTTCTTCTGAAGTCAATTAAATTTAATTCTGTGTTTAAAACTGATTGAATATCTCAATTAGAATTTAATTACAAAACCCAAGAATGATTTTTTGGAAAATTCATAAAAGATTTGAAACTCTTAGAGAATGTTTTCGAGAATCTAGTTATATATAAATGTTTTTTACTGCGAATTCTGCGTAGCATATTAATTTTAAAATATTTTATTTTTTACTCCATGCATAGAATAAAATTATTTAGATTTTTATATTCATGCATTTTACACATAATTTATATTAATCTACACTTTAAGAAGTTAACAATTTTCTAATGATGTTATTCCTGTTTTGCTGTGCTAATTGACTTAATTGAGCTTTCTGAAACACCATTTAAGACAGTAATGAACATTATAAATCTTTTTCAGTATTATTTTTTTTGTCTCATTTTATAAATACAAAATAACTTTTTTTTATATTTTTAGCTATTCTTTATAAAATAAACGAATTTAAATAATATTTTATTTCTGTATTTTTGAATGGTGAAAAAAAGTTTTAAAGTCTTTAGAAAAGCAAAAGACAAATTAAAAAAATACCAAATCTGAATTATGAAATGGGAAAATAAAGATTTTCCAAATTCATGATAATATTGTTAGATATGTGAACTATTTGTCAAATATATAAGTGAAAATTTAATATTTATGATTTTTAATATTATTTCTATTTATTTATTTATTTCTAAACTATAGATAAAGAAAAGTGAACATGAAAATATTTCACTGGGATAAAAAAAATATTTCAATTATCATGATTTAATTTGAAAATTTAAACGATAGTATAGTGATGTGATAAAAGTTGTAGAAGACAAATTAAGACTAAAAAAGTTTAAGTAAAATGTATAATCAACAAGTCTACTATATATTATTATTTCCCTAATATTGATCAACCTATTATTATTTCTATGTTTAATCATCGAAATGAAAATTACATTACAACAACTGATCTTGGAAATTATTTTTTAAACTTTAATAGAATTACAATTTCTTCTTTCTTTTGTAAATCAAAGAATCAGCCGGTAAAATTAATTTGTATTGAAACGTATTTTTTATTTTTATTTAATTAAATAAACTAATAGGGTCTAAAGAACACTTAATAAAGGCTTGGTTAAAATTCCGTGTAAAATTAAAATTATCATATCTTAAAGTCTTATGAAAATGAAGTATTTTTATTTTAGCATTCAAGATTTATTAAAGAGTTTTTGAATGATAATTAACATGTTTATATTTTAGAATTGTCAAAGTCTTTCAACTAACACCCATGCAGTAAACGAAACTTCTGACTCCCAGATTATGTTGCCAAATGATCCCTATGCAGAAACCATGATTCCAGATCAATCGAATATGGAAACTAGTAATGCATCTTTGGACAACATATCAGACGTCGTCGATGAGCCACATATACAAATTGATGGTCCTTCTCTCGAGGAAAATGTATTAATTAATAATAATGTTGTGATAGCGAATTTGTCCTTGAGTTTTTCAACTGAGATGGGTATGTTTAACATTATTTATTAACTAATTGCTTTAATTAAATACACATTCTTGCTTTAGTTATTACTAGAAAAAGTATCTGATTTCGACAGAGACCATAAAACGAGGTAGTTTACTAAAACTAACTTAATTCTATTATTCAAACCCTTATATTTGATATATCGTGCATTTTACACTCATTGAAATCAGTAACTTCTAAGGTCCCCCATTATTTGCATAGAAAATTTGACTGTTCACCTCCTTTTTTTCATTCTTAATTAAGACATGAATTTGGTAGTGAATTTCACATTTAAAAAAATGTTTCTCGACAATTTAATAATCATATGCTATGTATTTATTGTAAATTTAAATTGATTATTAAAGTATTTTTAAAATATTTAGTTAATTTAAAAAATTTAGATAAATTTATTTTTAATCAATAAAATATCGATTGATTAAAAGTATTGATCCAGCACACTTATTTACATCTCATGCAACTTATCAATATTGCACGCAGTTTTTTACCATTGTCACTTGAACTTTATCTCATGGAATTTGACTGTGCATTTCGTTATATGTATTTGAATAATCTTTAATGTAATATTTGATATTTCGGGTCCATACTTATCTGCACAATATATCTCGTATAAGAAAAATCTCAATTTTCCTTGCGCACAATGAACATGTCAACAGAACAATTTCTCTAAATTTTTCTATTTTATCTAAAACTATTTTCAGTTGTTTATTTCTTTAGTTCATTTTATCAACAATAAATCACCAAAATATTTTGCAAACTTTTTTTTGAATTATGTGATTTTGAAACTATTTATTTCTATTGATGTTTCATTTTTTATTAACAAGTTTCAATAAAGACTTGGTGTTAGGCAAAGTAATGTAGAAAATATTTTAAAATTATTCTCGAGTTTATTCACGCTGTGAACCAGAATCTCCTGTACACTAGTAAATACTGATTTAATTTTTGTAAAATCCTTTGTAAAAGATAATCCAATCACCCATATAAGAGAAGAATTTATCGCAAGTGTGGCCAGCCCGTGGCACTCAAGTTGCAAGTGACCCGCTGTGTATAATTTTGCGGCCTGCAATATTTAACACTATTCCAAAACCTTATTTTGTGATATTGTTATGACTTTATGGCGGTGCAATCGTGACAAAAATCTGTAGCATCAACTACAATATGCACATATAAGTATTTGAATCGTCTTAATAAAAGCTTAATGAAAGAAAAGAGAAACAAATATCCCAGTGATTACATATTCTATTGTTCTATCGTTTACTATCATTATAAATATTAATTATATGTAATTATAATATGCGGCCAGTGGGATTATCATATTTTTCCAAATTGGGCAACCAGAGTATCTACTGTAGATTTATACCTAAAACAGCTTGTTAAAACGGATACAAGTTTACAAAATAAATAAATATCTATGTCATTATTTGTCATTCACTGTTTTTTTGATAATTATTTAATATTCAATATGATATAATATTCCAAATGAGTTAGCAAAGAAACTCTGACTTAAATAGTGGGAGGGGAGTTATGGTGGTTTTCTTAATTTCAGCCAATCTGGTTCGTGCTAGTTCTCCAAAGATCAAAATTATTCATGCAACCATGCTATAAGTTTATTATTTATCTAAGCGGGATTAAGTGTCAATGGGAGTTGTCTTTAAATTTTTAAATTTAAAAAAAGTTGAAAAATAATAATTTTAAATTTTAATTTAATTTTTTTCATTTATTAAATTATAATTCATTAAACACTAAAATCATCAATTTGTTTTGACTTATAAATTAGAATTATCACTTCCTGTATAAAATATGCAACACTTATTAGAATAGCCACTGTAGATTTCGATTTCAAAATTTGCATTTTTTAAGTATAAGTTGCACAACTTTCAAATGATTTAACAAAACCAAGTTAATGAATTTTACATTTTTCATTAATTTTTATTCGTAGGTCTGTTCAAACTCTTTAAATGTATGATATTTTACAATTACACTTTCCATAATGGTTTAGTAACGTTTTATTTTTGTTGCAACATAAAAATTATTCTTTTTGAATAGTCCATTGATAAAATAATAATTAACTTATTCATTGTTAATTTTTGTCACTAGTCGAATATTGACAAATAATTGGCACTTGACAACATTTATTATTTTAGGGATATTTTTTTAATTTTTGTCGCACATTTTACTTTATTGATTTAAATAATGTCTTCGAAATAAAATGCTAATTCTTTTTGATGTTGCACTGTCGATTTTATATTTTTTCCAAGACTAAAAATGTAACTTAACTGATAAATGCATGTATAATAAAGTTCTAGGATTATATATTGGAAACCATTTACCCTTTCTAAGAACTATATTCATATAATATAGCATTTTCCACACCTTTTCAGAAGTTTTGCTTTTGTATTTGTAACCTTTTTTTTGTAATATGTTCTATAAAATATATATTTTCTGTGATAATTTACGAATAAATTTTTATAAAATAAAATTTAAAATTAAAATTTATTCTAATTGTTAGTAAGCATATTAATTTTGAAGGACGTGGAAAAATTATTAAATTGAGTCGTGGTCACATGTTTGAGAATCTTGTGCCAAAAGTCAACGAAACCCTCAAAATAAGGTAATACCAAAACTTATTTCAATTCCGTGTAATAAGATCGATTATTTTACTTTCCAAACTTGACGTGCTTACTTCAAAATCAATAGTAACCATGTCTTCAGACAAACCGATGTGGCAATCATATTAATTTAACAGGCATTTATTAACACGCTTTTGTCATATGCTCAAGAAAAGATTTAGAATATCCGGTTTTAATCAACAACGCGACCAAAGAATCAACACTTTTCAACGAATTGACAAATGTAGATGATAAAGATCACACACAGAAAACCAATTATTTCACCATATTTCGCTTTTCTTTGAATTCACAAAAATTCTCAGGCATATATAGTATAATTCGCTTTTTTTGCATATTTCAATTTGATAGTCTTTTTCCTTTGAATAAACGAATCCAAAAAGTAATCAATGACAGTTTTCCTCTTCGCGCATAATTTAAATATTCGTAAACAGGCCATTCATATAGTCCATGAAAGGTATTATATCCTCTCGACTATCAAACACTGGTCTGAATATATTGCACAATGTAGTTTAATATGCTTAGTTGGCGTTTTTCAATAGGTTTAACTTTGCCAGCTTTCTTTGATGCTATAGAAATGCATTTAATATCTTAATGAATTCCACGTATGAGGAACTCATATCATCACAAAATAGGTGTAAATAATTAAAATTTCTAATGCAACTCGATGACGGTAAGTAATTAAAGAGAATCAAACCGGTTTTGTGTTTTGGATGAATAACTGAATAAAATAAAAGTTTTAAAGTAATATTTAATTCCATTTTTCAAGGAAAATTATTAAAAATCACATTGAATACACTTTTTGAAATTATTTCTAGTTGAAATGTGTATAGTTTGGAAGTTATTTTTAATATTAATATAAATATTATTATTATTATTATTATTATTATTATTATTATTATTATTATTATTATTATTATTATTATTATTATTATTATTATTATTATTATTATTATTATTATTATTATATTTTAAAGATAGATTCTAGAAGAATTATGCAAAAAATTGTGTAAATCAATTTTCATTAATATTTAAATAAAATCACGCTTTACTTTATCTCCGAAGTGCCTGGCAAATCTCTAATTTTTGTTATTTGTCAAAAGTTAAATTGTAAAATAAATAAGAAAATAATATAAAGTATTTAATTAACTAAAAAATAATGTTTAGCCGAGTTAAGTTTCAAAATGTTATTAATAAAATTCTATGCAATTTTCTACTTTATGTAAATAAATTTTCTTCCTAAATACATACATTAAATACGTTAAGCAAATATCAACAATTCTCATTTATTTCCAAAATCATTTATATTTTTGGTAATTTTAAAGTAATGCTTTAAGCAAAAGAATCTTCCAATTAATATCAAATATTTTTATTCTTATAAAATTAGCTATTATATATTGATGTATTTTATAATTTAGAAACTAGCTTTGAATTGCCTTCTATTATTTCCAATAATTTTTCTAATAAAGTTCTTTCCCCAACCGATACGATTTTAGAATTTAATAAATCTTCAGAATTTATATTGTCCGGTTGTGATGGTGACAATGATTACATTGTTGAAAACAAACAAGAAATGTTAAATACTTCTGACAACTGTAAACCAGAACTCATAACTATGGAAGTGGAAGATAATGTAAAGGAGAAAAATGCTGTTAGTAATTTGTTAAGTAAATCAGAAATTGAAGAAAATGTGCATTATAATTATGATTCGAACAATATTTTTGATGGATTATTCGATGAAAATATTATTGTTAAAGAAAGTAACCATAGTGAATCATTTGAAGCTGTAGTAAATGGAGATAACATTTATCTGGATGAGCCGACAAAAAGAGATCTCAATTTTGTTGAACATATTCTTTCTAATGAAGCAATCGATAATTGTAAGTCTTTTAAACACTGAAATGTTGTGAAAATTCAACGAACACTTTTTAATTGATTTTAATTTTTTTAAAAATTTACTTTTTCAAACCATTCATAATGTGAATTCCAATTATTTTTGAAAATTCTCTTTTATTTGCCTTTATTCTATCTCAGATTTCTTCGATTTATAATCTGTTTTTATTTTTAATTCTAAAATTCGATTAAATGTAGAAAAATTGTTTTTTATAGATTATTTTTATTTTATTAACTTGTGTTTTGTTAATTTTTAAATTCTCTCACTTAAATTTTTCTTGAATTTCAATGTATTTTATAATCTCAGGAGAGAAATTTGGATTTTGATAAAGTTTTATAATTTTTACTCACTTTCTAACTTAATTTATAAAAAGCTTTTAATTCCAAAATCTAGCAAAAATTTCCTTGTATCAAGAAATAAAATTTTAATAAACTACTAACTAATTTATATGAAAAATAATAATTTACCAGCAGTTTGATAAATAAAATTCCAATGCACCATTTATGTTTGAGATCATTCAGATTCTTCTGTATTTGCAATTTTTTGCCTTTTTATCAAGTTATCTAATATTTTTCTTCTGCTCTCTGTAAGAATGTGTCGATAAGTGAACAAGGCATCATCTTGCCTTTGATCTCCTATCAAAATCTGTGTCATTTTAAATAAATTGGTCCATAATTTCCGTTACGGTGTCTAAACAGGTTTTTAGAAATACAGTTGAAAGTTCTTTTTGCTCTTATTCTGAATCGCTAGTTTCAATATCTTTATCTTCTTCTTGGTCCGCTAATTCATTTATAATTCGTTAATCATTAGAAAGACTTTTTGTTGTTTCTTGCAAAATTTCACCGAGATATTTCACATTTACCTCTTCTAAACTTGTTTGTTTCGCTAATTTTACTATTTTATTCATATAAACAACATTGTTTATTTCATCATCCTTGCTTAAATCTGTCTGAATTTTCTTCTACACCCTTTTCAAACATTTTTCTGTTACCTCATTCTAAGAAAGATTTGTTTTTACCACATCCATGATATTGTAGTTCTTACAAAAATATCTTATTGTTTGTTTTTTTCCGTCTGTATTTCCAAGCATTCGTCTAAATGTTCGACGCAGGTAATACGTTTTAAAATTTGATATAACACTTTGATACATCGGTTGGATTAAGGAAATTGAGTTAGGCAGCAAGATAAATTAAGTTGTGTGACTTTTAGCATTATCTATTAAAAATAGTGGTTTTGGTTGAAGGTTTTGATTTTTCAATTACGTTAAGCTGACGCGCAAAAATGTTCAGTGAACCAATTCAGAAAAATGTTCATAGTTATCCATGATTTTTTATTAGACACTCAAATTAAAGGTAAAATTGATATAAATATTTCTGTTGCCGCTCTTTGGTTTTTGGAATCATTAAAAAGTAGTGACTTTAATTTAAAGGCTCCTTACCACCCAGTAGAATTGTTCAGTGATCTTTTTCAACTTTAAATCCTGGTGCACGTTTTTCTTCATGGGATAAAATGTTTGTTTGGACATTCTCTTCCGAAATAGACACGTTTCATCAAGATTTAAAACTTATTCTGGCGTATAGTTTCCTCATTCAATTATCGTTTTTAATGTCAATGGGAATTCAGTCGCCGCTTTTATATCTTCACTTTCCGCTTCTTTTGTAATCTATATTTTATAAGGATTATTTCAGTGTTTAAATCTATTAAACGATCCTCGACTTGCAAAAATGTCATCTGTTTCAGCCTGAATCTGATTAAAAATTCTTACTTTTTCCATTATTATAACTTGAAATAATGGTATATTACGCTTGATTTCGTCATAAATCCATAGAGAAAGTCGTTTTTCCATTTCATCTATCGAATTATTTCTAAAACGGGTAATTCTAGTTACAGAGATTGTTGTAGTTGTAATTGCTGATGACACTATTTTTCTTTATTCTTAATAATTGTCCTTTCGTTGAAGTTGACAAGCTCAATGAAACACCAATATGAGATTGATGTTCATCAGTATCTAATCTTCTAAGCACTTGCATTTTATTTTATTTTCGCTTTTTTATTATCATCCATAATAAGAACTTTAAATTAATATTTATCTCTATATCAATCATTATATTACTTAAATTATATTACAATCATTATGTTACTTACAATAACGACAATAAATGTTTGAATCAATAAAAACACGTTTGTGTAACACCACTGCGAAGAAGCAATGCAGATAAATTACTTTAGATTTTGGTCCAACGCTGCTTGCAATTTTTGGGGAATCCCCTATTCCAATAAAACCGCGTTAAACCGAAACAGCGCTAAGTGAACCAATTAATGTTTTTACATTTTTGTATTGACTTTTTTTTAAAGTTTTTCTCAAAATTTTTTAATTATAGAGCTAAATAAAATGTATGGTTTTCATAATAACCGTTTAAAATGAAATTAGTCTTAACTCACTTTTTTTAAAATTCAAAATACGGATACGCTCTTTGATTCACTTCGAATTTGTCTCTTTCTATTTATACCCATTTTTAAATTAAAAATTTTAATCAACAAACTAATCATATTAAGTTTAAACAAAATAATTATTTTGTTTTTAGCTACCCGAATTGGTTCGAGCTTTCTACATTACTCATAAATTATTCGTTAATTTTTATTTATTGAATATCTTTTTCTGGGAATCTCCATTGAATTTATATTAGCATTTTTTTACTGGTTTCTGCAATATACCAATTTTTAATTTTTAATGATTTTTTAAATTTATTTATTAGTTGTAATATTTCAATTTCTTACCATTTTTATTGATCCGCTTCTGTTTTTGTGCACTATCTTCTGTTGCACCACGCTAAACAACCACAAAACCTTTTAAAAAATTAATGCAATAAACAAAAGCTTGAATGTTGAAAATTTTTATGATTTTTTCAAAAAATTCAATATATATTTGCTTGTTATTTTTATATTTTAGAAATTTTATTTGTGAATAATGTAAATTGTGATGCAATTCAAATGTCTCTAAACACCGCTCCGTTCCTTCATTCCAAAAATATTGCGCAACCTATTGAAAATGTGATCATTACCTTTATACATTTATGAGTATAACATTCTTTTGGATTTGGAAGATTATTTGTTAAATATTTGCCTATTTTTATTTGGCTTTTACTATCTTACATATGCCATTGTTTAATACTTGAATCCTGTAAAATATGAATAAACTCAATAAATATAATGTGATTTCTTTTTCTTTAATATTTTTTATTATAAATTTTTGTGAGAAAACATGTTGATGAAAATATCAAACGTTTATGTCCTTTTATAAGAACATGCATAACGACATCTATAGTGCATTTGAGGTTAGTTTGAATGTACTTTTAATGAAAAATATACATAAAAGTAAGATAATTGGATCTTTATCACTAACGGATTGTAAAGCGTCATTAAATATTTATCCTTCATCATTTAAACTGCTAAAATAGTCCATTTAAAATGGAAACCCGTTAAAAGATTTTGTAAATGATGTGGTTAATGCAGTACTTAGAAATGCATAAACCAATTTTTGGTTTCGGGTGAGTTTTATCGTTGAACATTTTGATTGGTGAATGTTAAATTCTAGTTTGTTGAGGAGCAAATTTACTTAGCAATAATACACAGGTATATAATAAATATATTAACTAAATATATAAAATATAGTAAAAATACTTCTTAAAATCAAAAACTATAAAAATTAAATTTTTTATTGTTCCACGTTAAATTTTAAACAATAAATGTTTCAACACTGCATCGTTCTAAAAACTTAATGTTTACTTCCTGGTATTTCATTTCTCGAAATTAGTATCATCAATTTATGATCCTTAACTTATCTGTAAGGCAGAGATTTTCAACAAGGTACGAAGTTTTTCTTCTTTGGGACAATCGTGTTAATTGTTATTGTTCAAACATTTTACAAATGATAATTAATATAAATATGTCAAAATTAATATTTCTTTCATTTAAATTTAATCACTTGTTTCGTTATTAAACAAACCAAAAACACTTTCAATGTTCGCAAACATTAATAAAACTTTTATTTTATGACCTTTTAACCAAAATCTGCTAGTGAGTTTTTAGACTTGTATGGAACCATTGATATTTATTAAAAATTTATTTGCAATACAATTTATTGTGTTTTCTACTTGCATCTCAAAATTCAAAGATCAACTTCATTAGTTATTACAGCGGGTCATAACATTTTAGTACAGATGAAAAATTACGGTTATTGGGGTGTATGGGTATTAAATTTTTTTTTCTTTACAGGATTTATAGTTATTCCAACACAGTTCCATTTCTGATTTGATTTTCCGGATCGGCAACACACAGTGTATAATTTATCGTAAAACTCATTTCAAACCTCAGAGCGTTAGAGACACATTAGTATGGCTTGATATTCTGATTGGAACATACAATATGGTGTTTTGTTTTGAAAGAAGGCTTCTTCAAATCAAGTTTGACGTTTAAAACAATGAGGTGAAATGATTTTCCTGTGACAATAGATGTCGATTGATTTGGTGGGGGAGCTTGTGATTTATAGATATGGAACTTTGAGTTATGAACTAGTTACACTATGTTTGATAATTTTATTCGTCATTGAACATAAAAAAAGACAAAGTAGAACTCGCAATCATTAAGCAAATCCGCATGCCTGAAATAATTCATAATTAAACTGTATTTTGGGACGAATAGACAAATCCGATTGACTGAGATTCTAAATCTTCGATACTTCACAACTTTGAGTAAAGTTCAAGTGGAAATTTATCGATTAGACTGATTGTCAATTTTAGATTTTTTAATATATTAAGTTGGCGGAAACGTTCTGTCGTATTTTACTAACTACAGATAACTATCAGGTCTCGATAAGCAGCAGTATATCATTCATCAGTTAGTTGCGAATTACAGAATGAATAACATGGTTAGGGATAAAGTGCATTATTTGGTACGAGTTCCAGAATGGATACAACGCATTGGTTGTTGTAAAAACCTATATGTCACGTGATGGGAAGTTGTAAATGTTTGGACCTGCCAGAGATGATTTGGAGTTTTCAAAGTGGATAATGACATTTTGGCTGTCCATGTTGGGTAGTAACTAACATAGTAACCCACATCTAACCACTAGAGCAATTCCTAAGGAACTCAGCACCCACCATTCGATTGGTGACGAGCAAATCAAATATTTTTTGAAGCAGAGTATTGACTGAAATAAAATTATTGGATCATGTGAGAATCTGATATTTGCTGAATAGTTTGGATCCAAGGATGAGAATCAACAAGCGGTCTGAAAAATAGCACGAGTGGTTGATAATAATGGACATTATACTGTTGATTATAATGTAAATAAATCCTTTTAAAACTGTTCCAAATGTTTGAATGAAATTACGACAGAATTTTCCCACCAACTTAATATTTATCAATTAAAAAATGTTAAAAAAATTAATATTTGAAGTGGAATTTGAAATTAGAAATGGCACTAACTAGAAAAATCCGATAGACCAAAATAAAGAATTACTTTAAAAAGAGACACCCGTCCTTTGATATTTGGTAATGAGACATATATTTGTCGATCAAATCTCCCGGGTCTGAGAAGTGCAGGATCGAGAATATCGATTCGATTCGTTGCGGCGAGCACTACAACGTTTTCCCAGGTTTTGAATTCATCCATTTCGACAAGTGTAAGTTAAAATTAAAGAAGCCACAATTAAAATTCAAAATATTTTTTTATAATTTTTAAACTTCCTTTAATTCCAATTTTAAAATAACTTGGAATATTTAATATATATTTTAAATATTTGTATACTTTAATTAAATAAATACAGCATCCATTCTGATTGATTAGAATGTACGATACAATTTTGTTTCTCGTGGCAGATTTGAAAAATGAAATTTATAAAAATAATAATTTATGGACATGATTACAAAATAAGTGTTGATTGTTTTATCCCCAATAGTAGAGTAGAGTCCAACGAACTCATCTGAAATTTTATTGTCTTCTTAAAAAACAGTTGAAATGTGCCCTAAAAACTGAACCAGCACTGTCAACATAAATGAGATTTTCGATCAAAGAAAGTGACTTTGACTAAAAAGAAAGATACTGATGAATATCAATCTCATATTGGTGTTTCATTAAGCTTGTCAACTTCAACGAAAGGACAATTCTTAAGAATAAAGAAAAATAGTGTCATCAGCAACTACAACAATATCTGCAACTAGAATTACTTGTTTTAGAAATCATTTGATATAGTCAAATTTAGTAGAAAATATTATGTCACTTATAAAGAAATCAGAGGTGAAACACAAAAAAAGTCCTTAGAATATATATATTTATTAATAACTACTTTTTATATTGTTATGTGCTATTAATTTTTGTACTATTCTAAAAATGCTGTTTTAAAATTGTCTGCCAGGGGCGGTCAAATAAGCGAATTCTCTACTGAGTCCAACGGAAATTACTAGACTTACACTTTTGATGAGTAAATTAAGTATATTGCAAAAAACATTTAACTTACAAAAACTTCGATTTTTGAATTATTGTCGTATTTGAATTATATTTCAATAGAAGGTCTTGTCTTTTTTAGATTTATTTATTTTTGTTTTAGATCATTATACAATTTTAACATTTCATGTATCTAGGAATATCATTAATGAAATTATAATATTGATAAATTTTTCAATGGCATGCAACAGTTATTTCTTAAAAAATATTTAACAGTTTGAAAATAGTATGAAATCCAATTTAAATGATTCAAAATACAATAATGATAATAATATTACTGGAAAGTATCACTCAAACACACGTTTCACGATATAATTCGACAATCTCACTATCAACATCGGATTGGGCAGAAAGAATTTATAGTAATTGAATGTAGTATCCACTAATATAGAGGCGAAAAAACAATATTATGGTGTTTGATGTTGCTCTCCATTCGGATAAATATTCCGCAATTCTCGTTTCGCCTGGTTTAGTTATTGATCGTTTATGCTCTGTAGTTGAATAATAGTGTTGGGCTTAGAGCCAAAATTAAAACAAAAAATTACGAAAAAACTGTAAAACAAAAAGATAAAAATGAAAAATATGGAATATGGTCACTGCACATACGCATGCACTGCAAGAAGAGACCAAAAATGAAATAAAACATTATTAAAACAAATTAAAAACATAACAAAATTAAATAAAAACAAATAATTAATTAAAATTCGTAAAAAGCCTACAGCTGCAGACATAAACATACGATAAAAGAAATAAACTGCCAAACATTGCAAAATAAGGTTTAGAAAAAACACAGGCAGAAGAGGCGACCAGAAAACAAAATATTGGGGATAAAAATAATATTGTAAGATAATAATAATAAAAAATGAAATCCAATAACAAATATTCATATATCAAAAAATAAAGAAAAATGTATAAAAATTTATAAAAATAATTCGAAATAATTAAAAAGCCCCAAAATGGCGAAAAATCGCCTATAGGTCGCACATAGACACAAAAATAGTATATAAGCAGTGACCAATTTCATTCAAACGCTCTCTCTTTTCAACTAAATTCAATTTTCATTTTTACTGAAACTCTATTTGTATTACGAAGTAAGGATGTTTTGTTTTTCTTTTTGTATTCCATGTTAACGATTGCTTAATTTTTATGTTAATACAATTTGATATTCATAATGCTTCATATTCATTTTATTTTAAATAATCATGTAACCATATCAATTATATACGAGGTCCCAGATAAAATCATATTTACATGATATGTTTTGCAATAGTCCTCAATCATGCAGATCCCGGTCCGGCTGGCGGATTAAGTTCCCCAGTTGTGATTGTGGGTCGCGCTTTTTCGAGATCTCGGTCTGTCCGCGACGGGGCCTGGCAAAATGGCACAGGACCCTCCCCGTAGGGCACCGTTAAACGACTCGCAACGGCTGATGGAAACGTCGGTCGAGGTGAGCAGGAAATCCTAAATTAAAGGGAAGAGCGCTATCAGTTAAAGGTAATAGGAAAGATCGCACAGCGATCGTTTAGGATTATTTTCTTAAAACCTCGAAAACGAGTCAATCTGGGCAGAAGCGATAAGTAACGACGGGAATAAAATTTTTAAACAATGTAAAAAGGGGAAATGAAAATACCAGGAAAGTGTCAGACACCTTTACCATAATAAATTATAAGTTTTCCAACACCAAAAATAGAATTACCGAGATCAATCATAATTTACAGCATTTTTAAACGACACATAGCAAAAACCGATAGATTTGGCAAAACCATAAATGTCGCAAACTACAGAATAGATAAATGTAAATTGACGTATCCAAAAAATCCATCTTCTGTCTAGAATCGATGCTGGAACGCATATCACAAATGTCGACATACCACTACCAAGTCGATGACCATAGAATCAACAGATCCACTCTTAGGAAATACCAACTGATGAAGCCCCATTTAGTTAGCACATAAATCAACCTAGACAAATCACGAATGTATCCCCCAAATAGCCGTTTGCCACTATCGATTTTTTCTTGTAGAATTTTTGAATGTAATAGTATTTCACAAACTCGTCATCGCCAATAGGGAGAGGAAGAAAAATTTACATCACCTCATAGCAAGTTGCCATACCGACGGTTTTGTTTTTTTCTTTCCGCGACAGCCAAGTTCATGATACCCAGTTGTAGGAAATGTCATTGACCTCAACTTTACCGGGTTGTCGAAATTATCTCTGTAGTTGAAATTTTTTTTGGGATATGGTCATCTAGTAAATTCCGTGATTATTCCATATCCTCCTTAGGATTATAGTCATTAATATTATTACCATTATTTAATGGTTGTGCCGTGCTCCTCTAATATCATTACTATTACTATTATTACTATTATTATTATTATTATTATTATTATTATTATTATTATTATTAATATTATTATTATTATTATTATTATTATTATTATTATTGTTATTATTATTATTATTATTATTATTATTATTATTATTATTATTATTATTATTATTATTATTATTATTATTATTATTATTATTATTATTATTATTATTATTATTATTATTATCATCATCATCATCATCATCATCATCATCATCATCATCATTATGAGCATTTATCACTATCATTATTGTTACCATTATTATATTTGTTGTTATTATTATGATTATAATTATTGGTATTACCACTATTATTGTTATTGACCCCAGTATTAATATTATGATGAATCTTAACACTATTGCTGTCTTATCACGGTTATGATTATTAATAACGTCAATCTAGTTAATGTTCCCCTACATACCATTACTTTTATTAATAATTTAGTAGTTATTAGAGAACCTAATTGAGTGATAAGCCTGAATATTAATTACAACGGACCTCTTCTCGAATTCTGATTAGTTAAATTACTACAGCGACCGCTGATCCTATCCCTGATCCATCTCAAATCATACACGCTCCTCGGCATCAATTCACTCCCCTAATTAGAAACGTCGCGATAGGATGGTACTAAAACCCTCTACTTCCATTGATATCGATCCCACTCCTACTGTCATTTCGCTTACGAATCATCTCGCAATCACCTCACCGACGCCCCAGTATGATTTTCAGGTAAGGGTACATAATACTATTTTGTTTACGTATAGATCCTCGCCGAACAATGAATATGTCAGAGCTTCCCAGGATACCAGGTCTATCTCCCTCAATAATCGCAACACGTCAGAGACTAGAACAACTGGAAAAGGATCACGCAGTCCTCCAAACAAAGTATCAAAAATTAAAGGGCACCTGGAGCTCGCCGAAGCAACCCGTAAATTGTTCCAAAACATTTCTCGCCTATCTCGGGCCAGAGATGAGCTGGTGGTTGAATCACGCAGCCAGCGAATTCTAATCGCTGAACAGAGCACCGCACTCAGACGAATATTTACGGAGACCGAGCTCCGAGCTCGTGTACCCATATGCAGTTGGGCCCAAAGCCTAAATATTATTCCAGCCCAGCACCTCCCTTCAAAATCAGCCCCACCTCCGGGTATTGAACCTCCTCAGAACGTAGTGGCCGAATCTAGGCCCGGAGTAGCCCGACGGCGGCCCAATCGGAATCGCCGCGAACGACGCTTAGGGCGACGGAATCGATGGGAACGACCGGCAGAGAGAATGATCCGCCTCCGGCATACCAAGAGTTCGAATTCCCTGATTTCGACCCAGATATCGTCTATGCTCCATCTATAACTAATCACTCACCACCTGCGTCGATCTATATCAATCTAGTGGAGGAAGCAATCGAAACTCCGCTGGTTAACTGGTTAACTGGTTGACTTGGAAGAAATTGCCGTTCTTAGTGGACGTGTTCAGACGAGTCTTACTTCGGCTAATGAGCCTGGAACCTCAACCCAGGCGGAGCTAAATTCAATCACCAATCCTCCTCTCCATCGACAGCCGAAACGCCGATGCCTGTCGATAGACATCGATTCGGAAAACTAGAATCAAGGCCGACGAGATCTGTCACGATGACCCGCTCCTCTTCTTAC
The DNA here is from genome assembly GCA_022537955.1 of Schmidtea mediterranea. Lineage (NCBI taxonomy): Eukaryota > Metazoa > Platyhelminthes > Tricladida > Dugesiidae > Schmidtea > Schmidtea mediterranea. Next base: position 17,870,665 of record CM039682.1, read on the forward strand.
AATGCAGCCCTCACTATTATTACGGAGTCATCAATCTCTAATGACTCCCCCAAATGCTTACTCTGTACCATAGTTGTGTATTATAATCGAAATCTCATGATATCTCGTGAACTGTTCTAATCCTTTGTATACCTATACTTGAACTATATATGTCGAAAATAAAATGAATTGTAATAGAATTTTTTTTGTTTATTTTTTCTTTTGGATTAACCGTGAATAATTGGATCAAGAGTAATAAAAGAATAATGTTGAGTTAATAGTCAATTAAAAGGGAAGAACTAAAGGTACGTTTGCTACGGGGAAAACGGTCTGCCGACTAACAACGCTAGGCTAGACTAAAATTCATGTAGAGATTCTCACAATTCCAGAAGTAAGATATGAGTAGACACCATTGGTTCAGTGAAAGTCCTTCTAACGGCAGTCAATGACCGGGGAAAACGAAGGTCCTTCGGGGAGTAGCACTAGTAATAGCGCTCACTTGCCCGAATGGCATTCGGCTGTTGCATACAGTGCCAACATGATTTCGTTCATGGGTACGTACCAGGATATCCAAATCGTGCGGTGTGCATGGAAAAGGTAACCCTAGATTACAGGCGGAATAGTTATCAGTCAGGAATAGAGCTAACTAGCGACTAAGTTTTCGGTACATCCAACAATAGTCTGTTAGTGCTACTCTACTTTGTTATTATACGTCACGTTTTGGTTTACACCTTCTATAAGTAGCACTTGTGTGTTCGTCATTGTGTCTTTAGTTCACATTCTTGGTCAAACTCGGCTATATTTGCTTATACTTTTGTACTTTTTCACTGACTTTTATTTCTAGAAAAATTAGGCATATTAGGCATAAACGTCATATTAGCACTAGGATATGTGACATTTAGTGAAAATGCCAGGTTCGGATGCGAATTGAAATGTGAGTTTGACAAATCTCGAATCAAAGTTCAACAAAGAATGGATGGTATCATGGAATCCAAACACAAAAGTTCCAGTATTTATGTCAGATCCATACTCCAAATTAGATCCAGATAAACCCAAGGTACGCCAAGCCCTCCCTCGAGGTCATCGAGCAATGGGTCAAAAATGGTTGGATAGTTGATTTTGACGAAAACCGATTTGATGAGCATGTTGAAGTGGTAACTTTATTTCCTGTAATGCAAAAGAACAAAAGCAAAATACGACGAGCATTTGACTTCAGAGCCTTAAAAATATTATGTAGACGTTTGTAGCGTCGATGCAGTAGTCTATAATGAAACTATAAGAGAGTGTAAAAAGTAAGGAAATAAAATACCCATTTTAAATTTATATAATACATATATGCAAATCCGGGAAGATGAGAATATGTGTAAGAACCAATCATGCATAGTAAATGGAAGGTATTGACAAGATTGAGTTTTGGAATAAATTTCACACCCGATATCATGACAGACTTTAATCACGTATTGGGTTTAAATGGCAAAATAAAACAAGGAGCCAGTTCATATGTTGACGACATTTTCATCGACGAAAAGGTTGTTCCGACTGAACAAGTGAAAGCATGGTTAAGTAAATTTAACTTAATGACGAAAGAAATCGAACGTCCCTCGTCAACAAAAGCTTTAGGAATACTTGGACTGTAAGTTTATATTGAAGACAATGTTCTAAAATGGAACCGAGCCAATGCCAATTTTTACATATTCGAAGAGAAGAGAATATGCAGATGAGAATTGTATTCATTGTGCGGTCAATTAACTCTTTCAGTACCAGGTCTGTTGTGACCAACGTACTCGTATCTTAAATAAATGAATTATGAAGAATGGAACTGACTAATTGATACACAATTATTAGACAAAGTATAATGGTTAATGAAGGTCGAAAAGAACGATCCGGCAAAACATAAGCGGATCAACAGATAGACGACGGCTTTCAAGGTGTGGGTAAAACCCGCTCAAAATCAACCATGTACATATCCATGGATAAGAGGAAGAATCATGAAGCTGCTGTATCCACATAATGTAACTTTCGATTACGTAACTGTAGCAATAGTGTCATATAGCCAATTTAAGGCACAGGAATGAAGATTCATCAGAATTTCGGGAAGATGTAAAATAAATGAAAATTAATTAAATAATTAAATTTATTATGAAATAGAAATTTTGAAATTAGCAGTTTTAGTATTCTTATTGTTTATTATTATACTTATTTATTTTTTGGATATTGGCGCATCGCCATCATGAATTGGTATAACCACTTGATATGCTCAATTTACTTGCGTTTGGTTTGTTTCTCAATGACTATACATTATCATATCACTTAATGTTTTCGTTCTGCTACTTTTATATATTGCACTATATACATTTCTAATTTATATACATTCAAGGCTCCCAGTTATAAAGAATTTGGAAGAAAATGGTATAATTAGAAAATGTAATTCTCCATGAGACACACGAATGGTATGTGAATGGAAGAAAAAAACAATATATCAGGTTATATTTAGACTTTCGAGCATAAAACAAAGGTAATATTTTGATAATATTGAAGAAATATTGATGATGTAGATATTTGCTCACATATTTTTATTCCTTTTTTTACTATACAATATAAAAAATATAAATGGAAATGGCATCAAACAGCTAAATAAGAACACAAATTATATTTATATTCCTGACGAGCCAAACACAATAAACTGCATTATTAACCCAAAAGCAAACATGCCAAATTTCTTAACAGGCGAAACCCGCAAAAATGGTTAGCATTAAATTTATCAGGCATAAAATCCTCAAAAACATTATGTTCATACTGTGTGAAAAGTTTTAATAATTATTGGGAACGTGTTATATGTGATGCATTGTTGATAAGTTCATTGGATCCAAAGATTAATTTGCAAAATGCTATGACTACGAATGCTTTGAATATTTTAAAATAGTTTTAGTATGTTAAATTGTGATAAATTGATGCCCCTGTATTGTTTAAAAATAAATTTTTGAATTTTAATATTATTATGCTAAATTAAATGATTAAATTAATAAAATATTTCATTATTATTTAAATATATTATTATAATAAGAGATAAAAATTTTAATATTTTAAAGAAATTTTAAAAATTAGTATAAATATTTAAATACTTATTCAAATATTTAATTTAAAGAAATTTGTTTAAATTATATTAATTAATCCATAATATTTTAGCTGGTTTTTGTGCCTCAAGGTGACAGTTAAATTGAATAGCGTTTTCTTTTAAAAAAAACTATGTTTTCGAATTTGATGAATTTAAGTTTGCAAAGATCCCAAATTTCAAACAAAAAAGGTCACTTGTTCCATATAAAAACACACGTCATTCAATATTTTAATTTTCAAGATTGTTTGAGATTTTTTTGCAGAATCTTCTCTTTTCTATTTTTTCAAATTTAATATTTTTTTGTGATTGATTCTTTTTCTTTTAATCTCTAGTTAGTAAATCTTTACTTACTATAGAGCAGTGTTTCCAATCTATTTTACCGTGCCCCAAAAATTTACAAAAAATTTTTTCTGACCCAAACTATTAAATTAATATATTAATTTTTAAAAAAAACTTCTATGTCCCCTATATGTGGCCTGACTCACTTTAGGAAATAATGCTATAGAGTATGAATTAATATTTCATATAATATCAAAATAATAATAAAATATTGCGAAAACAATCCGGGACACCCTGAACTTACAAAAAGACCGGGGAAAAATATTATCAACCCCAATAAAATCACACTCACAAATAACATTACAGTAATAAATAAAATCAGAAGCGAAATAATAATTTTTTGACGAATGTATTATTAAATGAACTAATTGTTTAATTTTATATGGATGGTAAATAATAATGAATTATAACAACAAATTCTCAACGCATCTTTTTGGACCAACACAACATATTCTCTATCCACTAAACATATTAAAGATCACAATCATTTCATATAATGAAATATTTCTTAGCAAATTTACATCATATAATCAGAAGAATAAATAGCCTGTTGTGTTATAAAATCAACAAATTCAAATGAATCCTGACAATAATAACCAATAGAATTAAATTAATCGAGAACCTTAGCTATCCTATACCGTACTGATCCTACTATGAATAGAACAGGAGTGTTAGATGTTTTTATGTGAATCTTTGCAAATCGATATGACTTTACAAATTTATTATTTAACAACTAATTGCATAGAGTTCTCTATAGTCGATCTGCATGTATATTTGATACATTATTTTATTTCGAAGTTACTGAAAAATCCGTCATTATTCATTTGTCAACCTAATGAATTGAAAATTTGGATATCCTATCAATACAATTCCTAAATCAAGAAATTTAACAACTGCACATATATTAGGAAGCAGCACCACCTACCGGTAGGCGCTGAAAAAAATTCTGTTCCTCAAAATATTAAGGTAGTTTTTACCAGTCACGTACGATTGAAAAATGCTCGAAAGAAAGCATTGACTTCTTTGAATGACTGCAAATAACTGTAATCACAATTACAATTCATTATATATGTTATGCTGGATTAAAATAAACATTTTATGGAATTTGAAAAAAATGTGTGGTTAACCATACCACCCAATTACATAGTCTTTTCGAAATTTTTCTGATAAATCATGTATTTTTTTGATGATTTAGTGTCAAAATCTAATATTGCATATATTATTCGTCATCTAAATGTAAAGAAATACAATTTCCCACTGTTGGTTAATATTTGTTTTATTTTAATTTTATATATATCCGTTTAAGTTTTATAATCTGTCATCCTGATTATGGTGGATGCTTTAAGGCAGTGCTTCTCATCTGGATTTTTTAAAATTTGATAAATTCCATTGGCTGATAACTTGTAGGAACGATTTGATGATTTAAGAAATATACATTTTCGAAGCTGAAAGATACAGCCAATTTTAGTAGACCTTGTTGAAATAGATGACAATTATGCACAGGAGGCAATTATGTATATTAAAAATGACGATTCATTTAAGCTTCTTTTTAAAATAAAGGGGTTGATGGCATGGCTATGTGAAGAGGTAAAGGAAATATTCATATACAACTACAATCCAAAGAGAAAAAATCTAACCGTTCTCATCATCATATTTGGTTGAATGTGGTTTTAGTGCAGTAACTGATCTATTGCTAAAGAAATGGAATAGCCTTCACATCACAAAAAAGAGAATTTGAGACTAAAATTAACTATGCTAGTTCCTGATATAAAGAAACTCTGAAGCAATCTTAACACAAAAAATCAAATAAATTTTAAAGTTGTTATCTTTTCATTGTTTTTGTTTAATTTATTCATATCAGATATATCGGTCAAAACTTGTTGATCTATCCTGTATTAAATCAAGGTATTAACATAAAAGCAAAATCGAAATTTTTAAGTAGGGGCTAATAATTTATTTGTTAATTATTTCAAAAAATGGGGCGATTTAACTTTTAAACTCTATTGTTGGGGACATCGAGCATAACATGATGAGAAGCACTGGTTTAAGGTGAAATTTTTTTGGAACCAATAAACCAAACTCATAGAAGTGATTCGCAATATAAATAAAATCAAAATTATTTCATTGATCACGAGAAATTTCCTGTGTGACTAATGAAGAAAGGGCGTACTTAAAAGAGATGAAGGTTCATGGTAGTTAAATAATTTCTTTCATCAGTTCTCTATTTCAACATAGTAACATAAAAAGTCATTATTCTTTACATAAATATCATAGGCTGTATGGCAATTAGTTTTAGACTTTTTCTTAGAATAAAAAACTAGAGTGATCAATTTGGTTGACATTACCGTGTTTGATTAAAAATTCCTAAAAAAGATGTTTCTTTGATTTATTTATGTACACTATAATAGTCTGAATATAGAGGAGTTGTCCGATATCAGAAATAAAAATAGTCAATTCTGTTTAGATAACAAAAAATATGGATTCCATAACTGATTTTTAGGAATATTTGTATTCTTCTCTGCCGATATTTGTTAGAACATAAGCAGATCCAGCAAAGAAAATTAGCTAAAATCAATAAGAATAATTATTGAAAATCATTTTGTAAAAATAAATGGTAGGCTTCCGGTTTAGGGCAGTAAATATATATAATTAATAGCAAAATCGAAAAGAAATTTTTTAGATTTAAAATATTGAAATTATTTTTTAATTGATTTTATGAAAAAGTTAAATTGGTTTTAGAATAATATCAAGTACACAACAAAAAAAAGATTCAATTAAAGAGAATGATAGAAAGATCTGTTAAATTTGATAATGTAATGGACAGAACAGTGCTGAAGTTAGTTATAATTGACTTACGGAGTCTACTATGGCGAAAATTTTCAGAGGATGAAAAATTTCCAGCAAACTTTTGTAAAACCAAGAATAACTTTATTTTATTAACATAGGAGATTAAAGTGTATTTACATGTATTAAAATGTAGAGAGAAAGCAAAATCATGTTTTAAATCAATTACGTATGTATTATGTTTATATATTAAAAAAAATTCCTCGACTGACGAGCTATAATAAAAATTTTCTATATAATACGGATTCTATATCGATAATGTCATTATTTGACATGTCATATTTTTAAAAAATCATATTGGGAGAAAAAGAAAAGACATTTATATTTATTATTCAACCCTCGTAGATCCTAATAAATGTCTCTTGGTGTGTTGATATATTTTAGTAAAATGGGAATAAATTACATATATAACCATAATTCAGTTAATCAATTGTTTCAAATAGATGTAAATTTGCATGATTATCTTTATCTATATATTATATATGTAGACTGGCCAGAGGTTTTCCTAGAAAATCCGGGATATTTGTAAAAAAACTGGGACAAAAGCAAAAATAGTTTTTCTACACAGAATATTACTTTTAGTCATTCAAACTTTTCTGAAGAATGAACTTCATCAAGGAACTCAATGTCGTTCTTAATAAAGCTGTAGAAGAGGTTACAATCTAAATCACAGTTGAACTGAATAGTAAGTAGAGCATTAAGTATTCCGATTTCCAATCGACTTTTCAGATCATCCAAAATTCAATTCATTAGCGAGAATATATGCTCAACATCTGTTGATGTTCCAGAAAGAGCAAAACCATATTGGACTAACTTTTCCAAGTCGGGAAGCTTAGTGCCTCATTTCGAAAATGGGTAAAAATTGTGTAATTTTTTTCCACAGACACTCTTGATCTCATGCAATCAGACATATTTAAACTTAACTATTTTAACTATTAAATTTGCATGTCAAAATATTGTTCAAAGCAAAATTTAGAATTTTATTGTTAGTCAAATTTTTTATTTGAATTAATAAGGGTCTAAGATGGTTTGAGTTATTAATTTAAACATAATTGTATTGAAGCAATACTTTATTGTGCCTTATTTTTGAAAAACATAAAATTTGGCTCACAATTTCAATCAAACAAATAATTCCGGGACAAATAGCGTCCCGGTCAGGACCCAGAAAAATTGCTGACTTTCCCGGCAAATTTCGCGCAGATAGCAAGCCTATATATGGTAAGTAAGTAAGCGACATGTTTCATGTCCCTTGTTTTTTCCATTTGATCATTTTAAGTGTGTATGCATGTTTTTCTCAATTTTCAACTCATAAGAATGGGGAGGGAGGGGATCTTCTAAAAGGGACAAATAAGGACACTAGGGAGGAAATCAAGTGCTTATGGCATCCCCAGCAGCATTGTCGTTTAAATATTATACATAATGGATTAAAGATTTTTTGAAATTTGTATATTATCTTTTTTATATACTATATATGATAAGTAAGTAAACGACATGTTTCACGTTCCCTTTTTTTCCCATTTGATCATTTTAAATATGAATGCATGCTTTTTCTATTTTTAAACCAATATTGTTTACTACTACATATAATGTTGAAATTAAATTTAGCCCGTATGCTTATAAATTATTTAAATTTTTTTCTGAAAATAGAGTATATCTATTTTGGGAGGAAAATTCCACTGAGGGGTGCTTGTGAAAGGGACAAAAGGGATCAAAAATTGTTTATTTTTAGGGGAACGTCCTTAATGGATGATCCTTAAGCCTGTTTATTATGTTAATTTTCCAAAACTATATTATCTATTACTTTATGTTTATAGACTGTATATTATTAGTTATATATTTAATATTTACAACCCAACCGAAGACTTAAAAAAGAATGATAATAAATAAAAAATTATATATATAAATATACACAAACCGATATAATAAATTCTGGAATATATAAACCAACAAGGATGTTGAATGTAATCGAAAATTGCTGCGTTACCATAACTTTACAACTCTTGAAAAATAATAATTAATATTAAAATAAATAGATAATTTTACGAAAGAAAATCTGTAGGATTTATTGGATTGACAGATTTGTTGGTAACAAACGGTGCAGTTGCAACATGATTGCGGTGTATAATAGGTGATTAGCGTGTTTGTATTTTGTGAAATTAACCATGGACTATGACTCCAGTCACTTTCGTTAGACCAACCGCAGCAATTCAACTGTTTAAATTTTAACATTAAAAAGTATATTCATTTAATAAAATTAATTCATGATAAAAGTTTATATGTCAAAGGACAATATTGGTGGGTTGCTGGGTGGCGATATTTAAGCTATATGGTTGTTACCCAGACAACTCCATATAAATATTCTTTCGCTTAGCACTCGGCACCCGTTGCTAAGCAACGTTGGAACTGTGTTCGAGTGGGTAGATGGTCCGCAAAAAGTGAGCGCTATTACTAATGCTGTAATTGACCGAACGATCTCTGGGTCCAACGAGCTGTCGATGGAAGACCTGTGCTCGCTTTTGATTTTTTAGATCCCCTTATGACGTTAATGTCATCATTCGTATCCATAATTCTCGTGTAAACTTCTCATTCATGCAGTGCAATGTCCTCATGCTACTTCTACGAATTAACACTTATCGAATTCTTTAAATCAGGTTTAAGTAACAACAAATATATATTTTATAAACGAAACACATTTCGACACGTCAATTACGTGTTGTTTAATAATCGACCGGCTCGGCGCTTAGGCCGCTCTTTACGTCCAGGTCGATAACCACTAGGCTTCGATGTAGTCTTTGGATCTGTTGGTGTCTCTCGGTAGGCTAGTTCGGCAGGTACAAAAACAAGGGGATATGTCAATGCCGCTCCTTCTTGGCAGGCGGACAATGCTACCTCAAGCCCCTTTATCTGGGTCCTCAGGCTTTGGTTAAATTGCCTTTCTTCCGTCCAGCCCTTTTGTGCTGCCGTGAGACTTTGATAAAACAACTTTGCTTTCTTTGGTTCTATCCAGGTGGCTTTTGTTTGTTGGATTTCTTTTGACAACTGAATAACCTGCTCGTAGAAATTCTTGTTAATACTACGTGCGTGTTCCAACTCCTTCTGTAGAATTTTTAGTGATTCCATATCTGTAAATAATGATATTAATCCTTGTCTACCAATCTTAAATCATTTAACTGATTATACAAACATTATTATTATTAAACCAAAAAAAAATTGAAGAAAAATGGAAAGATCAACTAATCATTTATTCAAGTTAATACTAATTTCACTAAATACTATCAAGCTTTTATAGTCTGAAATCAAGTTATTGGTGAAAGTGGGGAATTCTGTGATACCCATCATCGCATTCCTCGGCGGCCGGCTGAGCATAAAGGCGCTCACGATATACATATACCGGTCGTTTCGTGTTTCTTGTGCGGTTGGAGCGGGACCTCGGAGGAATGGCGACATGTGTGCTGGCAGAGTCGACTTTCCTCCGCTCGTCAACACCATTTCGAGTGGGGCTGCGTGGCGGTGTGTAGTTGTCGGTATCCGCGATCCTGCCGGCCGCGATATCTTCTTCTACATTTGCCAGATATTGCCTGGCTCTGACCACTTGGCAATCTTATTATTTATCCATAAATAATGAATTTATTTTAATTAATGTTTTCATAAAACCCCCGTATTCAAAGAATGTTTAAAATAATGCAATAAAACGACCAAAACAAAACGAATGACTGCAAATCCACCATATGCTATAAAATGCAAATGAATGAAATCTGGCGGGGTAAGGCATCGAATATGACCCCTTCTCTACCATGAAACGAACGAAAGATTCGGAGGAAAATTTTTGCACAAAGGTTTCCAAGGCCATATTTCGATAAGAATCCGCGGAAATCGCTGTTAGGTAAGGTCATTTATATATTTAAAGAAATTAACAATGAAAATTAATTTACTTGGGACATCTACGTCGAAGTCCAGCGAGGTAATTCTAGTTGTGGATCGGATCGAGGCGTTCCTATCCAATTGATTTGACTAGCGTTGCATTGTAAGAAATTTTTTGCTGAACTGACTATCTCGATTTAGTCATATCCATATATTGGCTAGGTAGGAATGCATGCCGCTGTCGTTGTGTGCTCGTGCATGCAGACATCATCTGCTAGGGTGTCTAGACGGTGAGAAAATATTAGCTATTCTCGTGCGGACGCTATTCTAAAGGTCGAGGCGTGAATTTGTGATATCTGTCTACGACATTCCGGCACACTGATTTTCTCGTCTGGTAATTGACATTTTTTTTAAATAGAATCGACAATCTCAACAGATGCTCACAATTTTCAACGTGTCATAGTAAGTTTAATTTCGTAATTACTCTATCTCGAATTTTCTTTTACCTAGATGGTGTTGGGCTCAGAGCCACAATTTAAACAAAATACAAATAAACATTAAAGTTAAAGAGCGGAAGTAATAGAAGGAATCACTGCACATAAACATGCACCGCACCAAGATACTAAAAATCAATAAATAACATAATAATTAAAAACAAAATAAAAACATAACAAAAATTAAATAAAACAAATAGCTAATTAAAATTCGAAAATGCCTACAGACGAAAAAGGAAAACATAAAGAAATAAAATAAACTGCCAAAACCTTGCAAAACAAGGTTTAGAAAAAACACAGGCAGAAGTGGCGACCAGAAAAACAAAATAAAGGGCTAAGAATAATATTATCAGAAAACAATAATAAAAGTAAAACTGAAACATAAAATAAATTATATATCAAAAAATTAAGAAAAATATACGAAAAATAATAAAAATAAATTTAAAATAATAAAACAATTAAAAAGCCCTAAAAATGGCGAAAAACCGCCTATTGGTCGCACACATGCACGAAAATACTATAAATACAGTGATGAATTTCATTAAATCTAATCTTATGCTTTACTGAAAACATTTAAATTCTACTCTGAAACTTCGATAAATTTGAGTAAGGAGTTTTTCATTGTTATATAATGTAACTGTCAATTTTATGATACTTTGCAAGTTTTATTTTTATTAAACCGTTTTGATGTCAATTTTTCATTTCACTTATCCATTCATATATATATCTATCTATATGTTCGGACCCTCTAAAATCTTATATTACGTATGGAAATAGATGGTTCATGGGACTGACCGTGTGCCGGCTAGTGGGTGAAAACCCTTAGTTGAGCTCGTGGGTCATGCCTCGTGAACCCCTTGGCAGTTCGCAGTCGGTTCCGGCTTTGTGCACGGGACCGCTACGCAGGGCGCCATTGTATATTCGAAGCGGCTACTGAAAATGTGGCCGGAGCGAGTCGTTTAAAATCACGGGAAGAGCGGAAGACTCTAGTCAGGAGGAAGCTAAGGCGGATCACGCTTTGATCTAAAACATTTTTTAAGTATTCCGAACGAAAATGTGTAAATAGAAATGGGCAGCAAGGATAGGATATAAGTCGAAAATGATGAAAACTGTTTTTTTGTGCAAATAGCTGTTAAATCAATAAATTAAACGATAGTAGAACAATTTATTACAAATGACAAAAACGACAATTACTTTTCCGATAAATGCTCCACAGGAGAGCAGCATGATTGACCATTCCGAAAATTTTTTGAATTAGACTAAGAAATCCTCGAACGAAATGTCGTTTTGAATAAGAAATCCACCATCATCTTATAGCTAAGACATCCACCGTGAATATAGGCAGGTGACTCGGTGAACGATTTAGAAAATCCACATCCAGTAGGGCGAGTAAATGCAAATCATAATGTAAAAATCCAAAAACGCACAAATACATAAGAATCCATTCACGGTCTATTAAACCGTCACCATATGAAAATTGTTCAATAACTGCACTGATCCGTGCAAAACTTTCGTAGGCCTTGTGACTTGTGTTTCAAAAATCAATAAACAATATAAGTTACTTAATCTAAACGGAATTTTTTTTGTTTTTGTCGTTTGGATTTAATTCGTTTGCAGTATTAGGACCCATCGCAGAAAGACGTAAGTTTTCATATTCTTAGTATAACATTTTATATAAACTAACCTCAAATCTAACTCATAACTTTGCCGTCTGTAAATTAATATCCAATATCAATGTTACCAACAAACGCGATAAATTACCATTAACGTTTAAGCGGGGAACTTGCGGACTTCTATTCTACGTCAGCGGGAATCGTAAAAATTGTAGGTTGTCAATAAAATAAATTTTGAAGACTATAAACCATCTGTAAGTAACAGTAGGAATCGTGGAACCACGCTGTATTATTAAATAATAATCTTAACCTGGAAATCGGTAATTTGTCATTAAATCTTGTAAAATTGTTAGCAGCTAATAACAGAAATCTTAGAACTACGCTGTACTCCAAATTAATAACCTTAACTTGAAAAATAGCAAATTGTCGTTAAATATTATAAATTGTTAGCAGCTAATAACAGAAATCTTAGAACTACGCTGTATTCCAAATTAATAACCTTAACTTGAAAGAATAGCAAATATCATTATATATTATAAATTATTAGTAGCTAATGATAGTAATCTTGGAACTATTCCTCCATAATTAATTGCTCAGTTTATAACAATTAAAACCCCGCCTTTGATTTCGAAATATTAATTATACTATCAACCCCATAATTATGTCGTATCATTTAGTTAGGTAAATAATTTAATAGTAGCCTTAAGGGTAAAATTTTATTATATAAGTAATTAATAACGGTATTGTGTTTTGTCCTCGAGCCCAGTTATAGAAATAACGATGACTACGTTACCTATCAAATCTTATTGTAGGAATAATTTAATAAGTTATCATGTTTCAAAATTCATTATCCAAAGGAATGGTCGGAATTCACCCCAAGCATTAGCATACAAACAATGTAATAGTACCGGCACACGCAAAAGATATATTATGTGTCTCCGCCCAATCCACTATGGTAGGACGAGATTTACTTTCCTGGTCATATATACAAGTTGGGAGTCAGGGTCATAGTTAAGGGGAAAACAAACCCAAATTGCCGCCGATACTCCACTTCTCAGCATCACTCAAACTCTGTTTTATTTTTTTTAAATACTTCCTTTTATTTATTATTTCGGTTAAATTTTTCTCCTTTTCTACCAGTATGACGAACAATGACAACGCTATCAACTCAATGAGGATCCCTCGCCTGCCCCCTTCAATCGTGGCAATCCGCCACAAATACGAAGATCTCAAAATTCAATACAGAGACCTCCAGATGAAACATGAAAGGGTAAAAGGGACCTGGGCTCCACCAGAAGTCGTCAGGGAGCTCAGGCAGAAAATCTCTCGTCTTACCCAGGCGCGTGACGAACTAATCGTCGAGTCACGCGCCCAGCGCTAACTGATTCGCGAGCAGTCAGTGGCGCTGCGACAAGCCTTCTCGGACACCGAACTCCGAATCCGGGTCCCCGGGAATATTCGTGCAGAGCAACTCGATATCGTCCCGGCTCATCACCTCCCCAATGTTGAAGATCTCATCAGTCCGATAATTAATGTCCCTACATCAAGCGCGAATTCGACGCGCCCACCACCTTCGGTGCCAGTAGAAACCCGGGCGAATTCCTCCGCCCCTACGGCCCGTCACCGGCCGAATAGAAACAAGAGGCGTCGGGATCGACGCCGACAAGAAGAAGCCCGTCTCCGAGAAACTCGGCCAATGGAAGGGGTGTACCAAATAGACGATTTGCCACCCCCCTACCGAGAGTTCGAGATCTCAGAACTCGACCCGGACATCTGCTATGCTCCGCGGATTTTGTTCTCCTCTCCCCCAGAATCTATCCACATTACCTTAGTGGACGAGGAGAACGAACCGCCTCAACTGATTCGGTCTCTAAATGACCTCGAACTAAACTTGGAGGAAATCGCCATCCTCACGGGGGAGTTTCCCAATATCGGCCCCCGAGGCGAAATTGCAGGGCCATCTTCGCGAAGGGACGAAGATTTTCGAGGCGACCCCCCGCCATATCGACCACCCAAGAGGAGATGCCACCCAACCGACATGGATGCAGAGGAGAATCAAGGCATCCCTTCGATTTTCATGACTATTCGCATTATTCTTATCATATTGGTTGATCCAACATTTGCTAACATTAATATAGTTTATTTTATTTTTTGTTGTCTCTTGATATTTAGTTTTCATTAAAAATTGTTTTGATTTGGTTTTTAGTTAATATTGTTAAAGGTTTTTTTTGTTCCCTCGTTCGAAAAATGGAGTATTGGAGGCGAGGGAAATTATAGGCGCTCGCAGATACAGGAATAATGTTTTTCTTGGTTTCCGCACTGGAATTAAGCGTAATTATGTAAATTAAAAGGGTTTTGGAAATGGGAGCGTAAGTCCTTCTATCGGCAGCTATAATCCGGGAAAGACGAAGGTCCTTCGGGGAGTAGTGCTAGTGATGGCGCTCACCTGCTCGAATGGCATTCGGCTATTGTACACAATTCCAACGTGATTCCGGTCACGGGTGTATGTTAGTGATTAAAATTATGTGGCGTACGGAGGAGTTACCCCCTAGTGATGGTAAGTGACAGTACAGGGTTAAGCTGACTCAAGGGTCTGGTATTCAACACTCCCCTACGACCAACAATGGTAATCGATTCTAGCGAGGCTCTCTATGATCGGAAATATTTATTCAAGACTGGAGTTTTCGGGTTGGGAATCTTTATTCAGGATTTTTAATCTCTAGTAGAGAAATATCGGTGGAAGAAAGATTTTATTTCCTGGTATTGTCGAATTTGGGCAGGATTATTTTCGAAGTAAATGTTTCTCAAGGGATGGTTTGTGACTGAATTTGGTTTGTGATGAGTAAGTACGAGTACATTATTTTAGTGGTGGTTGATGCGTGAGGATGTCGTTGGCAGCAATGGTACCTATCTACTCCAGTGATTCCTCGTAACGAGATCAGATCTGGCTTATCTCTACCCGATGGATATTGGTTCTACCGCAACGTTTTGGTCGCGTCATTATGGTTTTTGTCAAATGATCATTTTATTTTTATAAATCGAGGGCTCCTACATATTGATTCCTTAATCACATCAATTTACGTTCCTATAAATTTGGTATTGCTTAGACAAACGATGATATTTAATTTATCGATTTCACTACAGGTACGCTAGGGTATGGAAATTTTCAATCTATTGTATTTGTGTCATTTAATTTTTGATTCGATTTCGTTGATCTTATTTTTAAAGTTGTAGACATTGTATCTATAAACCGTGGCGATTAGATTCTTCTACTTTTCCCTCCTTAGTAATTTTATTTGATCCCAAACGTTATACTAACAACTACCGCATTTGTTTTAGGAAATTTTATTAACTTTAAAGCATATTGTCTGAGGTTTACACTCACTAAATTATTTTACTGTTTACTTTAGAAATTGTTGATTCTCAACGTTATTCTAGGGTCAATTTTAGTCTTCACTCAAGTATATTTCGACTCTCTACATTATACCGGGGTTGATCTCCAGCTAGTTTATTAATTTTAGTACGAAATAAAGTTTCAAAATCCATAATTTAAAGTTCATTAATTTTCTATTAGAGTAACTATATCAAAGTTCATAACAACAACTTCATTTTTCTTTTATTATTTCCCCGTCACCTTCCCTTGAATTGTCCTTAGGCGCATTGTGTTTATATTATAGTTAATGAGTGCCCACTGGACTACTCGTGTGATGATTTTGAGCCGTATGTAAATATAATTTTAGGTCGAGTTTATGGAATTTGGAAGACGAGGGAACAGCCAAAAGACTATTTCTCTTCCCCTCTTTCCTTATACTGGATGATATTGACGTTCCGGCTCCTGCGTTCCGCACACCGGGACCTTCACGGGCACGAATCATAGGCGATTTTCCACGCACTTACACGAATTCGAATAGTATGTTGGATTTTAATATCTTGTAGCGTGTTTCGGCTGTGGGCCGGAAAAATTTCGACAAAGATAAAACCAATTTTATGCTATTTAAATAATTTATTAAAAGAAAATATAATTTACCCGACACATTCATAAGAGCAATCATAAATACACCGCTCTCCCCACGCCGACACACAAGCAGAGCTCCATTGAGGTTGCGACGTGGAGATAGTTTTCAAATAAAACTCTCACTTACATCGTGATTCAAAATGACGTTCAAGGTTTTGAAAAAACTGTTTGACGAGTAAAAAATGATTAAAATTGTGTAAAAATGAATCGGTATAGATACCTATTGTACGACCTTAACCTTGCGTGTTCTTTTTGATTTAGTAAAACAAAATTTGACCTTGGAATTTTCTAGAATATTCTAATCTTAATTTTATTATTTTGAGATTTTGTTTGACAATTTTTTCCTTAAATTTTTTAACACATATTAGCACACAAATGAGGCAAGAAATTGCTGCCAAATTTTAAATTTCAAAAATAAATTATTAATTTTTTTTGAAGCTTTCATAACATCAACTATTCCAAAAAGAAGAAACCACTGAAATTGTTGGTACAGGACTGAATTTTGTTTAAATGAATTGAAAATAGCACGCAAATACAACATTCAGATTTAAAATCAGACCCAAAAAACATCAAATAAACCACCTTAAAATGTGAGAAAGATATAATTAAAATAAAAAATAAAAAACATAAAAATAATAACAAAATGCACCAAGATCGGCACGAAATTAACATAAAAATAACTGAATAACACAAAGATTTGACCGAAAAATGACAATTTATGTAAAAGCAAAAAATTAATGAATAAAATTGAATTAAAATTAAAAAAATTTGGTTGGAAAAAATCAATTAAAAATTTAAGAAATAAATTGTCAAATTAAATTAAGAAAATTATAAAAATTAAAGTTGTCCTTTACCTGGGGAATAAATTTGCTGCTCCGATGTTAGTGAACGTCTCAGTGATTGTCAATGGTTGCCAACTCAAAATGGTTCGGAGGTAGTGGTGGACATCTTGGGATGATTTTTACTAATAAATAAATTATCTGGGCTTGCCTTTTAGTTTCGATTGAGGTGATGAGTTAATACTTTATGTCGAAGCTTTTTGTAAGTATCTACTCTCGGTAGTTGTAGAATAGATGAGGATGATTATTGCGGTTTAAGTTGGCTTTAAGGGATATTATCTAATGTTGGTAGGTTCGGTGATTGACCTTTACTATTATTTAGTGCGACGGTATCAATTGGAATTTTGATCACACATTCGGCTTATCTAAAGTATGGCGATAGTAGGGTTCTGATGCTTAGTTATTAACAATAATTCTGGGAATCCTTTTTGCGTTTTATCTATAATATGATACTACTTATTTTATTCGGTAGTTTCCAATTTACTCATTAATTAGTTATCCCTGGGGTTGTAATTTATAAGTTTACATTAACCTTTATTTATTTACCGGACTAGATTTTACCTCTTGTCGACAGCATTTTTCTTTAGTCATTTAAAATATTTCTATTGAAACCTTCTATTATTTATTGAATTATCGTTTAACTCTTATCTGCTTTAATAAAATAGTTAATGGATTTTAATTCGACATGTCCGTTACATCGATTTCCGCAAGACCCCTTCCCTTTAACCTCAAATTGTTCCTAAGAGATTTGTATGTTCATATTAGATTTTAAAAGTGTTCACTGGACTACTCTGTGTTATAATTTTAGCCGATAAGTATCGATAGTTTAGGTCGATTTTTCGGGAGTATGTGGAAAGGGAATCAACCAAAAGATTGATTCCCAATCTCCTCGCTGCCCCTAAGTTAAAATGATTTGACGTTCGAGTCCGTCGTTACCCACGGCGAGATCTCTCACGGGCACGAGCTATTGGCGGACTTACACCGCACTTACACTGCTCGATAATTATGTATAAGTTTAATATCTTGCTGGTGTGTGGCTGTGGGCCATAAAAAATTTCAGTATAATTGAATTCATACTCATACATACATTTGTTCATAATAATAATAGTTCACATTTATCTTTCAGGTGACATATGCATATTGTTTGGGCTCACTTTTAATA
This sequence comes from Schmidtea mediterranea, assembly GCA_022537955.1. NCBI lineage: Eukaryota > Metazoa > Platyhelminthes > Tricladida > Dugesiidae > Schmidtea > Schmidtea mediterranea. The sequence goes on from CM039682.1 coordinate 17,888,926, forward strand.
ATGGTCCTAGAGTTTCGGTTTACAATAATACTAATTTCAAGAGATTCTTCACACGTAATTGATTATACTGATGATTATACTGATGCTTCTGCATTTTGAGCGAAAACTGATCATTAATTTATGTGAAAATGGATTGGTATTTATACCTATTCTGCGACCCTAACCTTGCGTGTTAAATTTGATGCGATAATACAAAATTTGAATATGATATTAATTGTCTAATCTAATTCTAATTTTTATTATTTTCTCGATTCTATTTGCCAATTTATTCTTTAGATTTGTATTTAACTCATTTCTGATCGAAATTATTTTATTTTCTTCGTCTTTTTCGTTGATTTTATATTTTTACGTAAATTGTCAATTTACGGTCAAATTTTGTTACTATGCTATTTTTAAGTTATTTCGTGCGGGTCTTGATGCACTTGTTATTATTTTAATTTACTTTTATGTTTTTTCGATTTTCATTAAAATTTTACATTAACAAAAAAATTCTTACTCTAAAAAGCATTTTAATAATTCCAGGGTGCAATTTGATATCCCCGTAGATCATTATAAATGTCTCTTGGTGTTTTGATATATTTTAGTAAAATGGGAATAAATTACATATATACCAATAATTCGGTTAATCAATTGTTTCAAATAGATGAAAATTTGCATTTTATTTATTTGTTTCAAAATGCTCTAGAACAGGCATGCTCAACTTACGGCCCGCCAACTGTTTTTATCCGGGCCTTTGACAGCTAATATGAATAACCAGTAAACAGGCCCTTCGTTTACCAACAAGAATAATACCATTAAAAGTCTTGCTATGATTAGTAGACCATTTAAAATCAAATCTTGGTTCTATTTGCTTGCCAACTGTAATCCAGCAGTGTATCTGTAGTACATATTTGATGTGGGTCAAATACCACTCATTATGTTTAACTACAGTCTTACAATTAGTGACTAATATGAGCCACAATGTCATGTAGGTTTTCTGTGACTGTATGCAAGCAGGCAACCAATGTTTCTTGTCTGATTATTTTTGTATGAAGTATTGGCCCTATTTTAAAATCTTGTTCTATCTTGATAAAAAATTAAATTTTACTATTGTTATCAAGTATTCAGTATTAATTTAATGAAATTTACAACCACTAAGAATGAAATCAACAAAAAAGAGGAAAGTAGACAGTGAATGCCATTTATTTAATGAAAGGTGGACTCCAGAATATATTTTGTTGACTGTAAGAATATGTTAGTTTGCTTAATCTGTCAACAAATTGTTGGTGTTAGAAAAGAATTTAATGTATAGCGACATTACCCGACTCAGCATGCAGAAAAATTTTACAAGCTTAATGGCCAGCTGAGAAAGGATAAAATTCAGAACCTCACGGCAGAACTCTCAAGACAGCAAACATTATTTACAAAAGTGAATAAAGATGTGGCATCTGTAACCAAGGCGAGTTTTTAAATAAGCGAGATCATTGCTAAAAAACTGAAACCATTTTCTGATGGCGAATTTATCAAAGAATGCATTGATGCAGCTGTTGATTGTCTTTGACCAGAAAAGAAACAACTTTTCTCAAAAATCAGTCTGTCTCGAATGACAGTGAAAAGACGAATAGATTATGTGGCGGATAACATCGAAGCCCTATTGAAAGAAAAAGCAGAGAACTTCGATGCATATTCAATTTGTTTGAATGAAAGCACTGACATGACAGACTCTGCACAATTAGCTATTTTTGTTCGTGGGTTGACAGTGATTTTAACATTACGGAAGAATTGCTAAAATTATCTTTTTGATGAAGTTAAAGAGGCTTTGCAAGAAAATAATCTTGATCTTTTAAAACGAACTGGGATTAAAACAGATGGAGCTCCTGCAATGGTTGGGAAAACGAATGGGCTTATGGGTTTGTTCCAAACAGAGCTGGACAAATCCCAGAATAATACAGAACTTATTGAATCCCACTGTATTATACATCATGAAAATTTATGTGCGAAGCAGTTGAAGATGGACCATGTAATGTCAGTTGTTGTTAAAACTGTCAGTTTTATCAGAGCACGTGGATTAAATCACAGGCAAGTTATCAGTTATTTTTTGAATCTTACATTTTTAACGTTGTCTAATGAAAATTCGGGTGCTTCAATTTGTATATGTACTACTATATTTCGCAATTCTTCAAAAAGAATTCTATCAGCGTGTTTTGAATGAAATTTTATTAATAACAATAATTCAGAAAAATGAATTTTCTATGTAACTTGATGAATTTGTTATTTCACAACATGTATTAATTGTAAGGAATCAATTAATACAAAAATAAAACATGAATGGATACATTGATATTGATATATTCACCATAATTAAACGACATATTACATCGAAATAAGTTCATTTTGGAGATTGATTTGTATTCTCAAGCATAATGCTAGAACGAATGATGAAACCAGATAAGAACTCATTGAAATATGTTTCATTTTGATTTTTGATTTATATTCCAAGCATGATGCTAGAACGAATGATGCTACGCGTGAAATGAATCTAGAAAAGAAGCCATTGAAATAGGTTTAATTTTGGAGATTGATTTCTATTCTCAAGCATAATTCTAGTACGAATGATGAAGCCAGATAAGAATGCATTGAAATATGTTGCCACTATGATACAGTAGAGAAATGTCACAATTCCAGCTAATAAGACATATCATATAAGAATCAATTAACAAAAATTTTCTAGGAGTATTTTTGATATAATGAGATGTGAAATTCGACATAATACTTGAATTGTTTTTCGAGCTTGGCTTATTCTTTTGAGTAATTAAAAATATCCACGGTCATTTAAACAAAATTTAAGTTGTTATTTAATTTAATAATGCATTTGTAATTTAATTATTACATTGGAATGTCAGAGGCACTACAATAATAATAATTTATATCTGAGTTTCTCACCTATGTGATGGTTTCAGCTGACAATTAAATAATTCGAATATTTTGTTAAAATAGTTTAAAATAAATTGAAAAAGTAAATAATTGTAAAATTTTTAAATATTAATTAAAATGTAAAGGCCTCATACTCATCAGTAAAATAAGTAATAAGTTTGAAATGTTGAAACTTGAAATATTTATTTTTACTAATATTTGATTCTGTATATTCAAATTTAATCGAATTTTCGGTATCGTAATAACATCCATATAACGATGTTTGATATTCATTTAATTGAACATTGCATAGTTTTTGAGTTTATAAAATTAACAGGATAATCGATTTCATCTTCTGAATCAAAGCAATCAATATTAGTTAAGTCTACATATCTTTAAAAATAAATCCCGTCAAAAGAAGTGGAACGCAAATAAATCTATAGAACTTTATTTAAGGCGGTTAAACTAAGGTTCTAACGGTTCTTTAATTATTATCAACGAGGGCATGTATATCGGGACTACAAGGATGTTGTTTGGTTTTCTCTTATTAGCCAGGCGTATTTAGCGCTGTAAATGTCCTTAAGGAACATGGTTGTGTGTTTAGATGTGATTTCAAATGTAAATCGTCTGAGGAACAATTGGAGTAGAAAAGTTCATTAACCAAGGATGTATTTATTCTAAAAATCTGTGCGGAATATTCCTCCACCTTAGAAGTATATATGTAAGTATGCATGAGTTCTTCAATGATTTGTGGAATCTTTATACTAATCCGTTAGTCTGAGGATGGAAACCGGTTGTTCAAAGTCTTAAATTCGAATTGTCTTAACTCCACTGATTAATTATTATATTTTTTGGAGTTCAAATCAAGCGATCCGGATATTAACAAATATTTCCACAATCTTTCCTGTAGTTGTACATTTTTACTAATGATATTTGATTCTGTAAATTCAAACTACTATAAATTTTCTAAATTCGTTATCTGAATCAAATCAGTCTGTATATTCTGGAATGATTTGGATTATAAATACAATGTATTGGTGAAAAATTTCAATCTAGATTCTTGATTGGCAATCTGATGTAGGTGATAAACGCGTAAGAAAGCAGATATTAATGCAAACATGATGCTTAGCTACAAGGTTAGAATCCTCACCTTTCATTTTTGATATCAATCACGAAAGACTATAATTTTTATATTACAATTCTATATCCTCAACTGTTTATAATGAGCTAAAATTCATTTAATAATAAAGATAAAATTAGCGTTATAAAAATAAAGTTATTTAACTATATATTTATACGAGCAAATTAACTTAATATGATATCAACCTCAATATACCAAATCCTATTACAATGTCTAAAACTTAAGTTTTATAAAAAATTTTCAATTATTAAAATATGATAATTATAATCATTAGATTTAATAATTACTTACTGATCTCTGTACATTATCAATCAAGGTTGTAATATCTGTATTAAACGAATATTGATTGATTAAATTAATTGCATTTTTATCCAGAGACTCTAAATCCTATATATATAATAATTATAATAATATAAAAATTAAGAAAATGAAAATATTACATCATTTTTTATTAAAAATGATTTTATTTTGAATATTTAAACAAATCTTAACGATAATGAAAGAATATTATATTTAATATAATAATAAAAATGTTTTAAATAATTTAATACTATACATATATGAGATTTTAAACAAAAGTAGTGTTTCAAATGAAAAAAGTTATTAATTATAAATTCCAGTTCATTAGATAATAAACCCTTAGAATAAATTTATTAATGAATCAATTAAATGAATAATTAAACATGATTATTTTAATGTATCTTAAAATCTTTGCCAATCTTTAAACCTTTAAATCTTCAACCTTTTGTGTCCTTTTGTGATAAGTTTATTGGTTGGCTTAAAATAGCTAGTTAATATAGCCTTTAAATACATATTAAAATCTTTTTTAAAAGCAAACAATAAATTATTATAAGATAATTACTTACTTTATTATACTGAACACAAATATATGCTCCTATTCCAATGCTAGTGGCAATATGAAACATCAAAATAAAAACAACCTAAAATTAAAATAACTAAAATTCTGTCGTAAAAATATTTAAAGATATATCAATAAAACATTATCACTGAATCATATTAATGTCATTGGAAAATGAAAAGAAAACAGAGGTGAAAACCAAAAAATGTTTCTATTGGTGGGTTTCTGGGTGTTGAGGTTTTGAAGCTATATGTTTGTTACCCATACAACTCAATACAAATATTTTTGCTACCACTCGGCACACGTTGCTAAGCAACGTTGGAACTGTGTTCGAGTGGGTGGATCGTCCGCAAAAAGTGAGCTGTATTACTAATGCTATAATTGACTGAATGATCCATGGGTATAACGAGCTACCGATAGAAGGCCTGTGCTCTATTTCGATCTCTATGTGCCATTGTTCTCCTATCTCCTACAAATGTTAATCCATACTGTTATACCATTTATCATTACGTCTATTCCCATAGTCCTTCTTATCGTTGTTCGTATTATCGACTTTTACCATGGCCTGTACACCCTTTGTTATGTTAAATATCATCACAGTATCTCTCTTCCCCTCATCTCTACTATAACTACTATGTTCCCTATTATTGTTACTAGTATTATCATCATTGCTATTATATGTGTTATCTTTATTAATTGTTACTGCTATTACATTTATTATTATTCTTATTACTACCATTACCATTATGTTTATTATTATTATTATTATTACCATTATTCTTACTATTATCATTATTATTATCAAATTTTTTGTAGTGATTCGTCTTTATTTCTCAGCTTTATGAAAGTCTTTTTGTTATTTCAGAAATTTTACAGTTTTATTAAAATATTATAGAAACAATTGAGGCGCACTCCACTTTTACTGCACAATTTTCGCTAAAGTATTTTGATTAATTCGGAAAATTTGAGCAGCATTCCACCCTTATTTTTACAGTTTTATGATAAATATTTTAATGATTTCCAAAAATTTGCACAGCGTTCCGCCCAAATTTTTTGTCTCAACTCAAAATCATTTATTTAGTTCTTACATATTATTTAAAATATTCCTTTTTATGATTTTAGTCGTTCAGATTAATCTTTTTCCGATGGATATTCATTTTAACTGTTGCAACGATCTCGCAACTTTCACCGCTACACTTTCCCTTTCTTTGTCCTTAATATCTATTTATGTTCATATTATATTTACTGAGTGCCCACTGGACTATTCGGTGTTAGTGATTTTGAGCCGATTGTTGTTTCAAATTTTATGTCGATTTTATCGAAATTGATTGCAAGAAAGTTGAGCCAAAAGACCCACTCTCGAGCTACTCTCTTTCGCTATTTAGTTCAGTAATTTGAAGTTCGAGCCCGTCCTTACGCACGGCGAGGTCTCTCACGGGCACGAGCTATTGCGGATGAACCGCACTTACACAGTTCGATAGTGTGTTTGATTTTACTACCTTGCGATGTTTTGGCTGTGGGCCGAAAAATAAATAAATAAATTTTACCATATAAGTTGGATAAAAGCTTCGATGCATAAACGTATATTCTTCATTAAAATTCTTTATTTCATATTTTCATCATAAAATTTCATAACTACAAGCAATTGAAAAATACTAATGGAAAATAAGACCACAAAATTGACATTTGCATACTAAAATCAGTCTGATCATCTGCTACTAACACTAGAATTAACTTTGTCTCTCTGCACGCAGTTTGTTATCCATGCACAATTTGTTTCTTTGCATACAGTCGGTTAATTTTTGTCTCTCTGTCAATTTTGTCTGAAAATTTGTGAAAACACATCAGTATATATACCTATAATTTGACCTTAACCTTACGTGTTATTTTATTGCGATAAAACAAAATTTGACCTTGAAATTATTTGTGTTATCTAAATTAAATTTATATTATTTTCTTAATTTAAATTGACAATTTATTTCTTAAATTTTTAATTAGATTTATTCAGCCAAAAATATTTTATTTTTACTCATTTAATTCATTAATTTTTTGCTTTTATATAACTTGTCGTTTTTCGGTCAAATTTTCTTGTTATTATGTTATTTTTTATGTAAATTTCGTGGGGTTCTTGATGCATTTTGTATTTATTTTATTTTACTTTTATTTTTTGAATTTATATTTATTTATAGTCTCTCAAATTTTAGAATGTTTTGTTGATGTTGTATGTTGTATTTTAAGTTATCTTGGTGCTGGGTTTTCGTGCTATCTTACTGATACATTTAAACAATTTTCAAGGCCGTTTTTGTTCTGGCCCAGCACTATTATATATATGTATAATCAAAGAAATAAGAAGTTTTAATAATTAAAAAACGTCAAATGTATGTTCTATATAACGTTTCACTAAACATTTCGACCGTTTATCAATCTTCTTTAGGCCAGAAATCACATTAACATAATCTAAAAAAAGAAAATCTGAAAAAAGAAAATGCAAACAAATTAATCAATAATCATCGTAATCAGCTAGTATTACAAAATAAAAAATATTTTAATTTAAAAACTAAAAATTAAGCGTTCGTTTTAAATAAAAATTTTAATAAAACTTTAAATAAAATAAAATTTTAAATTATTTTTACATAACATCACAAACGAATTACATCAAATACATAATATACATAATTCACATTCAATTATATATATATATATATATATATATATATATATATATATATAGGTATTTATGTGAGTGTTTACTTATTTTTCTACATTTGAATAAAAATATATTTTTTTAAAATATTATGTAATTTATCAGATAATAGTCAGCAGTTGGTATTCAATAACATGAGAAGCTGCAATTAAATAACAATTAAATTGGTTTTCAGTTAAATTGTATATTGTATGTTTTAATATATAAAACTTTATTGTTTTTATAGTTGAATCTAATTATTATTTTCTTACTTTTTCGCAAAGTCTGTATTTAGCTTTTGATAATGAAAAATGCAATTGATGATCCATTATTTATCGTTTATTTAAATTTTAAATGATATTTATTATTTTAATATTAATAAATAGTAAAAGTTCAAATTTATTTGTTCTTAAAAGATAGTATTTTAAAAACCTTTATTTATAATTTCTATATCATATTGTATTTCGAGCAGGAATTGATATGGTTTGAGAAAAATGTTATTTCATGAAATTTAAACATAATTTAGGCTTCTAAAAGATAATAGACGACAATAATAAATGAATTTAATGTTTATTTAAATTGAATCCTGACTTAAATATGTAAAAAAAAGAGAAAGAATTCTGTTAGTAGTATTTTCTAGGGGCTTCATAATTAAAAAGAAATTATTATCATTTACAAGAATTGGTAACGATATTTCAATTGGGGGAGTATTTTAATTCCCTATGTAAATGGCTAATTGAATAATCTCTATACTGCTAGACTTTCTATACGATAAGACCAGTTTGTTCAAATAAATAAATTTTTCAGTTGCAAAAAATCAATATTTTTTCCTTTATATTTTTTTACACGTCCTTTTAAGGATTTATAGCGCTAGGAATAAAGGTCCAACTAGTCTTTCTGAACGGAAAGATAATAATATTTTTTGCATTTTTTATATTTGGAAAATTGCTTTCTTCTTAAATTGAATAAAATGTAATGATATTTTCAGTCGTAAATATAGATATCAAGCTTTAATATTATATTTTATTCAGTAGATATTTTAATTTATAAAGCATTTTGTAGAAGCCATCTTACTTACTATTTTCAAAATAATTTTCCTTTCGTATAGCATTCCAAAAAATAAAAGCAATGCAATTATTATCATAGCTGTACTTAATCCGACTATTGTCCAGATAATTGTTGAAATCGTGAAAACCTTCTCTGAGAAAATTAAATAATATTGAGTAAAGTCCACTTTATTTCCATAAAATCCAAATGTTGAAGCACAGGCAATTGCAAAGCACTGAAAGTATATTTGTTAGTATATTTAAAAAAAATAATTAAACTACAATGAACAATAATTAATAAATTAACTAGATCAGCGCCAGCCGAATGGCCAGGCGGTACACACGAAAGCCTGGGAAACCAATTTCGTGGATCACCAATTGTTTTAAACTTATTTTCTATGTTCTGTTTTAGGGCGCCAAATTTAAGCTTTACATATTTTTTACATATTTCGCCTGTGCGCATAATTAACTCGCACTGACACTGATTTGTATGCACTGCAATATTTATAATTTTAAAACGGAAGCATGTTATAAAATTTCATTTCTAATATGAAATATTGGGTTAGTCTTACTGAATCGAAGCAATTTTGTTGAATTATCTGTTTCCTGAATTATAAAGTGTAAAACCATGTTTATAAAATACTCAAAATGAACTAATTTAATAAAACCTAGGTATAAGCTAATGTTAGGTTTTATATAAAGCGATTTCATTGCCGGTAATTATATTATGATCTAACTTATCTTGTTCTTGGTGCAACGATAACAATCACAACAATATGCCAAAGCTATTATTATTATCACAACCACAATAATTAATTTCGTAACCAAATCAAATATTCATTCTAAATTTCTGGTAATTTAAAACCTAAATTTTCAACCAAACCTCCACATTTCTAAATGCTTTCAAATGATTTGAATTTTGTTGATTCTCGATTAAATAATTATCGAAAATCAATATTCTTTAATCAACAATGGTGAAAACATTCAATTAAAAATACAAAATCAATAGGCAAAACAAAGGCCAGCCTAACAATCTGGCCAAAGGAAAAATTTTCGTTTTGGTAGGCTTTTCGAAAGTGCTTAAGTTAAAAAGGTTTTTTTTAAATCAGAATTTACCAAATCGTAATTATCGCATTTAAAATGTTATTAGTTATGTTCGAATGTAAAATGTTTATAGCTGACAAACAACGTCCCTTTTGAGGTTTGTGAAAACTTTAAAAACTTTACTCAGCAACCTTTAAAGAGGACTTTAGCAGAAAACACTAAAGAATTGTTAATGTGATATAATATTAGGTATTTTGTTATTGGATAAATATGTTAAAATTAATTAATTATTTCAAAAGAACTTCATAAACTCCCTCCTCAAAGTAGTTTATGACTATCACTTTCAACTTGCTTAGACACTCATATTATCCTACTCTTGCATTACAGCTTCCATGGACTCTCAATAGTTTACTCATACTTTCCAACTGTCATTAAAACACTCACTCGACCACTCGTATTCTCAGACTCTCATAACCTGTAATTAAATTTTATATATATAATTTATACATTTTTTTAGTAATATACAAACATTTTAGGACCTTAAATCATGTTCTTAATTATTAACTATAAAAACAACAATAACCTTGAAAATATTAATTTAAAAATTTTTACGACAAATCTCCAATTATTTATTGCTCTTTATTGACACTTAAATCAAACTTACCTTAAATGTTGTCCTTTTCTAACTAATAAACAGGCCTTTTTGAGCCTCAAACATTGACCCTAAAATCTACGTTATGCGCCCAAAAATTACGTTCAATATTTAGGAAAGCAATTGAATAGAAACACCAAACTTTTACACAATAACATACAACATGTATAGGCATCATTTTTCAACATAAGAACCATTTACATCCACACACTTTTGCCAATGCTGGATCAGTTCAGAGAATGCATTTTTGAATAAATCCAACGTCTAATCACGCAAGAAACTCTCCAACTCTTTCCTCAGATCTTCAGAATTTGCAAACTGTTTGACACCCAAATGTTTCTTGATATACCTGAAGAATGAAAAATTACTGGGGCCAAGGTTTGGACTGTATGAAGGACGGTTCAATAGGTCAAATCCACTTTCCTAGAGAACTCGCATGGATGCTGCACTTTGGTGGATTGGTACGTTTTCATGGAAAAACAACATGGGAATGCCCCGTTCTTTTCGTCGAGCATGTCGGCATTTACACACAAGGTCATAGTAGTATGCAGAGATGAGCCTGGTGTTTTTTACAGCAAAATCGACAATGATAACATCACGGTTACCTCAAAAAGATTCTCATGGAAATTTCCACTCATTTGATTCATGTTTAGGCTTTGGTTGATAGAGTCTTAGAGGGATTTCACCTTGCGTGATGATATTACGCAGGAACGCCTCACCATGGTGTTGGAAAACAAGGAAGTTCACCTGAGAGCACTCCAGTTGCTTCTCAAACATCTCGGATGAAAGAAAGCGGGGAGCAAATCTGGACTCCAGCTTTCTCACTCCCAATTTATGCAGAACTGCTTGTATGGTTCTTTTGCTCACATTCACAGCATCAGCCAGTGTCCTTATTGTGATTCGACGGTCTTCTCACAGTAAAGATTCACTTTTCTTTAATTTTGTCAGAAATTTCACATGGGAGTCCAATCCTTGGGTCATCAAAAACTGACTGTCTCTCATAATTAAACAGTGTAATCCCTTTGGACGAAATTAGTCTGCGTGATGGAGAGTCCTCGCCATGTCTCCTCCAATTGGGAAAATATTGGTCATTGGGAACATGGCGTAATATCAGAAACTTTATAACGCTGCGATATTTTAATGTCAATATAAACTGTAATTATAATATAAAACAAACTACACAAATTAAACCTATAATAATATAGATACAATAAAAATTTGATTACATGACAAAGTAATATTTCCTTCCCACATATTGCACGGATTTATTGGGTACACCACGTATTTTCGGAGCTTAAATGACCCTGACCTTGATGGGTTAGTAATTTAAGAAGTTCATAATATACTGCTTATACATAAGAACTGCATTTACAATCAACCGAATTTCAGTTTAATATATCTTTATTTTTATTAATTTGTAGTTTTGCACTTATAATTTGATTTAAAAGTGACGTGACAAAGAAGTAACTTTATTTAGTAATGCTCAAATTTTGTTATTTTTTTTAACCGCCAAATTTTCTTACTGGAAAGGTTAACTAAAGACTTTAATATCTTTCATAATACATCCTAATTCCAACTGTTCTTGGTAATCAACGTAATTCTGCTCTGTCAAATGGAGAATTAGTGATTGAAGAAAAGCAACCACCCTATTTTGTTTACCTAGAATAAATTATGTTTATATCAAATATAAACATTCATTTTCTGCAAAGTAGATTGGATTAATATAAAACTTCTAGATTGCAGTCAGAATAACCCTGTTATATTAAGCTTGCTAATTCCCGCCCAAATCGTTTTGTAGTGCTGTGAGGTTGCTGAAAAATACTTGTGTAAATGTTTTCACGTGAAACTTAGATTAACGAAAATCATTCATTACTGAGTATCATCAAATTATCAGTAAGTGCCATTGATTATTATAATATAAAAGCGAAACTCAAATTGGATAAAGGAACATGAATAAAGAGTCGTAATTAGAACTCAATAGCTACTTTAGCAATATTGAATCATTTAATGCCATTGTAAATTGTAATCAATTGTGATAATCAATAAATTTTTATATTGTTTAGTATTCCTTATTATTGTCAACGAAAACATGCTTTGGAGTCAGATCAATAACTGTAAATTTCACATTTTACTGATAAACCCAAAAAATACTATATAATATTTACCTTTATCATCAATATAAATTTATACTTTTATCTTAATATTTATAACATATTTTATGTAAATTTTATAAATATATATTTTTTTAAAGTTTTTATTAAAAGTATATTTAAAAATCAGTGAGCAGTAGTAATTAAGAAGCGAGCAGTACTCAAAATAGGAAACGAATGTTGAACCCATTTTAGAAACCGAATTTAAAAACTTATTAAAAAAATTCAAAAATATTTAAATTTATTTATTTTATAATTTTTTTTATACAGAAATAAATAAGTATGATTTCTGGTTTTAAAAATCTAAATATTTTTCAAGCTAATCATATTTTTAAAAAATATAAATTTACAAAATAATTTTAAAAAATAGCTTAGATAAATTAATAAAACAAATATTATACTTTAGTTATAAATGATAACTTACCAAAGTTAGAGCTGATAGAATAAGTAATCCAATTCGAGTGAATCTGGAGCAACATCCAGCAAGAGCCATATTGATTTTATAAGCTTAAACAACAACAAAATGATATTTATATACAAGAAAAGCTAAACAATGAAAAGTATAACAATGAAACCTAAAATAAGACTTGTTTTTATATTACTGCTAACAGAAAGTAATCATGCAAATTATGCATCAAGTTATGAGTGTAAGTCATAAATTTTTAATAACTTTTTTTATTATTATATGTATAAACTAATTTTGATACTTAAAAAATAGTATTATTTTCACACTATAGATCTTTTTTTTTGTGTAACAAATTTTTGACATCTCCATTATCCAGTGAGCATAATATATGAACATAATAAAGTATTTAAATTGAAAATTTTTATTTGTCTGTGAATGCCACACCACTCATACAAAATGAACGAATAAACTCGTTTGATATTGATATCATTTTATTAGCAAAGATCGAGTGTTTTGTGTGATATAAAATGTAATTAGATTAGGTTTTTGCAATAAAATTCCTGGTCTGTGTTGCATGGCTAAGGTGACCATTTCACAAATGATTCAATGCGGAACAAAAATTAAAACTTGACTTAAATGTGTTGGCCGAGGACTGGATTTTGTTTAAATGAATTGGAAATAGCACGCCAACATAACATGCAGATTTAAAATCAGACCCATAAAAACATCAAGTAAACACCTTAAAATGCGAAAAAGACATAATTAAAATATAAAATCATAAATATAAAAATAAATTAAAATAATAGCAAAATGCACCAAGAAACGCACGAAATTAACATAAAAATAACTGAATAACATAAAGATTTGACCGAAAAATGACAATTTATGTAAAAGCAAAAAAATAATGAATAAAATTGAATTAAAATATTTTTGGGTTTTATATAAGCTTTATATAAGTAAAATATTTTTATAAAGCTGAGGAATAAGGACGGATCCCTACAAAAAACTTAATAATAATAATAATAATAGTAAGGATAATGGTAATTATAATAATAATAATAATAATAATAATAATAATAATAATAATAATAATAATAATAATAATAATAATAATAATAATAATAATAATAAACATAATGGTAATGTTAGTAATAAGAATAATAATAAATGTAATAGCAGTAACAATTAATAAAGGTGACATATAATAGTAACGAGGATAATACTGGTAACAATAATAGGGAACATAGTAGTTATAATAGGGATAAGGTAAGAGAGATACTGTGATGATATTCAACATAACGAAGGGTTTACAGGCCATAGAAAAATCATCAATACGGACAACGATAAGAAGGACTATGGGAATAGACATAATGATAAATGATATAACAGTATAGGTTAACATTTGAAGGAGATAGGAAAATAATGGGACCTAAAAATCGAAATCGAGCACAGGCCTTCTATCGGCAGCTCGTTGGACCCATGAATCGTTCGGTCAATTATAGCATTAGCAACAACGCTCACTTTTTGCGGATGATCCACCCACTCGAATACAGTTCCAACGTTGCTTAGCAATGGTTGCTGAGTGGTAAGCGAAAATATTTGTATGAGGTTGTCTGGGTAACAACCATATAGTTTCAAAATATCAACACCCAGAAACCCACCAAATGTAATATATACAATTTTTATTAGTTTTTAATTAATTGAAAATTAATATAATGTATAATAAAATTTTAATTGTTTTTATTAATAAACTAATTAATATTAATTTAAAATTAATTTTATCTCATTAAAAGAAAAGTTATTTTGTAATTATTTTGTTTAAATCTGTGCCAAGTTTACTCAAACTTATTTTCTTCGATCAAAATGCCTTCCTTTCTTAGGGTTTTTGCTGTCTCAGCCAGACACCCCACAATTTTAATCCTACCACTATATACCCACGAGCAAGCTCATGTTGGTATTGTATATAGCAGCTGAAAATTCATGAGCAGGTGAGCTTCATTTCTAGAACTACTCCTCATGATATTTTCACTTTGGGGGTCCTGACCGCCTATGGAAGGTCTTACGTCTCTTTCTATCTATACCATTGTCTATACTCATCTATTTCTACAATTCCTATATCAATTTGTCATCGTTGCTCTTTATGATATTTTCACTTTGGGGGTCCTGACCGCCTATGGAAGGTCTTACGTCTCTTTCTATCTATACCATTGTCTATACTCATCTATTTCTACAATTCCTATATCAATTTGTCATCGTTGCTCTTTATTTATTAAGGTATCTTTCAAAAATTTGCTCAGCCTTCCACCCTTATTTCATGGCAAATTCCTGGTTTCATACAAACATTAGCCTACGGTAAATTGAAATGAATGCATTATTATAATGTAGTTATTTTAGTCCAACAACTCATATTTGCTTTCCTGTGGTCGCCACAGTTACCGCCGTTCGTACATCTCTTTATTATCATCTCACAGATCTATCCATAAATGCATCATTTTAGTTTAATTTCCACCTTGATGATTATCAAACAATGCTTGTGATCTAACCCTACTTTATACTTTCGTTGGCCTAAATTCCTATCACTAGTCGTGTCCTTGATAATACAATAATCGGCAGGAGTTAAAATAAAATTCAATTTCCCTAATTAAACATTTAATAGTGTTGTCCCTTTAACTCTAACGATACTCCCACATTTTACCCTTTTACCGCTCCGTCAACCTTTCATGGACGCCGAGGTGATGTCCAGCGAAGTCCTACTTTCGAGATCAGTGCAAAGCTGACCTGTCCCTGCAGATATCGAAGGGGTAGAAATCGATAAATCGATACATACGACATCTCTCAAACTTAACTGAGGGAATCGAATATCAATTCACCATTTTCCACTGACTTAACATATATAAAATGAATATAAATAAGTTAATGGGACCTGCCAAGCAATGCCAAAAGACAGCGCGGCCATCCAGAATAATTTTAAATAAACAAAACATTAACTTCGAAAAATATATTACCAATCTGTTTCTTAACAAAAATTTCAAATTTTGCATAAACTAAAAAATATCTAAAACTATCTAAACAATTGTCTAAAATTATGAAAATAACTGCTGTATATAGTGTTTTCAATGCTGGGTGCGACCAATCTTAGAATTTTGAGGCTTTTCGGCTATTTTTCGGTGGGTTTAATTGCTTTTATTTTATTTTAAATATTTTATTTTTCTCATTATTTTTCTCTTTTTTTTGATATTATTTTCTCAATATTTCGTAAATTTTTATTTTTTATTATGTAACCATTCTCTTTGATTGTTTCTCTTTTTACCCTTTGATATATAAATTTTTGGTCACCGCTTCCGTCTATGTATTTTCTAAACCTTCTTTTGCAAGGTTTTGGCGGTTTTATGTTTTGGTTTTGTGTTTATTTCTGCATCTGTAGGCTTTTCAATGATTTTAATTAATATTTGTTTTATTTAATTTTGTTATGTTTTTATTTTGTTTTATTTTTGTCTTATTGTATTTTTGATTTCTCTTGCGGTATGTGCTTATGTTACAGCAGCCATATTGATAATTTCAGAACATCGTCAATTATTTTGTTTTAATTTATACAATTTTCGCATTTTTGTTTAAATTATGGCTTATAGCCCAACAATTTTAATATAATCAGGAACATAAAATAAAAAAAAATAAATAAATTGTATACCATTCCTGGGTAAGTAAAGGTGGATATTATAGGAAAATAACAAAAATAAATTTACGTAGGAAGATATTTTTTCCATTCAATGGACATTTTTTAAAATTTCTTCATTGTCTTTGATTTTGCTGCAAAGTTCTTGACAAGAATTTAAGTTTCCTTAAACAATTAAAATAGGTTCGATTGTGTCCAACTTTAATTGTGTTTTTTTCTGATGTCTGAATATTGTTAATAGACGAAAATATTCTTTCTGTTGCTGCATTTGTGCATAGTAAACACAACGCGAGTTCAACAATATTTTTGGCATTATGAAATGGTATATTTTGTCTTCTAAAATATTTCCTCCTATTTTTGTTCCAGATCAATATTTCTTTCATTCCATCATTGAATTTTATCAAAGCTCGAGTACCTTCTGGTGCATGATATTTCGTCAAAAAAATCGCTTTCCACAATTTTATGATTTTCAAAATTGCTTATAATGTATTCCATAAAATATCTGTTTTCGAACCAATCCAGTTTAAGTGATTTACATCTTCAAATTACCTTGACCAAAGATCTAAATAATTTAAACACTTCGCGTAAAACTATTACTTTCAAGCTTAAGTTTTCTCACATCTATGCTACCATTTGCAATTAGAGTTTTTAATTCTGATCTGATTGTCAGCGGTAAATAATTCAATTCAACTCTCTCTTTAAACTTTGTTTTTAAATCATTTAATGTTTGTGAAACTTGCATGATCGTATTTTTATTACCTTCAATTAACTGAACAGCATTATGGAAAATAGCAGCTTGACTGTGCATAAATTTCTGCCAAATTTTGGAAATACTATTTTCAAAAAACGTTCTTATTTGATATGGAAATTTTTCTAGTAATCAAAATATGATTTTAAGGGGTAAATAAAGGTCTTAATTTTGACATCTTCATATATTTTGAAAGGAAAATCAATTGGGTTGGATGTAGGTTTTGATTAATTGAACTTTTACGAATCCAATTTTAAAATACGACAAATTGCGAGACAGTTTTCAGTTCGTGGCCCAATTGTGTGGACAATTTTCTTTGCGGAACAGATCCTTAAAATGCGGGTCGAATGGTCACCTTATGCATTGCGGTAATAAAAATTTGCGGTGTTTTAAAATGTTTATAAATAAATATAGTCGATTTGGTTTTGATTCCTCGTGCTACTTAAATATATAAATAAATAATAAAACCCCAACTTATATAAGAAATTAATTACTACTAACTATCAAAATGTACAATTTCATAATTATAATCAATGAATAAAAAAAGGTTTAATTGAGCCGTTCGAGTTTGCAGTCGAATGTCAAGAGTTTGGTTTTAAAAGTAATATTCAATTTTTATTATCTTCTGACATCTCCAGAATCTTCATTTAACTGATTGATTCCCTTTTATCAATCCTCTTTATAACTAATTTCTTTTTTTTGAATTTTAATGGAAACTAAAAGCCTATTTTCGATGTTTTTCTCTTAATATACTTTAATTAACTCTCGGCTTTTATAATAAATAACTATAATAAATATTTCCAGTAATCTAACAAATTTTTTAATTTTTACCCTGAGCATCAATCTTGAAATAAACGTTATTATACGGTCGTTCAGGGTTTTCACATCTTTTATTTACTCGCTTATTCACTCAATGGTCTTTCCTTCAAATTGTTTGGCTTTTATTAAAACTATTGATTAAAGTGTTGGGCAAAAATTTATTTTGTTTAACCAGCACGATAACGCCTGTGTGTTCTGGAGCGGAAAACTTAAAAAATTTAACAAAAATAAAAAAATATAAAGAAAAATAAAATAAATAAAAATTAAATAAAAATTTTGATACATAAAAATGTAAAATTTCATTTTAAATCAAAAGGAATAAAAATTTATAATTTTGGAATATTCTAGAAAATTCCTTCTTTTAATGTATCAAAACACACACACAAACAATCGTGATATATAAGGCGATACTGGTTGAGCAAAAATCAGCAGATTCATTTTTATACTCTCATTACTACTCATTTTTACTCTCTCAAACACTTTAAATACTTTCAATATTATTTAATTTTGGGAAAAAGACAAAAGTAATTAATGATTTTTTTATTTTATTTATGTTTTATTTTAATTATTATTATTGATGATTACGACAGTTTATGTTTTGGACGTCTTTTGTATGACATTTTTAAAAAATAAAGTTTTCACTCAAAACCGTTTTTGAAATTTTTGACGAAGTCACCTTATCGTCGTACCTCCATCATGAGGATTTAAATTAAAATTAAAATTTGTCTTTGCGTTGCTTGGATGTTAATTAGTATACACCATAACCTACACGCACGCAAGATAGTAAAATTATACTTTCGTTACCCCGGATCGAACCGGTATGTTAGCGGGGAAGCCGTGGTGAAGGCAGTACCTGGAGCCGCTCAGTATTCCCCCTTCCTAAATCCTATCGCCCAACCCTCGAAAGAGTAGTGTTGAGGTCCTGGGAAAGGTCTAAATATAAAGTTTTACATAATATTACGAAATACACATATAGAGTAGAAATAACCGAGAAATCAACGATGGCACGAACTTTCATACGAAATGTCACTCGCTAGTTATATAAAATTAAATTGCAGCTATAATTGACAAATCGTGACTTGTAACGTAGAAATTACCACGAACCCTATCTGACAAAGATCGACTATATATTTAATTAGATTTTACATCGTATCTTTGACTGTAACACCCTAAATGACCAAAAGGAAATCGAGATTAGATTCAAAAATTTCACGTTTATCCATCCATTAGACCACCCTATGTTGATTTTATACTCTTGTAAATATTAAATCAATACCTGTACAAATGACAATACTACTATCATCATCACTCCTATCATTGTTACCATTAATCTGACATCATTATAAATATTATCATTATGATTATTATTGTTGTTGTTATTATTATTTTTATTTTATTGTTGTTATTATGATTAATAACATGTTGGGCCAAAACACAAACGGCCTTGGAAAATGTTTAAATGGATCGGTAACACACATGCAAATATACCATGCAAATTTAAACTCAAACCTATTAAAACATCAATTAAACCCTATCAAATATGAGAAAAAAAGAAGAGAATTACATATAAAATAATAAACATAAAAATAAATTAAAATAATAACAAAATGCAACAAGATCCGCACGATACAAATACAAACATAACATGAAAACCCAACAAATTCGACCGAAATTTGATAAATCAATAAAATTTCATGAAAATAAAATTTAAATCAAGAATTTGAATTAGAAATAATTCAATAAAAATTTCAAATAGAAATTATCAAAATAAATTGAAAATATAATAAAACTAAAGATTAGAATACACTATAAAATAACAAGGTTGAATTTTGTTTTACTATATCAAAATTAACACGCGAGGTTAGGGACAGAAAATATGTATAAATACCGATGCATTTTCACATAAAATTTAACCATTTTTGAAACCGTTTTTCAACTAAAAACTTGTTTTAGCATTTTTCAACGTTAAATCTATTTTTAGGTGAGCAGAAGTTTTATTTGGAAACTCTCTCTCCACGCCCCGTCCTCGCAACCTCGATAGAGCTCTGCTTGGATGTCGGCGTGGGGGGAGATGTATTTTTATGATTTTATGGAATGAGTTGGTCAAGTAATTTGTATCTTGTTTTTTAATATGTTAATAAATATTTATAATGTTAAAATCGAATTTGTTTTTCATAATTAATTTATTTGTCGAAATTTTTCCGGCCCACAGCCAAGACACATCACAAGTCAGTAAAATCAACATACAATTCAGATTCGTGTAAGTGCGTGGAATATCGCCGATGATCTGTGCCAGTGAAGACCCGGCGTGCGGAACGCAGGGATTGAAACGTCAATATTATCCCGTATAGAAGAAAGGAGAAATAAGGAAGGTGTCTTTTGGCTTCTTCCTCGTTTCTTGTTTTCTTTAAATCCGACCTATATTATTTTACACACGGCTCAAAATCATCACATCAAGTAGTCCAGTGGGCACTTATTAAATATAATATGAACACAATATGCGCCTAAGGCTTATTAAAGGGGAGGGGTACGGGGAAAAAATTAATATGAAATTATTGCTATGAATTAACTTAATAAAATCAAATAAGAATTTCTAAATTATTATTTATTCAATCACATACCCTAACAAAATGGAGAATTTATTCCGACAAAAATCCATATGACTGCTAGAAACGCCTCTTTTATATTTTGATTAAAAAATGTCTGCCATAAATTAACTTAGATCCCGTTTAAACTGAATCAGCCTAAATTAATAACTAAAACAAAAAATAGGATAAAATGTATCATAACGCAGATTTCCAACCCACTTGAATAATTAATTTAACTGTCCTATCTGTTTTACCCACCGTTATTTCTTTGTAGCATCACCGAATAAATTTACGAAACCCGTTTATTGATATTCATTCCCTGAAAAATAAGGCAATTAATTTTGATCTGAATACCCAACAAGTTCCTGATTTGTGATCACCAACTCAGACCCATGTACGATATTCCGTAAATTAATGAATCCATTATTCCAATGATAATCAAATTTGAAACTCCAAGATTGAGGGACGAGAATAATCTCACGACTTTTCTAACGCGATGATTTCATATATTAAATCGTAAAATGAATGAGTTAGAAAATTCCTGAAAAAGCGAGTATGTTGAATGTTAAATAAAAATATGAATATATGAAATAAATTACATAAACCAGAAGTAGATTGGACTTAACGTGGGAACACCCGCCGTGACATCGTGAAGTTGACGATGAGATGAGCGAGTTTTCCGCCGTTATTATCCAAAGAAATAGAATAAAAACTTACAAAATTACCAACGTCGAATGTCCAAAACTCTGAATAGGTAATAAATCTAATTGAACAAAATCAAACGGATATCAAAAATTTAATTATTTATCCATCGTCCGAATTCCGTTCAATTGATGTCGACGCCCACGCGAAAAATTTCAATCGATATTAACCACAAACCAGCTAATCCATTCAGATAAAAATTTATTTTATGCCGATTATGACCGACAATTTGGAATTTCCAACCAAAATGCCCGACGAGGAAGCAGCCACAGCATCGGGAATGACCACGGAAAGTAATATTATACAATTAGATTTACAAAATTAATAAATATAATAGTAAAAATCATAATCAATTTTGATAGTCATAATCACAAGTATAATAGTAAAAATCATAATCAATTTTGATAGTCATAATAACAAGTATAATAGTAAAAATCATAATCATTTTGATAATCATATTAATAAATATAATAGGAAAAAATAAAAATCATTTTTGATAATCATAAACGTAACAACATAGCAAAAACCATAATCATTTTAGCGATAAAATAATGTAGAAAGCGGATAATCACTTTAATAAATGGAATAGAATCATCTCGTAAATGTAGGAATTAATTTTTTTTGATAAAATGAGATAGAAATAATATGGTACAAATCATAATGATAATCACATGGAATAACACTGTAGAAATTAGGACTATCCTATGAATGTAAGAATTATAATTCCCTTTATAAATGTAATGATCTAGTAAAATCATAGTCGAACCCCTTTTATTTTTTCTTTTGTAAAGCAAGTAAACTCTTACGCTAACACCCCCGACTAACCGTTCCCTAGATACAAAATTATTCTAATATCCAAACGACCCTAATTCGATTTCCTTGAACTAACCCTAACTAAAATGGTAGAGATTGTTGAAATGCCGATCATCTACTTGAGGTTTAGTATCTACCACTAATGATTTTATTATTTTTCTAGTTGGTTCAATGAATCGCCTACCAATTTCCCTCGCAGATCGATGGAGATGGGCCTGGGCTCAATACAGACAGGAGAAATGCCCTGAGTTTCCCCCGTCGAAGTTTCTTGATAGGAACAATCTGGGGCTGGGAACGTCCACCCAATGGAACCGGACCGAAGAGATCTATCGGCAGGCCCGGCAGCGATTAGAAAATCTGGAAGCACACCAGCGCGACGTGGATCTACAGGTGATCCGAGCTCGTCAGCACCTGGCGAATGTAGAAGAGGATTTGCTGACGGGTCGGATCGCCGACATCTACTGGCATCCCCAACAGATCTTCCGGGTCCAGACCCCACAAACCACGGCGGCCCGAGCCCGCAACACAAAGAGACCGACTATGTCGATCTCCGGCTATACACCCGAGGAGTGGGTAGCGAACAGATTTCCATGAAGGGACGTAAACCTGATCTCGATTAAAGACGATTCAAAACAATTGTGTTCTTTTAGTATTTTGATTTGATTGTTGGTAATTAAACTAAATGCGCGGATTTTCTTTGTTTTGTTTTTCGCTTGACTCGAATTTTGTTATGATTAAATTTTTATTAATTTGTTTGAAATAAATCTCACATGGCGCGATTCCGCCCTAATTGTAAATCACCCCTTTTAATTAATTTTATTTTTATTAGTCATGGAACCCACCCAACTGTTACAAACGGAATTATCCCGAGCCCAGCAAGCCAATAAATCTCTATACGAGCAGATAATCCAGCTCACCAAGGAAGTTCAGCAGGTGAAATCTACCTGGGTGGATCCGACAAAGCTCAAATCCATCCACC
Organism: Schmidtea mediterranea; assembly: GCA_022537955.1. Taxonomy (NCBI): domain Eukaryota; kingdom Metazoa; phylum Platyhelminthes; order Tricladida; family Dugesiidae; genus Schmidtea; species Schmidtea mediterranea. Next base: position 17,912,121 of record CM039682.1, read on the forward strand.
AACGCCTCACAGCCGCTCAAAAGGGTTGGGCGGAGGAACGCCAACTCAATCAGAATCTCCGGACGCAAATCAGGGAATTGGAAGTCGCCCTGGCAGCCAGTCGTGAAGGGGAGGCGGTAACTTACCCGCTCATCTTCGCGCCATCTCAGTTGGCGTACCGGGATTCCAGCAACAATTCCACACTAGCAGCGACTCCATCAACAATATCGTCAAGAAATCACCGACCGGGACGCAAGGAACGTGCCCGACGCAGAGCTGCCTGTCGGCCAAGCCAATCGAACTAACTATCCAGTACCGTTCTGAAACCGGATTGACTTACCGACATTGTATATTTTTAATCGTTTTCTTGTTGTATTAAATAAAATTGTAATTATTGTTAAACAAATCTAAAGTAGCAGGTCACAAGATATGATTAATATGGAATTATCGTCGAAAAGTCGTGAGTACTCCCACCGCGTCACCGGAACATTGTCCTATTTCTACCGATCAACATTGAGTCTGATCTTGAACTCTCTCACACAGGGGACATTGTAAAGCGAGCATAGGTCTTCCATCGACAGCTCGTTGAACCCGAGGGTTGTCCGAGCAATTACAGTATTCGTAATAATGCTCACTTTTTGCGGACAATCCACCCACTCGAACACATTTCCAACGTTGCCCAGCAACGGGTGCCGAGTGGTAGCTAGAAAATATTTGTATGGCGTTACCGGGGTAATAATAAGACGATTTAAACAAATAGCGAAACCCAGTAACCCACCAAACATAATATTATTATGAGTAACTTATTAGTATTTTTACTATTATTATTATCGTAATTAGCGTTATTGTTGTTATTAGGATAAACCCGACATTATTATCATTATTATTAATATTATTTTCATTATTAATATCAAATTAGTATTTTTGTCATTTCTATAACTAATTTAACCTTATCGTTATAGTCATTACTATTATTATTAATCGAATATTATTATTATTATTATTATTGTTGTTATTATTATTATTGTCATTATTATTATTATTACTAATATTATTAATATCATTATTAATATAATACCAGTATTATCAATCTATTATTATTATTATTATTATTATCGTTATTAGCCCAATAGTATGATCCCAACCCTTATCATTAGTATTATTATCATGACCATTAAACTAGTATCATTATTAACATTACTGTTATTATTATCAGTAGTCATTTGTTTTTATTGTTATTATTACGAATATTATTATTAACAGGATTATTATCATTACGACAATTTATATTAATACCACTATTATCATATTTGTTATCATTCTAATTTAAAAAGAAACGTTAAAAAGAATACTACCATGCGAATTTTTATTTAACAATAAAGAAAATTTATTTTGTTCATGCGATACGAGTAAAATTCCAAATTTTCGCGAACATTGATTTTGGCTGAGACTCGGGAATCCTAAATAAAATTTAAGTAAAAGGAAATTAACTGAATAAAACGAACCTGATAGATAATTTCTGTGTTGGTGGGAAGCGAGTTGGTTTCTTCGGGAGCATCTAAAAATACAAAAAAATGTTCAGTAAAAGTATCTAAAAAATCAATACTCACTTATTATAAAAATTACGAATTGTTTAATCTGTTACCATAGTAATAGGCGGCAAGCGAAATGGAATAAATTTAGACAATAAGATATATGCTTCAATACCTCCCAAACCATTTACCTTTAAAGGTTAAAATGAATATAGGTAATTTAAAAGGGAGAGTTTTTAATTACAATAAGGTTAATCTTAGTAAATAAATCAAAATTTTATAAATTACTATATAGTACTTTAAATTAAATGATTTTATTTCTTAAGTTTAATAAATTAAGATTTTTGGGGTTTAAATAAATTTTCTTAGTAAGAAAATTAGGAATAAATGTTTTGAAAATTTTAGAAATAAAAATTTAATATCATTGGTGGGTTACAAGGTTTCAAATCTTGCTTATCCTCCTGGTGACCCTAGTAACGCCATACAAAATGATACTAACCGCCACTTGGCACCCGTTGCTAAGCAACGTTGGTAATGTGTTCAAGTGGTGGATTGCCCGCAAAAATTGAGTACCCATGTGCTAGTACTGTAGTTGCTCGGACAATCCTCGGGTTCACGAGCTGTCGATAGAAGACCTATGCTCGCTTTGCTCGGTCCCTCATAACTATTCAGGATTAGTTCTTAATTGACTGTGGAAAACTGAGACGTAATAAGGTTACTTGTGACAATACTGACATGCAATTTCAAAAGAAACGACTCAACTAAGGCTAAAACTACTCTATTTGAATCAATCACATGTGGAATATCTACTGTTTGACGTTTTGAAGTTGCGTTGCTCGACGTCGGGCACGTTCCTTACGTCCCGGTCGACGATTGTTGATGGGTTGTTCTGTTGGCTTGGTGGTTGTCTGCGGCATTTGGGTTGGGGCGAAGATGAGCGGGTAAGTTACCGCTTCACCTTCCCGGCATACCGCTAGGGCGACTTCGACCCCCCCGAATCTGCGTGCGCAGACTCCGATTGAGCTGGCGTTCTTCGGCCCAGCCCTTTTGAGCTGCGGTGAGTCGTTGGTAGAGTATCTTCGTCCGTTTAGGGTCTAAACAGGTCGCCTTGACCTGCTGCACCTCGCGAGTTAATTGCAGGACCTGACTGAGTAGCTCTGCATTCGTCTGCCTCGCGCGGTCCAATTCAGATTGTAAGATTTGTAAGGAAGACATTACTACAATCAAATAGATGAGGTTAAGTTATTATTGATCAAGTTATATAATTGTTTATTTCGTTAAACAAAACACGAATAACTCTAGCTATAAGAAAAAAAATAACAAGTAGAGTTCTAATATTTTCAATCAGTTACTACATGAAGTCGGTCATTGTTGGTTTACTCGTCCGGACAATATCTCTTCAGGCTCCGTTTGAGAGCCTCAACGGTGTAGGGTCTTCTGGTGTCTCGAACTGGATGAGGTGGATAGGCGACTGCAAATCGCCCGGCAAGGATGTCTTCGACCACGTTCGCAAGGTACATCCTTGCCTTAACCACCTGTAAATCTACCTGCTCCTGCACCCTTTCCCATTGGGTGAGGAGGTCCTGTGCGTGCAGGTAGGTCTCCGCGGCTGGATAATGCCGTTCCGAGAGACATGATCGTTGCAACTGGTCGAGTATCCTCGTGGTCGGCGGGACTCCTGTCTGTTCCTGTCTGGCGGTCTCTCGACGAGTAGTTCGTTTGGGCGACATGTCTAAACATTACTGTTATTAAGTTCGCTTGATTTATCATTCTAAGTTATTAGCAAGAGGATAGTGTCTGTGTTACTAGTAAGGGTGTCATACGCGTGACCATTGCCTTCCTTTACGCGATGGAACATTAATAAGCAGGTTAGGTTACCTCGTGGGTCTGGTCCTTTAAGATGCACTCCTCTATAGGGAAACTATATAATTAATCGTATGGATGTGGTAACCTGATGTTTAACTTATTCAATATATACGTATTAACATAAAAGTTTTTCATGTAGGCGGATACTCGTACATTGACTTAAGGGAATTTGTACATCGATTTAAAGTTTGTTTACTAACTTTAATTACAGTTGTTCGAACTTTAAGATTTAGGCCGGATGTTGATCCGAGATAACTTAGTCGCGTGTAGGCGTATCCTGGTGGGCGAACGATTTCCGGCGGATTTTACCGTTACCACTTAAGCGGTTGACTAAAGGTGAATTACATTGTTTACATCCGGTGATTGTATTATTCGTGTCATATTTTCAGAATTACTGGTCAAATGTTCGCCTACACTCGATTGTCTCCATTTCCGGTAAGTTATTTCGTTGACTAGTTTAAATGTACTTTATTAGCAAATTTTAGGAGGACTTCTACGCTTACCGAGTTTTCTAAATAGATGCGATACCTTTCTGTTGGAATAACTTCGCTATGTGGAATTTAATGTGATAATAATACAAATTTTCGCTTATCTTAAACTTTGGTTTTTCGATTATCAATTTAATTTACGTAAATATTCATTCACTTTACCACTAATCAATTTGCTATAAATCCTGAATTTACGATAATTGAAGAAACCTATTTTACAGATTTATGAATTATTCTAATTCTAGTTAAGCGATTATATTATCGACATCTGTTACTCCGATTTCTATTAGTCTTCCCTAAGGCTATTTGGATCAACTATTACTTTAGCCCACAAAGTTATTTTAATGCTAATAGTTTTAAATCCATGCATCGAGTTTTACCTTAATTTACATTTTTCCGGTTATTCAATTCATCTCTAATCTTAATCTATGAATCACTTTAATTCACTAATCATAGCTCGTTAAGGGACTTATTTTATTTATTCTTATTTGATACTTTACTTTACCAAAACTAGTTTACGTGGGTTTTACTCAATAATTGTCTGACTTAGTTTAATCAATGTGATATTTCCGTTTACCCGAAACTCATTTTAATTGTTACCAATGAATAGATTTAATTGAAGCGACGATATATTTATTTTTATTCATTTTATTTTTAATCAATAATTTAATCTAAACACTTGGATTGCTCAATCACTTCTTCAATTTTATCAAACTGAGTTAACAGTGAATTATGTAGTGTTACATTAATTTGAATCAACAATTTAATTAAGGAATCCCATACTTTTATTCGAGAATAATTTTACTTTTAATCGATACATTTCTTTATTTGAAATCAATGAATTCGACTCTTAATTGCTTCCATTTTTATCGGGGGTTGATTAGATCAACACATTACTCGTTCTTACTCGAAGATCAGATCACCTTTATTGAAATGAATTATAATAATTTAATTGATGAAATTATTTGCCATTACCCTAATTTTAATCAATAATTTACGATCATTATGAATTATCTTTACTGAAATTTTAAGCCATAAAACACTTTACTTTAATTTTTATCAATAATCGCAATTTAATCGAATTCAATGATTCCCAATAAATTTTATTTATTTCAAAATGTTAATCCAAAATAGTTATAACAACGATTTCAGTTAATTTAACCCAAGTACCCTTTCCCTTTAATAGGCCTTAGACGCATATTGTGTTCATATTATATTTATTGAGTGCCCACTGGACTACTCGGTGTGATAATTTTAAGCCGTATGTAACATAATTTTAGGTCGATTTTACAGAATTGAGAAACGAGGAAGCAGCCAGAGACTTCTTCCTTATTTCTCGCTTCAGCTATAGGGATAATATTGACGTTACGACCGCTGCGTTGCGCACGCTGAGTCTTCACGGGTACATATCATTGGCGATTTTCCACGCACTTACATGCCTCTGTACTATGTAGATTTTATTTACTTGCGTTATGTGTCGGCTGTGGGCCGGAAAAATTTCGACATTTCAATTTAGTTTATAAAAAAATATATATATCAAACAATTTATGTATATTAATAATATTTATTAATTAGGACAAATAAACAGAATTACCCTTCGTTGACAATCCATAAAATATCATAAAATAACATAGCATAGCATAAAACAAAATACCTCTCTCCCCACGTCGACGCCGAGCAGAGCTCTACTGAGATGCAACGAACGTGACGTGGAAAGAGGGTTCCACCATAAATAATTCTCACCTAAAAAATCGAAAATTGACTTGGAGATAGTTTCTAAAATAATTTTCAAAACGATTGAAAGGTAAATTTCAACGTGGCTAGTTAGAAAATGGTTTTAAACAATTTTCAAAAATGGTTAAGTTAAATGTGAAAATGGATCAGTATTTATACCTATTTGTATGACGTGTGAAATTTGATGCAGTAAAACAAAATTCGACCTTGTTATTTTCTAGCAAATTCTATTATTTATTTTTATTATTTTTCGATTTATTTTTATAATTTTTTATTTATAATTTTTATTGAATTATTACTAATTCAAATTTTTCGATTTAAATTTCATTTTAATGAACTTTTATTAATTTTTTCAATTTCGTCGAATTTGTTATGTTTTCTTGTTATATTTGTGTAGGTATCGTGCGAATCTTGGTGCATTTTGTTATTATTTTATTTTATTTTTATGTTTATTAATTTATATTTAATTCTTTTATTTCTCAGATTTTATATGGTTTAATTGGTGTTTTTCAGGTTTATTTTAAATTGCGTGTTGTATCTGCGTGTGTGTTTCTGATCCATTTAAACATTCCTCAAGGCCGTTTACGTTCTGGCCCAACATCATTATTATTATGGGTAATGTAAATATAATTAATTCGAAATTAATTATTATAGTTATTATTGTTATTGTTAATCTGATTATTAGTTTAGTATTATTGGACACGAATTTTAGACCCAAGTTTTCAGTGATTGGTGACCACATACTAGGGTCTTGACAACATGTTGACTTTTGCGAAACTTTGTGTGAAGAATAGGACCCAGAGTGTCCCCAACAGTGGGCATATCGCGTTGGCCGGTGCCACGTCTATGAGCAGTGTTGAAGATACTCTTCCTGAACGTGTAGGACAACTAAGATGCGTGTGCCCCAGCCCTTCCCTCATCCAGATAGTGGACTTCCATCCTTAAGAAAAGAGTTACAGTAGTAATATATGGGATATGGAATAGTATTATTCATAATTTTAAATTTTCATAATCAATTGTTAATAAAGTTAGAGGTGTTAAAATTAATTTCTTTCAGTGGAATCAAATAGAAGAATAATTGAGAAATTTCGAAGGGATATTTCAGATTATCATCGGGAGGCTTTAAACCAAAGTCAGAGGGCAAAGGCCATGGTGTGGAAAACCCGCCATATGGAGCAGACATGACTTCGTCCAGAAGCGGTGGTCAAGTTTAAGACCGAATTAGAGGGTTTGAAAGCCAAGCTGGCTCCATAAAATGAAACCCTAGAAAAGGAAGTTTAGGAACTCAATTTGAGGGATGAGATTCGCACAGGCCTGGTGCAGAGTGGCGCGACACTATCGGCTGAACAAGAGGCCATAGTGATCCGAAATGTAACGGGGAAGGACATTGGTGTAAAGATCCTCACCCCAGAACTTTCACGCTCGCTAATAGAAGTGCCGAAAAGAAATAGGAAAAGGAATCGGCCTAGCAAGAAGGAGCGTGAGAGGTTGTTCAAACTTCACAAGGTTCGCCTGATAGGACATACTCTTGACGCGAACGGGTTCTAAACACCGCGCGTTCAATAACTTTGATCCTGTGATAAAACTTTTTAATGTTGTAATTGTCGATAACTTTAAATAATAATTCTATTGGTATTGATTTTGGTCTTAGTATTACAAATGATTTAAAGCATTTGAATATTGGAATGTTGAAATGGTTAAATTGTCGAGTTAAATATTAAATTAGATAAATAATTGAGACGGGGATGATAGAGTTATAGTACGAAGTATTCTACGACAGCTCGTGAACCCAAGGAGGGTTAGGGCATTATCAGCTCTTGTAGAGGAGCTCATCTTTTGCTAACCTTCCACCCACTAGTTCACAGTACCAACGTCAATTTTGATGGGTGACTTGCAGTAAAATCTCTCATGCAGGCGCTGGGTAGGAAGTAGTAACCCTTAGGCAGGTTAAACATTTTTAGTAACCCATCAGTGCCCAGCAAGTCTTTATTCAATTTTTTTTCTTATTTTACTCGTGTTCTTGAGTATCACTGCAACGAATTTCCAACAACATAAATTTATTGATACAAAATTTACAACAAAAAATGTCAATAAGTTGCAATTAGTTGTGGTGCATGCATATCATTCCAGCAAGAGCATAATGATTATGGAATTATACAGTGAAAAGTTCTTCCAATCTTTACCCTTCATTTCCTTTTAACTCCTCTTGTTTATTCGTTAATATCTTTGTTGACGTTAGTCTCTAAAATTTTAGTTTTGGTGGGTTACAGGGTTTCAAATCTTGCTTGTCTTCCTGGCGACCCTAGTAACGCCATACAAAATGATACTGATCGCCACTTGGCACCCGTTGCTAGGCAACGTTGGTAATGTGTTCAAGTGGTGGATTGCCCGCAAAAATTGAGTACCATTGGCTAGTACTATAGTTGCTCGGACAAACCTCGGGTTCACGAGCTGTCGATAGAAGACCTATGCTCGCTTTGCTCGGTCCCTCGTAACTATTCAGGATTAGTTCTTAATCGACTGTGGAACGAATTGGTGATGGTGGCATACGGTTATATTAAAATAACAATTCAACTAAGTTCAAAACTATTCGAATTGATTCAAACACATTATCATTTACTGCTTGATGTTTTGGAGTTGTGTTGCACGACGTCGGGCACGTTCCTTACGTCCCGGTCGACGGTTGTTGGTTGTAGAGATGGATTGTTCTGCTGGTTTGGTGGTTGTCTGTGGCAGTTGGGTTGGGGCGAAGATGAGCGGGTAAGTTACCGCTTCACCTTCTCGGCATACCGCTAGGGCGACTTCGAGTCCCCGAATCTGCGTGCGCAGACTCTGGTTGAGTTGCCGTTCTTCTTCCCAGCCTTTCTGGGCCGCTGTGAGTCGATGGTAGATTGCTTTTGTCTTTGCGGGATCCGTCCATGTTGCTTTAATATGTTGCATTTCTCGCGTTAATTGGATAATCTGGGGGAGTAATTCTGTGTTGGCTTGTCTCGCGTGGTCCAGTTCCGTTTGCAAGATTCGTAAGGAAGACATCGCTGTAATTACACAGATTATTTTATTTATTATTGCTCAAGTTAAAGAGTCATCTATTTCATTTAAACAAAATTGCAAATAATTCCAATTACACAAAACAAAAGAAGACACAAATTGCTAATATTTTAAATCATCCACTACATAGATTGTCATTATGGAGTCATTCCTCGGACAGTATCGCTGCAGGCTTCGTCGGAGAGCCTCCACTGTGTAGGGTCTTCGGGTATCTCGGACCGGGCGAGGTGGATAGGCGATGGCGATCCGCCCGGCGAGGATGTCTTCTACCACGTTTGCAAGGTACATCCTCGCCTTAACCACCTGCAGATCTACTTGCTCCTGCACCCTTTCCCACTGGGTGAGGAGGTTCTGTGCGTTTGTGTATGTTTCTGCTGCTGGGTATTGTCTTCCTGGGATATCGCAGGGTTCCTTCTCTACATCTAATACCCTCCAAGCAGTCGGATACTGCCATAATTGAGGTATCGGATCTACTGACATTGTGGTCGATTGAGTTGTTGACTGACTCTGCTTTCCTATACTTCGTCTGCTGTTTTGTTCGTGTGGCATATCTAAAACACTCTATTATTATCTCTATTAACTTTATCATGTTAAATTATTAAACAAATAGGGCTTATGTCGCTGTCGAGGGTGCCATCTGATTTAATCTTGCTGAGTTCTAGTGGCTTTCTCGTTTGTTGTACTTCTTTCGAAACGAGTGAACTAAGTTGGTGGAATTACATTTACACAGGTGGTAAGCCTATTGATCAATTCATTTTATTTAGTTAAGCAAGATGATGTCAAGAAATTGTCGAGTTGATTTTAAGGATGGCGGCTATGGGGTAGCGTCGAATGTAAGTAGGGATTTTAAAGATTTCGTACCGGTATTCTATTTTATCCGTTTACTTAAATTTTCATTTTTAGATTTTTCAATATAACATTTAATCATTAAACCTAGCAACTTTTATCGTCACATCTTACGATATAAATTCATGGCTTTTCTAAATCCAATATCAACGTCAATTTTGTTTACCAAATGTTGTAACCAAATGATCGTCGGAAGGCGAGAGCGGATGTCGATTCGCTGAAGCGTCGACGTATGTGTGGTGTAACTTCCTGCGGATATCGTGATTTGAACGGTTGAACGGAAGTAAGATTATCTAGTTGCATCCGGTGATTTACAATATTTCATTTTAGGATTATCGATTGGCGAATTCGTCGAAAAACTATTCGGGTAAGTTATTCTGCAAATTAATTTGAATATCTTAACGCTATTTTTTAAGGGAAATCATTACATTTCGTGCGAAACCTTGATGGAATTTATGCTAGTGGAATATTTTCTCTTATGGATTTTTATGCATTCGACAATTTTGTGAGTAAATGATTTGTATGTTTTTAAAATAAAAGTTTTCTCATTTTTGAAGCGTTGATTTTTATAATGATATTAATTTAATTTAAACAATAATTCATCTTGTTTTTCATCTCTAAACTTGTTTTAATTTTTAGAAAACCTTATCATAGACTTCTAAATCATTTCAGTTTAGGTTTGGGAATGATTGAATTAACTTAGTTCGGTTTCGTTACTCAGTTTTCGCCTATCTTTTACTACGCTAATTCATTCAACCTTTACTTCAATTCTATAAAACTATATTAATATCATTGCTTCAAATAATTTATTCAACCTGTATTTTAATTCCGTGAACCTACCTTAATATTAACATCATTGCTAATTTATTCTACCTTGATTGTAATTCTACGAAACCATTTTAACATCATCATACTAGTAACTTCATGAATCTAGTTTGATCTTTACTAAGGGAACTATTTTACTTTTATTCGAATCGTCTAACTTTAATTACTGAATGACTTGGTTGATCGGCATCGAGTTTTAATTCAATTAAGGTATTTCTATTAACCGAGGAACTATTTAACCAATAAACTAATATATGAAAACTTTGATTCTAATCTATAACTACGTTAACTTTAATTGTTTCAATTATTTAACCATAAAGTGGGTATTTTTACGCAAAATTCCTTTGAAATTTTCCAAAAGTGAAGCAAATTCAGTTTAATTCAGAAGTTATTTGTCTTTAACTATTAATCAATCATTTAATCTAATCGAGTTAATAAATTATTTATTGAATAATTTTTACAGTTAGTTTAGTATACCAATGATTAGTTGATTACCCACTATAGGTTTCCATTAGTTATATCAACGATTTTAATTTATTTATCCCCGTACCCTTTCCCTTTAATAGACCTTAGGCGCATTTTGTGTTCATATTATATTTACTGAGTGCCCACTGGACTACTCGGTGTGGTGATTTTAAGCCGTTTGTAGTATGATTTTAGGTCGATTTTACAGAATTGAGAAACGAGGAAGCAGCCAGAGACTTCTTCCTTATTTCTCGCTTCAGCTATAGGGATAATATTGACGTTACGACCGCTGCGTTGCGCACGCTGAGTCTTCACGGGTGCATATCATTGGCGATTTTCCACGCTCTTACATGCATCTGCAATATGTTGATTTTACTATCTTGCGTGATGTGTCGGCTGTGGGCCGGAAAAATTTCGACATTTAAAATTTATAAAGACATATAAAACAAGTTATATATATTAATAATATTTATTAATTATAAAACAAACTAATTACCCATTTTTAACCATTCCATAAATTGAAAAACATCATAGCATAAAAGAACATAACATAACATAAATGCCTCTCTCCCCACGTCGCCGCCAAGCAGAGCTCTATAGAGATGCTGTGGACGTGACGTGGAAAGAGGGTTCCAACCAAAATATTTCTCACCTAGATAATAACTGTAAATTCGAAATAGCTTCAAACAATTAAGATTTTCAAAAATAGTTAAAACAATTCTCAAAGTGGTTTTCAAGATTTGAAAATATGGTTTCAAAATGGTTTTAAACTGGTTTGAAAAATGCTTAAGTTAAATGTGAAAATGGATCAGTATATATACCTAATTTTACGGTGTGTGAAATTTGATGCAGTAAAACAAAATTCGACCTTGTTCTTTTCTAGCAAATTCTATTATTTATTTTTATTATTTTTCGATTTATTTTTATAATTTTTTATTTATAATTTTTATTGAATTATTACTAATTCAATTTTTCGATTTAAATTTCACTTTAATGAACTTTAATTGATTTTTTCAATTTCGTCGAATTTGTTGTGTTTTCTTGTTGTATTTGTGTAGGTATCGTGCGGATCTTGGTGCATTTTGTTAATATTTTAATTTATTTTTATGTTTATTATTTTATATTTAATTCTTTTATTTCTCAGATTTTATATGGTTTACTTGATGTTTTAGTGTGGGTATTTAAATTGCGTGTTATTTTTGCGTGTGTATTTCTGATCCATTTAAACATTTTTCAAGGCCGTTTACGTTGTGGCCCAACAGTTTATAAATGACAACTGATTTTGTTACAATTTCTTTTTAATATTCTCGTCACTAATTTGGAAATCATTTACTCAAGCCCGCCCACGGATATGAATGACGGAAGCTATTTTTATTTGAAAAACATTTTGATTTAGTTTTTAATTACTGTTGACCTAAAATTTATGTTTTCTTTCCTTTTAGATTTTCAGGTATTCGAATGGTAATTTTTATTATTTATATAACTTTGTTAATTTATTAATTTTAAATTTATTCCTAGATAAAGGTCTTTCTAAATTTATCTAGCAAGGAAGACATAATTTTCATTTTATAAACAAATTTAATAAATTATTTCATTTAAAATTTCTATAAAAGTATAATATTAATTATTTAGTATTTTAGTTTAACTCTTCCTATTCTTGCTGACAAAATCATTTATGTTGTTTCTCATTGTCTCTTCTATCTCTGATTCTATTTACAACTTCAAATTCAAAAAGTTAATCAGTTAAATATTTTCTACAAACTCACATTTTCTGTGCTTTTTATATCGAATTATGCTTTTTCTTTAACTCTGTTTTCATAAAATTTCTAATTTGTATTTTTATATCTCATTTGATTTCCATTCAAATTTATTTTAAATTAGTCTTAATTTTACGACATCAACATTATTAATTATTATTTTAATAATTAAAAGATAGTTTCTTGGTAGATGTATAAATTAAATGTTAAAAAAGTAAATGATAAAAGTAAAAAATAAGGCTTAATTGCAAAATTTTTTCACTAACAAATATTTTGCTGCAATGACTTATCTTATTATTTACTTGTTTAATATTTTAATTATTATTTATTTAATATTTCCTAAAATTTCAGTTTATTTTAGGTACTTAAACTTCAATGCTTGTATCGGTCAAATGGTAATATAAAGTAACTATACTTGTTTATCATTTGGTCAAAGTGTAAATTAATTGAATTTATCATAATTTATAATAGTTTCGGTATTCATTTATCTATAAAAACTTTATAAATATAATTACCAGCAATGCATTTAATTCTTGTTAAAACACGTTTTGTCAAGCATGTTTGGAATTTTTTTCCATCGGACCTAAAATCGTATTTTTTTAATTTGTTTTTATATTTTTTTAAAATTATTTTTGTGCATTTTTGTTTTAATATATTGATGGATTTCTTTTTTAATTTTTGGGTGATTGTGTTTAAATATATTTAGCTGAATTTTTGAAAATAATTTTCATCTTTGCGTTTTGGTTTAAAAATAAATACATTAAAATAAAATGAATTTGGATGAGAAATATTATCATTACTTTAAATATTACTATTTTGTATTATTATTACAAATAATTTGCTGCTGTATTTGTTTTTGAGGCAGTTGAAGGTTTTCGATTGGGACAGTGATATGATTCAGTGGGCACTCGTAATTTACCTTGACTGTGGTTGCGGTCGAGGATTGCCTTTTGCTCAAGATTGGTTCGGGGTTGGGATAACATATAACCCAACCCGCTATGCTGACCTGAAGGATAGTCGCATTTTAAGCATAACTATTTCAGCACGACATATTCTCCATTTGGACGACATATAGGTGGGGAAACCGGCCTTGTAATCCGGTCTCTGTATAGACAGCCTTGAGAGCATTGCTTTGGTCCGAGGTGACCAGACGCTGCTCACTGTTCTCTATGATGAAATCGTTGCGGTTAGCTGGACATTCTGTTGGTGGAGCTCTATGACGTTCTTGGGGTAGAGCAAGGCGCCACTGAGTTTCTCAATCTTTTCCTTAATATGTCACTTTTTAGACTGTAATATAACGAGCTTGACCTTTATGTCAATTTTGCTGGAAGTGGTAGTCATCTTCTTCTTTGTGATTGCGGTATTCATAGTACGCTAGGGGTGGTCTTAGTCGGTAAATAATCTAGAAGTAACCCATAGATTTTAGAGAAAAATCGAAAATTGGAGGTGACATTCCACGATGAAAATGATTTTTGATGAATATATGCAATGTAAAGTGTATATTATCTTTAGCTTAAGATTTTGAACTTGTTGTTTTGGGGTGATCGTTAGCCATGAGATAGAGTATCGAGATTTTATAAAAATAAAATACAGAATATAAATTTTATTTTCTAAATATATGGTGATCAGATTTTTTTCTGATCACTTGGATTGGTAAAGATGATCGTACCATTGGTCATTGCGATGCTATAGTTTATCGCTTACTTTTGCGGTTGGTTTTATCGTTTATATGGGCACCGAATATCGTTATTATCATAACACCTTAGGTACCAATAGTGTTTCATTGGACTACATATTGAACAACATGCATCTACTACTTGAGTGGTTGATATATGTACAAGGTTAAAGATAAATTTGGAATTGGTGATGAACTTCGTGGTTTTATGGCCTTGGTTGACTAAACTCGTTCGAAGATCGGGTTTATCGATTCTAACATCGGTTGCTCTATTCATATATTCGTGTTTGTCCGTCATTAATTGGAATCAATAAATTAACAAGGTGAATATCTATTCCTATATTTCCTTTGGTCTCTATTTATAACCTTTCTGTCTCTGTCTCTGTCTCACTGTTATTTATCCTATTACTTATTCAATTTTTGCATGGAAATCCTCACAACGCAGATAATTAAGTATCGGAAACTTGATCTATTCTTATCTGGTCCCGGTCATTATCAATAGGATTTAATAGAAAATACAAAAATATTCTTAATAACCTTATTTCCTCTATTTTACGCACATTATAATAGTATATTGAATTTATATTAGTGCTAGACTAGCACTGCTAGGTGGAGAGAACGAACTAATCGTTGACCCTAATTAAGTTCCGACCATCGGACTACATTTCCGTTCAGCGCGCTGTAACCTGAACGTTTGCGTGTCCGTAGAAGCGACAAAATATTTTCTACTAACTTCGAGTAACTTCCGAGCCTGTTAACCGTCCGAATGTTACTACTGTTCGGCGCTCTGATCATTCTAAGGTATGCTTATCAATGATTTTAAAATTAAAATTCAGGGACCTACTGATAAAAAATAAGCAAGGACTCGAACATCTATTGAAGGTTTCAAGATAATTTAATAACATAACATAAAATTATTTAACCAATATATTCATCCAAAATAAACTAATTACAATTCACCATTCCAAAGAACAAAATTTCTTTAAGTTTTAAAACCTCAAAATTTTATAAAGTTAAAGTTGTGATTTTAACTGTTGTTCATATAGTGATAGCGTAAGTTATTGCGATCAATCACATTTTTTGGGATTTTAATTTACCAATTTTTATGCTTTTATGTAATTTTTAATTATTTTTTCTCTTTTTTAATTTGATTTACTTTTTAAATATTTTATTTTTAATAATTGACTTCATTTCTTTTAACTATTTTTCCTGACCATTGGTCACCATCTTCCGTTTTTATGTATTTTCTAGCCTCATCTTATGAGGTTTAGCGGTTTAGCGGTTCAAGTTTTAATTATTTATTTTTGTGCTTGCGGCTGTGCTGCATTTTTTAATTCATTTTTTAATTGTTTTATATGTTATATTTTTTATTATTGTTTACTTAGTATTTGATAGGGATTTTTGATCTTTGCTTGCGGTGCATGTGTGTTTTGGTTAGAATCATAACAAGATCGTTTAAATTAATGTATTATTCTGATTACAAATTTGATGGGTCTTAGCCCAACACTATATATCATTTACCATAACACTGTTCCAATTTTTATACTCGGAGCGTCATTTATCAATGAAACCCTAACTTTGCTATTAGAAAAGATAGTGTTTGGATTAAAGCTAATTTTGATTTCACTTTTTTAAAATCTGTTTTTGCATTAGTTGAATAGATAATGGTTCCTAATTTCTTTACAATGGCAAGAAAACATTATTAAAAGAAAAGATGGCATCTACTCAGAACCTTTTCAAAAACTTGATGATAATAGTTTAGAAAGATTTTTAACTTTGTTGTTGTTTTTTGGTTGTGGAATGGACACCTCATCAATTTCCAAAAATATGTCACCTTTTTGAAAAAATGCAACTTTACATATTAATTTGAAAATTCTTATCATGATATTTCAATAAAAGTTTCATTATTTGACTCTCATTTTGTATTGTATTTAGAGGTTGTTATAACCTCGTTTATATTTGCAACCGCAAAATTCAAATCATATGTTTTTTCTTTGTGCTTTTCGAGTGACTGAGGCGGATTCTTTAAACCAAATCCCAGATCTATATAATATTTTGTCGATAGGTGGGTTGAGTCTTGTGAAAACAAGTTTAAATACAATGATTAGTTTTAAATTGTGGCTTTAAAAATGGATCATAAGTTGGTTTTATGTTGGTATCAAATTTCGAAGAATGACAAATTTTCTACAAAATCTCAAACAAATTTCTTAGTATTGCCTGTTTGATCGACGAGAGAATGTATTAAGTGTGTAATGTAAATGAAACTAATCCATTAACAAACATACCCAACCTTACTCAGGGAAGCGTTACTGATACAATTATTCATGCCCGAGAAAGAGTCGGGTAGACACAATATTTAGTTTACTTTATAATTCACCAACAAATAGGGCTTAAGCAATGCTACTAATTTGTTCACATATATTTATATATTTTTTATCGACAATTAAAAAAGATCTTTTTTACTTTTTTTCCGAAAAAAACGTGCGATATGTGGATAAAGAATTTTGTGTAATCATCTAAGAGGATTAGGGTAGTTGACATTTGATAAATTTGCTCATTTAAGTATATTGGAGCTTTTCTCACGATCAGTGGAATAACTTACGCAGGACCTTTTTATATTAATTGAGCAAAAGTTTTTATTTGTTTCTATATTGTGTTTTATCATTAAACAAGGACAAGCACACATTTTGATCTTACCAAATTTAATAATTAAAAACTAACAGTAATGATGAAAGCCAACTAAGTTTAAACGTCTACTGCCATCAGAAATTGCATCAAATATCAAAACTTATTTTAAAACTGTCAGTCATCGTATAACCTTTTCATGTAATTTTATTTTGACTTACCACCATTGATACTGTTAACAAACTTTGTTGGGATATTAATAAATTTTCGGTAGGAAATAGATATCAATTTGGCTCCCATTTCACAGTAGAAAATTAAATAAACCCCAACAAAATATTATTTTTAATTGAATCACAAACAAATACACTTTGTTTAATTATTATGAAAAAGAGTTATGTTACCAGTTGTGAGCATTTTTCTTTGGACGATTTTATAGTGTGATCATTGTGTTGGAAAATAAATATTTTATGTTAGATCTTTGTCATTTGAAAATAAATAACCCATGGAATAATTTCACTAATGTTTGAACTGCCAAAACAATTTTAATAATCCAACAAAATTTTCACATTCGTACTTATGTTTTCATCCGCTACTTAATCATACCTATTTCATCCAAAAAATATTAATTTTCATGTGTAATATTAGAAATGACCCGATTGTTAAAAATACGTAATTCGATTCCGTGAAGAATCGAGTTTCTTATGTTGCTGATGAGAGTCAAATAAATTTAAAATTAGTTAGCCATTAGAAATTATAATGAATATTAAGGTATTCTTTACTTTAAATGAAATTATTATTTTAATTTACATGCTCTTAAAATCTTGGTTTTTCAGGAATTTAAAATTTAATTGACAATGGTAAATGATACACAATTAGTGACCTTAGGTGTCCGTTATAATTGTGTTTGTGTTGTTAAATTAAGATAGATTGCTGTCAATAATATTGTCCAAATAAATTTTAATAAACTGTTTAAATAATTAGCATAATTAAAAGTTTCTTATTTCAATTTACTTTTTTAAAATCCTAGGAAAATAAGAAATATAAATAAAATTTGTAAAGTTAGTTTTTGACTTTCAATTTATTTTAAAAATTATGTAAATTTTCCTAAAAACTATTTCTTAATAATTTATGAAATTTCACTGATTTTTTTAACATTTAAATTTCAATAAAAATGAAAAAAAGGTTTAGCGGAGCCTAAGTTAAATATCATAAATGTGAGAAATAACATTTAAAAATTATGAAATAAATAAAAATACTGGTAATTATAACAAAAACAAATTTTTTAATCTAAGTACTTATTCATCGGGTTTACTCTTCAATATTTAAGGTTTATTCATTTTTCGTTTCTAAATTAAAATAATTTTTGAGAAAAATCAAAGCGCTTAACAAAGAGTCAGTAAGTCGGGTTCGAATTATTGTAACGAAATTTCTAGCTGTGAAAAATGTACTTTCGCTCTCAGTAGAGGTTGGTTTCACAGCCATCATAGCATCGAAACCAGTTGTAAATTTTTTGTTCAATCACCTGTCGTTTCAAGTAAAGTAAATTCGTTTTTCGATTCCACGTGCATCTTTTCATTTCATGGACTTTCAATAGCTAACTTTAACTTATCCTTAAGTTATAGAGATGATGTTGTTGATGATATTGGATCTTAAGTGCAATTGGTTGGTATTGGTACTTTTGGTACATAGTTATCTTCAGAATTGAAATTTTTGGAAAAAAGTCTTTGATTTAAAGCTTGTGAATAATTAATTATGCCACTGTTACATAAATATTGTAAAACATAATTTGCGGGATTTTGAATATATTTATCTAATAGGTAATTTAGGAAAATACTTGATTACCGTACGAATATTTTGTAAAAGTTTATAAATGCTGGGATTTAGTTTATCTATCACAGAGGTTCCAAAATTTTCTGGTGCTGTGATCCCTTGATAACATTTGCCAACAATAAAATTAATAGGGTTGCTCTTCAGTCACTGCATTTTTGCAGCTAACTATTATGTTTTTGACTTCTAAATATCTGATTTAATTTATATTTTATACTTTGGTATAAAATGGTATGACTCTAACATAAATTAAATTCAGCAGGAAAGCCACAACATCGGATTTAAAACTAACACCGAAATGTTCTAAATGTTTTGTAACAATATTCAAAGTAGTCTCCGAGGTGCAAGATCCTTCAATTGGTACCAACCACATATATTACAATAGGTCTTTCTCTTATTATTATGCAGATTTTTATTAAAATACCGCTTGATTTTTAGACTCGTCCATTCGTTAAAAATTGAGCTAAATTTATTAATAAGTCAAATAAAATTTATAAGTCAAATAAAACTGCCCAATTGTCCACAAGACATTTTTTTGGGTTTGTGTATTGATACAATTAATAATAATTTGTTAATACCGTTAATTTTGTTTCTCTATATTTTATAAAACATTCCCCCCCGACTGTCACGCCACTTTTATTTTTAAAGGAGACTCTGTCGACTACAAATTCCCAGGTGGGAGCTCACATAAATAAACAATAAAAATTACTATGACATTATGATAAATGGGACCAGTGGAAAAAGATTATTATATGGAAGTTGCATGGTGGAGTAATTAATTATTTCTTTTTACGAAGAAAAAATAAAAAAGGCCGCGAGTCAAAGATTGTCAAATGAGACGATTTAGTTGAAATGCCAATAATTAAAGCGATTATTGTAACTAAATTTGTTGAGATTATTCTGAAAAATAGATTGTGGTAAAGGTTTGTAAATTATTACTTATCTTTTGATATTTAGAATTGAAGAAGTATAATTTGAAAAGCCAGAAAGTAGTAGAGATGGTCAAAGACAATGCCAAGATAATTTATTATGCAAGTTGCCATAAATTATCTGGTGATCAATATGGAGGAGATCATGTGGTATCAATGATTATTATATATATGCTTCAGCTTATGGATGGTCAAAAGCTATAATGGTGCAAAGAATTCTAATATATTTGAAAGGTACAGCTAAAGAAGTCTGGAAGCAAGTAGATAAAAATATATTTGAAAATGAATGGATTAAATTAACAGATACGCTGAAAACTAAATTGATATGTCCTGAAATTAAACGTTTGGTGAAGAAATTTGACTATGAATCAGATTTTGTAGAAAATATTATGTCACTTATAAAGAAATCAGAGGTGAAAAACAAAAAAAGTCCTTATAAGATGATATCAATTTTCATAATACCATTATCGATGTATTTTTGAATGGTATCAATCATGATTTGAAGTTAATGGCGGCTATGGTGCAATATGATGATGTTTTTGATTAAATAAAGAAACTTTCAAGCCTTGAAATAATGATGACTGACGACAATAAATTCAAACATGATAATAGTCAATGTTTTAAACATAATTTTAGTAATGATTCCCCATCTAGACCTAATCATAAAACCAATAATGTTTGTAATAACAACTCAAATGATTCACATGCTTTGGAGACTTTTGACAATGAAAAATTCCCTTTTATTTAATTATGAATTCAATGATCACAGCAATAATTTAATAGTCAATTAATGCAATACTTCCTAGTGAAGTCAAAGGTAGTGATAATTAAAGGATTTTGAATATCAAAGACAAGGTTCAATCGATAAGGTGTTTTGCGACAGAAAATTCGATGATCATAATCGATTGATTTCAGAAATATCTAAGGTCAAAACAATATTTCGTTGATGCAACTTTTTATTGAATAATGCAAAGTTTTTGAAACATTTAAGTTTTCAAAGGAATCCCCAAGCTGCTTATGGGTGAAATATTCGATTATTCCATGCAATAAAATTTCATTTTAGAAAAATATTTTTGCATAAATTCAAAAAAAAATATGAAAACATTTATTCCAATTACAAAAATTTCTTATAAAACAAAACATTAGATTAGAGGTAACCGAAACTACAATCAAATTCAGGAAGTGCCAAAATATTTTTCTCCGAAATTTAATGGCACTATCGGATGGATACACGATGTAACAACATTGAGATCTGGATAAACAGAATAAATAGATTTCAACGCTGTTGGAGTACAAAATAAATTGAGCAAAGTGACGTTTTGTATTAAAACTCCATGATCTTTTAAAACATCAATAGCTTTCATAACAGTTCTCCCAAAACCTATCACCAAACCAAAATAACTTGTATAAACATTTCATGGACTTTACCCATTATTGGATACATCAATAATACTCTTCTTTTCTCGATTGCCGGAGGAAATTTGGCATAAAACACATTTGCTTCTTTTGTTTCTCCGTCGGTTTGAATCAGTATCTTGCCTATTCTTATTGAGCGACAGCAATCTCGCAAACCTTTTTCCATGGCTTCTCCACTACGAATAATACTTACTCCGCAGTTATTTTTCTCAAATGCCAGGCCTTTATAAATATCTCCTGAATATATTCATTAATAATTATTTTACCCTAAATGGATAAAATAAAACAACCAGAAGGAGTAACGACATCAACTTCGGTATATGGCAAAGTATTTAATCCTTCTTCAACAACGAATCGAATCTATAAATGAATTCATGTAAAAATTACTGGTGCTTTGACTGCCAAATTAAAAAAAACATTTATAAATATACTAATAAGCTAAATAATCATAATTTTTTAAAGAAATCATGGTGCGTTTATATTGCATTAGTAACAATAACAGGATAATCATTTTACCTAAATCTACTTGACCTGAATACAACTTTTTCAACTGAATAACAACTTTTATAATACAATTTGGTACGTAAATATATCTTGATAACAAAAAGAATAATTGAAAATTTAGTGGAATTTATGCATCAGCCACTTTAATGACTTAGCTTTTAAGGAATACAAATATGAGATTTTTTACTAAATATGTAAGTAAAATTAATTTTAAATTAAAATTTATAATACATAATTATAATATGGTATCACCCCACTGAGGAGGTTAACGGTGATTTGGAAAAAATGGTTCGCTTCAAAACCTGTTGATATTTTGGTTCACATTACAAATAAATTGAAATCGCAAATCTTGATGGATGAAGTTTAGTGTGGAAATTTAAAATAAAAAGAATATGAAATCGAACATGTGTTGAGCATTTTCAATGAGAAACTTATAATTTTCAAACAAGATTTAATGAAATGAACAAGTGGAATTTTTGATGTCGTGACGGCCGAGATTTATAGAAAACCAACTGATACTGATCCCCATAATTCCGTAGAAAGTGTTTTTGAATATAATTATAACAGAAATATGGTGAGAGAATTGATTTATCTTTGATCTTCATCTTTTAGAAAATTTAGTAATTTCTTGTCAGTTTACCTATTCAGTTATTTTCCTTTCTTTTGGAAATAAAATAATTATCAAGTATATATTTAGGGTCTATTTTTTGAAATGATATGTAATACATAGAGAATAATTGTTCTCGTTTAATTTTGAGTGGCCTTATCTCGGGCGGATTTATCGGGGTACCCTATTAGTCGGCTTATTACTTGTACGAACATTTGTGAGAAAATCTTCATTAAACCTTCAAATAACTGGTTTATTTTTTATTCAATAATTTTCATATTACAATATTTCTAAGTCTGGACAAGCTTTAGGCCATTTCACAAATGCGTTTGCAAAAACAACTGTTTAGCACATTTTTATATCTCTGATAAAAACAACCTCGAAGATTTATCGATGTCGATAAATTTAACTTTTCTCGCGTCACTAAGTTTAGAAATTTAAAGAGGTTTTGAAAACCCTCATTATTTTTGTAACTGAAGCAGCATTTTACTGAAGTTCCACGTCACAGTTTTCTACTGACTCCCAATCACGCCACTAAATGTGATATTCAACATGCTCATCAATTTAACAAGAAATCTTCAAAACGTATTTAGGATGTTAGCTAAACAAATTAGGGTTGAACAGGGAACTCCCGGTAAGTATAATTAGACGAACTTCGCAATTTTAAATAATTTAAATTAAAGTAAAGTCAATAATATTTTTTTATATTGAAACAAATAATTTCAAAGTTCCACCGAATAAACGAAAGTACTCGCTGACCCGCACGGCCCCCATTATCTGATTGGCCATTTGAAATCTATTTTAAGTAATTACAATCGTAGTAGTGTTACGAGTTAATTTCATTCAAACCCATTCCATTAAAATCTCCCTTGTTAGAAATTATAAAATGTATTTATGGGGAAGGTAAACAAAATAAAAATTATTGAAGTAAAATTTAAAATATATATATTTATTCAAAATGAATTTATTGATAACTAAATGCTGACGATAAATATTATCATAATCTATAGAAGATAGAATTTCAATGCATAAAAATCAATAAATTATAATCACATTCTACCAATGCGTTATTAAAAAAACATTAAATAATTCTCACCAGTCTATCAGCATTAAAAATAAAATCATTCCTCGAAATGTTTCTACATAATTTTCGCATTAATATCTTAAAACATTAATATAAAGTTACCGATCTCTTAATATAGTTTGAATAGCCGTTATCTGATCTGTTTGTTCTAATACTGTTACTCTATCAGTAAGATCAGGTACTGGACTAAATTTATCAATTGTATCTTTCTTGTTATCTATTGGCACTACATCTGGATGAATATTCATTATTGATTATATCAGTAATTTTTAAAATAATGCTTAAAAGGTTTTAAACTATTCCTAATTAAACCTTTTAAATATTAATGCTTTAATATAGTTTTTAAATTCTATACCATGGGTAAAATAGTTCTTTTACTATTTAAAACAAAAGTTGTTAGAAGTATTATTCTAAAGAACAATCATAAAATAAATATTATTTCTATATAAGATAGTTCGATTTACATCAATATTTTCTCAAGTAAAAATGCACAAATAACTTTTAATTTAGTTGTAAATTAGAATCAGTTTAGTCATTTTTAAAATATTATGTCATGTGTAAGCATAAATAATGATTTTATTTTATCATTTTTCCAATTTCATAATTTTCCTAATTATAAAATTCCATTCTTTTCAAATTTTAAAAAATTATGCTCTAAAAAATCAAATTATTTAAAAATTTAAATATGCATAATCTTTTAAAATA
Organism: Schmidtea mediterranea; assembly: GCA_022537955.1. Taxonomy (NCBI): domain Eukaryota; kingdom Metazoa; phylum Platyhelminthes; order Tricladida; family Dugesiidae; genus Schmidtea; species Schmidtea mediterranea. Next base: position 17,936,033 of record CM039682.1, read on the forward strand.
CTATTAAGTTTCAACTATTCGCTCGTGAAGCTTGTAACTAAAATGTGTGGGGCCAGAACACAAACGGCCTTGAAAATTGTTTAAATGCATCAATAATACAGCACGAAAACCCAGAACCAAGATAACTTTAAATACAATATACAACACCAACTAAACACTTTAAAATCTGAGAGAATATAAATGGTGGGTTTCTGGGTTTTGATTTTTTGAAACTATATGGTTGTTACCCAGACAACCCCATACAAATATTCCTTCGCTTACCACTCGGCACCCGTTGCTAAGCAACGTTGGAACTGTGTTCGAGTGGGTGGATCGTCCGCAAAAAGTGAGCGCTATTGCTAATGCTATAATTGACCGAACGATCCATGGGTCCAACGAGCTGCCGATAGAAGGCCTATGCTCGCTTTTCGATTTTTAGGTCCCATTATTTTCCTATCTCTTTTAAAGGTTAACCCATATTCTCATATCATTTATCATTACGTCTATTCCCATTGTCCTTCTTATCGTTATCCGTATTATCGACTTTTACCATGGCCTGTACACTTTTGTTATGTTAAGTATACTCAATAACTACAGTGTTCCCTATTATTATTACTAGCATTATTATCGTTACCATTATATGTATTATTCTAATCCATTATTACTGCTATTACTATTATTATCCTTATTATTACCGTTCCTATTATATTTAGTATTATTACTATCATTATCATTATTACTATTATTATAATTATTATTATTATTATGATTATTATTATTAATATTATTATTATTATTATTATTATTATTATCATTATTATTATTATTATTATTATTATTATTATCGCCATTACCATTACTATTATTAAATTTTGTGTAGGGATTCGTCCTTATTCCTCAGCTTTATAAAAATATTTTACTTATATAAAAATTTAGCCTTACTCCGTCCTTATTCTTCAGTTTTCGATAAAGTATTTTATTAATTCGAAAAAATTGAGCAGCGTTCCTCCCTTATTTTTCAGTTTTATCCAGTTATCCTATCAATTATTGAGCAGTATTCTACTTTTACTTTGCTATTTTTGATAATTATTTTAATTGATTCGGAAAAGTTTAGTAGCGTATCGCCCTTATTTTCCAGTTTTATACTAATATTATACCAACAATTAAACAACATTCTACTTTTACTTTACTATTTTCGGTAAGTATTCTAATTAAATCGGAAAATTTGAGCAGCATTCCGCCCTTATTTTACAGTTTTACGATAAATGTTTTAACTATTTCCAAAAATTTGCGCAGCGTTCTGCCCATATTTTCCGTCTTAATTCAACATAATTGATTCAATTATTATATATTATTTAAAACATTATTTTTCATAATTTTGGTCGTTCGGATTAATCTTTTTCCGATGGCTATGCATTTTAACTGTTGCAACGATTTCGCTATTTTCCCCGCTACCCTTTCCCTCTCTTTGTCCTTATGATCTATTTATGTTCATATTATAGTTAATGAGTGCCCACTGGACTACTCGGTGTTAGTGATTTTTAGCCGATTGTTGTTTAAAATTTTATGTCGATTTTATCGAAATCAAGTGCAAGAAAGTGGAGCCAAAAGACCCACTCTCAAGCTACTCTCTTTCGCTATTTAGGTTCAATGATTTGACGTTCGAGTTCCTGCGTTACGCACGCCGGAACCCTCACGGGCACAAGCTATAGGCGGAGGAACCGCACTTACACAGCTTGGTAATTATGTTTTAGTTTAATAGCTTGCATGTTGTGTGGCTGTGGGCCAGGAAAAAGGAAATAAATAAATGTTACCATTCCGATCGGGTAAAAGCTTCGATGCAATAAAGATTATTGGCTTTAATTATTTATTTGGCATGACACATATCACATCAGAAGTTCGTGGCATCGCTTCATCACCATACATTTAATCAATAAACTCATGAACCGTTCATTCATATCTCAATAGATTCATAAAAGGCATGCGTATGGCTTCATAATTGGTCACACAATTTATTAATCATTCATCCATCTCGCTTCATACAGCAAAAAATAAAACTGAAAATCAAGCTTTAAATCAATACTGAAAAAATAAGATTTATTTTTATTTCTGTCAAAACATATCAGTATATATACCTATAATTTGACCTTAACCTTGCGTGTTATTTTATTGCGATTAAACAAATTTGACCTTGAAATTATTTGTGTTATCTAAATTAAATTTTATTAATTTCTTAATTTAAATTGGTAATTTATTTTTAACATTTTTAATTAAATTTATTCAACCAAAAATATTTTATTTTTATTCATTTAATTCAATAATTTTACTTTTATATAAATGGTCATTTTATGGTCAAATTTTCTTGTTATTATGTTATATTTTATGTAAATTTTGTGCGGTTCTTGATGCATTTTATATTATTTTATTTTACTTTTATGTTTTTGATTTTATATTTATTTATGTTCTCTCATATTTTAAAGTGTTTAGTTGATGTTGTATATTGTATTTTAAGTTATCTTGGTGCTGGGTTTTTGTGCTGTATTACTGATGCATTTAAACAATTTTCAAGGCCGTTTGTGTTCTGGCCCAACATAAAACACTCCGGGGCCCGTAAAATTGCGACCCGCAATTTCTAAAAGATTTAAGCTATGAACTATACAGAGTTTACATTTTACATTCAATTGGGTCTACGAGCTACAGGGTCGTGACCTCAAAATCCACATGCATAAAAATAATCATACAGTATACATCAATATATGGATTACAAGATGAAGTGAAAGAGGACATACAGTCCGGTTATGATCACACATAAAGAAGAGTTAATTGTCTAAGAATCATTTGTTCATTGTTAATCATGAGTTCAATATTCTGTCACTTAGGTATTTGTCTCGCTAATGTCTTGCCATTCTTTGGTTTCTGATTGATTTGTTTCGATAGCAGGTTCTGATCTTTGACGATTCGATATCTGTTGTGCGATTTGTTTTTGAGATTTTGTTTAGTTCGGGGAATTGACTTTATTTGATATAGGGCTGATTAGATACCGATTGTTTAGAAGATTAGCAAGCGTAGAGAATCTCAGATAAACGAATAGTAAGAATGTTTCGTTCAAGACTCCATTTTTGATGGTGTATTTGGGTTGTGAATAGATATTCTTGCTTTTGGTTGTTGACTTTTTAGCATCTTGAAACTGGGTAGAGTTCAACTGGTTCTGTGGATAGATGACTCGTTATCATATTATCTCGTCTCGATTGTTTAATGATAATTGATCGGTTCGGGATTATTCATGATTCTTTGAGGTTGGTTTGGGTTTCGTCTTTTTAGTTATCGATTAGGGCTATTTGTTCTCGATTTTCGGTTCTTTTCTGTTATTTGTAGGGTTTCTCAAGAGCATCCATAAATATTTGAATATGATTTCCTTGATGGGTGTTTCCTTTTCTACTGAATTTCGATTTGATTTTCTAGAGTTCTGAGGATTTGAACGGTTTTCTTGTTTTAATCTTTTGGGCATTGGGTATATTAGAAATTGATCCGTCGGTAATTGGTATTCTTTGGGTTTCTGCATATTTCGGCATTTTTGCTTCAGGTCATGTTTCATTGTTTGATTGATTGGGGTTTTTCGACATCGTTCCAAGGAATACTAGGTTGTATATATGGGCTTATCACTGCTATCTTCCTTCTTATCGCCAATATCATGCTGCTTTCGCTTTCCTTGTTTTTATAACAATTATGGGTTTGTGATGATTATTTACCATTGCTTGACTATTTACAACAAATTTCGAGCTACTTTAATAGGACTTGTTTTAACTTCACTTGATTTTAGGTAGTTATTTGACTTTCTGTTTCTCTTCTTCTTTTTTTTTTTTTTTTTTTTTTTTTTTTCTTTTTTTTTTTTTCTTCTCTGTTGCTTTTATTATCACATCTGGTTTCTCATTTCTGTGATTGATATTAACTTTATTTTTGCCATCGCTTATCTTCTTTGTTTGCCTTTACTACAATTCGTAAGATTCTTTCGGTACTCCATTTTGATTAAGTGCATTTTGTCGATCAACATCATCATTTTTTGTCGTTTCTTCGCATTGTCTTCTGTAATCTCTCTTTAATGATTCGATTTGTCTTCTTGTTATCTGATTTTTGATTGTTGAGTTGTTTTTTAATCATATCCGGTGTTGAACTTCAGTCTTGTTTGGAATTACTATTCCGTGATATTCCTTTTTTGTCTCGTTTGGTCGCGGTTGGTTGTTATTCTTGCTCTATTCCTTGCTTTAATTTTGAGTCTCTTCCTTCCCTTTTCATATTCATTTAGTTTTGTATATTGAGCTTCACTGGTTCTAATTCATTGTCCTTTTCGTTTGTCCGTTTACTCAATGACCACAAATTTTGTTTCTCAGTTATCTACCCTTTGTTGTTCTTCGTCAGTTTCTCATTACTTGATTAAGTTTTTCGTCAAATTATTTTTCATCGTCGTTTTCATTGACTGACTTAATATTTCATTCATTTCTTTATTGCTTCCGTTTTGTGTTGGTAATTTCCTTACTATTTTTCTGCTTTATCTTTGTTATCGTTGTTTATCATTTTCGTCTTTCATCTGATTGTATTGAATTTTTCAAGTTTTAATTTGCTCTCCAAGTCTACTCTTGTCTCTGATTTCCTTGATGGCTTTGGTACCTCTTAGTCGCTTTATTCAATTTCTGATCCTGATCTGATCCTTGGTTTAAACTCGTCTATCTCTGTTTGTACATTTAGTTTTCGGATGTTGGCCATCGTCGCTACAACTAAGCTTTACTGCTTGATATATTTGATTAGCTTCCATTTGATTCGTTTCTCCATTTTAACGTATTATCGCATCACTTGTCTTTCCCATTCCGCTTTATTCTTTGTCACATCGTCTGATTTTAAAAATTTTTTTTTTTTTTTTTTTTTTTTTTTTTTTTTTTTCGCTCCTCGACTTTAATATTTATATACGACTTTTATATGTTATCGGATATTATTATACTCATTCCATATAATATTTATATACTACTTTTATATATTACTATATAAACATATCTATTATATACATTATATACACACTCCTGACTATTTATTACTTCATCGTCTCCAAAGGGTCTACGCGCCAATTGCGTGTCCCTTCGCATCTCTCGTCAGTTACTCGATATATATCGAACTCGCTTGGCCACTTGAGTGGTGCTGTTAGTGACGGTGGTTGTCTTATTTCCTTGTATGGTACCGAATTTTGCTTTTTATTACTATGTCGGTTTTCTCCCTCTTCGTTATCATCTTCTTTTTTCCTGTCTTTGTCTTCATCGTCCTTTTTGTCCTGGTCTTTATTACATCGATCCTTCTCAATTCTTTTGTCCTCTACATTTATTTCTTTGATTATATCTGCATACATATTGATTATCATTTTTCTTCCATTTCTAATGTCATAAATTTCTTGTTTTCTACCGCTAGATTTTCGTTGTATCCGGTACCATTCTCTTACCAAGGTTTCTAATTCTTCCTTTCTGGACCCTATTCTCTCAAGCTCGCTTTTATTGTCCGTGAATTTTATTTCTTCTCTCTTTAACAAAGCTTTTATCGTCTTTGGTAATGCATTCTCGGAATTTATTGCTCTTTTTAGTAATATATTTTCATTGCTTTCGAATTTGTTTACATCTATGATTTCGTTATCGGATTTTCTTTTTCTCCAATTGATCAGTTTTGCTGCTGCTTGATCGTATCCCCTCTCGATTGCTCCAAGTAGTGGGTTTAAATTTTGTCCTAATATTTCGATGTCTTCTTGAATTGCATTTATCGTAAAGAACTCTATTGAGCTTGCTTCTCGCGACATCATAATATAATTTAACATCGTTTTTCCTTTATTGTCCTTCTCATTTAGAGTTGATCCTGTTTTTAATAACTCCCTCAGAATTTTCGTTGACATATCTCTTGAAAATGCAATCATCATGGGTGTTTGTCCTTTCTCATTTCTGATATTTGTTTGTTGTCCACATCGGTTCATTGCCTCGATAATTTCCATCGTTCGTTCTTCGTTTTCGCTTTCTATGGCATGATGTAGTGGTGTATTACCCGCTATGTCCATTATTGTGAATAATATTGGCATTCTTTTCTTTAAGATGCTTATTTCTGTTGTTGACTTTGAGCCTTTTGCGTAATTCGTGATTATCTTTGTAACTCCTTCTAATATCTCGGTGGTATTCTTATTTCTGGTCCATTTCGGCATTATTTCTTTAGTTATTTTGATTATTGTTTCCATCTGTTTCCAGTAATTCAATCTAGCATCTTGGATTTCGTTATATTCTCGATTCTGTCTCGCCTGATTACTATAATATTTTGATTCTGTCTCTTTGCTATTTGTGGCTCTAGTAACTTGTTTCGTCATGTCTAATAAGTTTTTCTGCTTTCTAGTTGTTATGTTTTTTCCTGGTTCGTAGCTTGATTTGATACTTGTGTCATTCGCTGGCTTTATTCTGGTGTTAGTATTGATCTCATCTGATTTTCTATTGCTTCCTCTCATTAGTCCCACTGTTCCGGATGGGTTCTGAGTCTGTTTATTTGGACAATTTCGATCTAAGTGTCCCATTTTAAACCGTTAAAACATATTCCGCGTCTTTTGTGACAAATGTTATTTACATGACCTCTCTTCCCGCATTGTTGGCATATTTGATGTCGATAGCAGTCGTTCTCTGCGTGTCCGGATTTTTGACATGTTTTACAATATTCTCTGATATTTACTTCGTTAGCTTTCGTATTGATTGTCCAGGTACTTTCTTTGTTCGTTGTGGTTTTCCTAGTCGTGTTTTGTTGTGTATATTCATGCTGTATTGTAATTTTCTTTTCCACATTTGTTGTTTTGCTGAGTTCTTCAATTACGTCTTCTTTGGTCTCAATAATCAATTCGCTAACTATTTTTGATCTGTCTTGCATATTCAGATTTCTCGTTTGTTGCTTTTGAATTTTCTTTTCGATTAGTTCTCCCTCTGAAATTTTATTAACCATTAAAATATTTATTACCTCTTGTTCGGTTGACGTCACTCCAATTCCTATATTGTCTTCTATTGTTTGTATAGGTTTTGACTCTACATTTATTTGAAGTTCCTCTTTCTTGACCTTTTCATTATTGCTTAGCCCTTGTTGTAACATAGTTATTTTCGCTTTCCTTATCAGTTCTCTTTTCGATTTTGTAGTAGTACCCTCTGATTTTGATATTTTGTTTTTGTTTTTCTGATATATTTCTATCGCTGTTTTTGCTGCTTTTTCGTCGTCTATCGTTCTCTTCTATGGTGAACTCTTGTATTATCTTTATTTGTTCTTTGCTGCTCAATTCTTGCTCTGACTTTATTTTGTCCTCTTGAGTTTCATCTTTCTTAATTACTTCGCTTTCTTTATCGTTATTTATTGTCATATCATCCTCGCTGTTGACAACACACTGCTCCGCAGTGTGGATTTCTTTTGTATTGACTTTTCTCGGCATATTGCTTCTACTTGATATTTGATTTCTGCTCATCCGTCCTTGTCGAATTTCTTGGGTTTCCTCTCTCTGTAATCTCTGCCATTCAATTTGTTGCTGTTCCGGATATTTTCTGGTCCATTGATATCTAACATCATTCATGTTTCGCCCCGTATTACTTCGTTGTATTTGATTGTTTGCGGCTATTTGTTGAATCCTACTTCCTAATTGCTCAATTTCTTGTATCTGATTGCTTTGTATACTTTGGTTATAATTGTTCGGTTTTGGTTGTCTCGATTTTCTGTCTATTAGGCAATTTGCAGCAATATGCCCGTTTAGGTTGCAGTTGTAACAGCTTCTATTCTCGAATCTTGTGGTTGTCCTCCTTATCGTCATATCTCTTAAATGTTTAATCTCTTGTGTTGGATTATTTTGTAGATTTAACTTGAATTGGTTTGGTTTTTGTTGACTTTGCATTCTTCTCATTCGACAATTCTTTGACATATGACCAGTTTGATCGCAATTAAAACAGATTATCATTTCTTCCTCTACGTTCCGTGTAGGGTTCGTTAATATTGGTTGTCTGTTGATACTTTCTGTGCGAACTCTTCTATCACTTCCTTGGTAATTCTTTAATTGATAACCTCGGTCAGTTCGGCATCCTTCTTTTGAACCGGTATTACATACTTGATTGTAGCTCGCGTTGTTAATCCTGAAATAATTATTACAATTTATAAATTTACCTCTACTGTCTTGAATCCTCTTAACTGGCATATCGCAAATTCGTAATGGTTTTTTAATGTATTGATTTGTTTGCTGGTAAATATCTTTCGTTTGTCTCGTTGCTTCCATCGATACTTTTATTGGTTCTGATACTTGATCTTTTAATTCGGTTTGATCATTTTCCCTTTCGACTCTTTCTTCAATTGTGGTTAATATTTTCTCTTCCCGTATGATTTCAGTTTTCCATGTTTCAGCTATTTTTGTTTCAACTGTTTTTATTTTCGAATTTCCAGTTTCCTTTTTGTCATGTAAATCTTCTTCGTTGCATTTTCTTTCCGAATGCATCTCCTGTACATTTCTCTTTAAACTCGAATATATTGGTTCTCGGCTCCTCATTTCCTGTTCATCCCGTGTGATTTCGTACATTGTTGATTCTTTCAAATAAATTTCTGTTTCATCCGTATTTTTACTTGGCAACTCTTGGTTAATTTCCTCTCGGAGTTTTTCCATCTCTTTACTCATACTTGTTTTCAACTGAATTGGAATTTCTGGTTCCTGTGATTTCACGTTGTTTCCTTTTTCGGTTAACTTTTCCTTTAATTTATCGTATTCTTCGGCTTCTGTTTTCAAACTTTCTAATCTTGTTGTAATCAATGATTCTGTTGTCTTTACTGTAATAAGTTTTCTATCTGTTGCTGCTTTTCCCTTTCTCTGACTTCCAATAAAATGGTGTATTTTCTTTATCCTTGTTCTCCGTTCGTTTTGGTATATTCTCAGTTTATCTACTCAATGGTTTCCTTGATTCCGGTTTCTCGTTACTTGTTTTCTTGATTTATTTCTAGTCTATCGGCTATATTATTCGTCGTTTACTTAATCTCTTTATTCCTTTGGTTTACTTGATCTCTTTATTCCTTGTCAATTATCTAAAAATAAATAACACTTCTAGTACATATTATTATACATAAATTTCCACATTAATTTCACGTATTATTCTCATTGCTTCTCTTTATTTTAATTCTTTTCGCTACGTCAACTTCTTTATCCTTTTAATTTTTTTTTGTCTTTTGATTTTTAAGTTTATTTTGAATTATCTATAAATCGTATCAAGTATCTATAAATTATCTTTATAGTCGCATCAATTATCTGTATTGTCGTGTCAATTAACTATTTTATCAAATAAATCATCACCATAATATCAATAATCGTCTCGTTAATTATTCTCCTTTATCTCTCTATAATTTGTCCAAAAAAAAATTTTTCCTTAATCTCTATGCGCTGGCGCTCTATGGCCTTTTAATTAAATCCTCTAGTCTTTTTCCTTAAACTTTATCCGCTGTCGCTCTATGGGTCTTCTAATTAACTCATCTTGTCATTTTCCTTAAACTTTATCCGCTGTGATCATTTTCCTTTTGATTCATCTCCCTTCATTTTAAATCTATTTCTCGTATCAATTATCTATCATCCTCGTATTAATCTCGTATCAATTATCCTCGTATTAATATCGTATCAATTATCTATCATCCTCGTATTAATCTCGTGTCAATTATCTATATTCTCATCAAATAAAATCGCAATAATCATACCGTCATTCAATCCATTAATTATATTTCCTATATCTCTTTATCATAAAATCATTTGCCTAACCTTTAATTGATGGCGCTCTATGGGTCTTTATCTAAATCTTATTATCTTTTCACTGGCACGCTATGGCCTTAAATTTCTCGTCTTATCCGGCCTTCTATGGGCCTCTATAATTTATCCTCTCTATTGGCTCTCTATGGCCTTCTCTATTTACTCGGAGTTGAGTTTTCGTCAGTGACCTATTGGGTGACTTGTCCGATGGACAAGCTTGAGGCCTCACACTGACTTCTCAATCCATGGCGTCTGTTGGGAGCGCATTTGTCCGGTTACGCTTGCCTCACCGCCACTCGGATATCCGGTACTCGGTGTGGGATCCGGGTTATTGTACCGAACTCCTCGCTGGGTTAATAATCTAAAAAACATTCCCTCAGTACTCGGTGTGGGATCCGGGTTGTGTACTTCGGAGAATATAAAAGAATGGAAAAGCCTAGACGTTCAATCAAGTTCCAAAAGCGGTTTACTTGATTTCCCGAATAGTGAAAAGAAAAGGAAGAAAAATTTGGGCGCTGCAATTTTCTATTATCTCTGTCTACCGTCAGCCGCCCCGCGTCAGATTTCCAGCTCTGCTTGGCTGCCTCAATCTGATCCTTAGTAGGACCTTTCGAGTATGAACCATTTACCGGTTGGTTCACATCTCACCTACCGCTTGGTGTCCTCGATACTCGGTGTGGGATCCGGGTTGTGTATCGAGTCCCTACCCAGGTAAAAAATATTCTCGGTCGATACTCGGTGTGGTATCCGGGTTTTTGTATCGAGCGGTTCAGCGCCACTAGTCCCTTGGCTAGCAACAACCTGAACTCGACAGTCCGCCGCTGTCCTCTGGTGCCTCACCACCAGCTAGGGAAAAAATGTTTCTAGGTACCTTTACGAGACTTTTTGGCTCTCTCACCTTCGGCGTCTAAATAATGTGCACATTTTTCAATTTTTATTTTTATTTTTTGGTTTCCCCTCACTTTCCAATTCAAAAATTGTAGTAATCGCGTTGGTTTGTTCCCCAGAAGAGGTGATCAATCTCTCGCCAGAAACTCCCCAACATTTGCGACGGATCCTACTACCTTCCTCTCCTCGGGTTGATCAGGGTTCCCCATCGGAATAAGCGTACTATCGTTATGATAGCTCGGTTTTAAATCTTACTTTCCAGTATTAGTTCCATATCATATAATATAAATAACATTACAAAATACACAAAAAAAATGAGATGCATCGAAACTTTTACCATACCTTATGTGTGATTTTTCAGCTTTCACTGTTTAAGTTGTGTTTTACTTGTCCACTCAGAATTTATTTAACGGCTTTCATGAAGTGTTCGGCTTTTCCGGTATGTTTTACACCTTTCGGTTGCTATTGTTGTCTCGTTCATTATTATTAATAATCTCCACTCATCGTGCTCGTTTTCGCTCGTCATTTTATTCCGGTTGCTGACTATTATTTTCATAATTCATTATTATCTCTAATCCTTTATTTTCATTTTGAACAAGCATCATCATTTATTCATCTACGCTCATTTCTTACTATTCATTTCATTTACACCTGAACATTTCCTTTTATCTAAGCCTAAGTTTCTCCATCATTTGGATTATCTTTTCGTCAATTTCTCTAACTTAATCGATTATCTGTTTCTCATTTAATATCTAATTTGGCTTCGCTTAGCCTCATGTCTTTTGATATTCACACAACCGGTTTTTCGTTACTTCCGCTACAATTTCTCATTTCATAGGAGTAGGGTTCGAAATCGTTGCAACCTTTTTTACGAAATTCCTTTAATAATTTTGATTTTTGTTTTTATTGAACTACTTTTAATTAATTATTTACTAAGTTTAAAATTATTTTAAATGACTTGTCTCGTCTAATTTCAACCAATATTAATTCGACAATTTCTAGTTTTCTAATTATCCTATATTCTAACCGCTATTCACATACTTATCTAATTATTATTTATATGGTTCTTTAATTTATTTATACAATATTTACACGACCCCATTTTTTGTGGTTTCCCTTTTTCTAATCTCTTTAACCCTCGTGGTTTCCACCTTTTCCCTGTTTTTATTACTTTTATTTTATTTATTTATTTATTTTTTATATTTTTATTCTTACTTCTACGGTTTTTGGATGATATTTACACGATGATTTCTATTGGTTTATACAACTTACCCATAATTTTATTTATGGTTTCTTGTTTCCTTGATTTCTGCTTTACAAATATTGATAATTTTATCCCACTTTCTTTATGAATCGTTTCACTTTCGAAATTTTTATGTATCTAATATTTTAGTTTATTTACATTTATTGATATTTTACTCTCTTATTACAATACTCGTCATTCATGTGGTTTCTAAACTGGTGTTTTTGTTCCTTCGTATTTTCATCATATTTTGCATTCTCTATTTTCCTCATCCCGCCATTTTTGATAAACTATGCTCATGTATTTTCTGAGGTTATCTGTTATTGTTTTATCTGTTATGATTTTGTTATTCCCTTTTGCAAGTTTATTTCATATTATTAGAACCTCTAAGATACCTTCTATCTTTCCTAATTCATTTGTAACGATACTATCTACTTTTCGTAGATTTCCAGTAAGCTGTTGTTTATTTCGTGAAACTATCTAATTTTCTCCTGTTGATTTTTCTCCGCATTTTGCCATTAATCTTGACGGTGTTCCTGTCCCTCATGACACTCACATTCTGGTTGCTCTTAAGTGAATTTATTTTCTACCGTTTATAAAAATTCATACTATGTGTTTCTATTTTCTATGTAGACAAACCGGTCATTTTTCAAAGTTTCTGTCAATATTTTTCATTGTTATCTCTCCGCGTTTTGGTGAAATTCCGTCCCAACATTTATTGTTTTTGATCCTTATTTGTTTCCATCTAGAACCGTCATTCATGCTCTGTTGAGGGTGCTCCTGAGATTATTGGTAGTTTCCTAATTTTCCTTGAAATTTGTTTTCCGTTGTACAATAATCATTAAATCTCAGCTTTGAATGATCAAACAAAGGTTTTCGTTTCTTATTTCGCACTGATCTTTTCTTTCTGTAATTCTTTCATTCGTTAGTTTGCTTTCCATCTAGATGCATTGGTCGTTTTTCATAGTTTCTGTTTTATTTCTTCCTGCAACTGTTTGAAATATCGTCTCAGTGGTTACTTTCAAATGTCTTGCTTCTCCCGCTTGTTAGCCGCTAAATCGTTTTAAATATTTCTTGGTTGATGTTTTTACGAATTATTAGTTGTCCAATGTCGTATCAACTTTGTCCTGCTTGTTATTGTTTCTAACTGAAATCTTTATATTGTTCTCTTTGTTCATTGCTGAGTCCCCAACTTTGTACTTGTCGAGTCATTTGTTTCATTTCGTTTTGTAGAAAAATTCATCGTTTTCCATAACTTTCCGCTAATCTCTCTTTTTCTTATGGTCCCCAGATTTGTATGTGGTATCTAGTCATTTATTTCATTGCACTGTTTTTCTTATTTTGTAGCCAACTTGATCGTTTTCCATCATTTGTTATTAAGCTCTATTCTTTGGCAAAATGTTGTCCCGACGTTTTCTGTTTTTTGCATCTTGTATCTTCTGGTCACTTTCTGTTGTTTCTTAACTTAATTGTTTTGATTCTTCTCAATAACGAAGTTGAGCCCCAAATTTATATTTGGTGGGGAGCCATTTGTTTCATCACCATATTCTCTAGCTTTGTAGAGATATCCATCGTTTTTCACAATACTTTCCCTTTTCCCATTGTTGTCTCTTTGGAGTTTAGTAAAATGTTGTCCCGACATTTTCTTTGTTTGATTATTAGATTCTTACTTCAGTTTTCTTTGTTTGCTTTGCCAACAAAATCATTTCTTCCCGGCTGAGGGTGTACTGACAAACTCGCTGTTATTTCTAAACTTGATGATTCTGATCTTTCCAAATAACGAAGCTTTATGCTGAGCCCCAAATTTGTACTTGGTGGGCTAGTCATTTGTTTCATTATATATTTTCTCATTTTATAGTCAGGTTAATCGTTTTTATTTTTTCGTTCTTTATTAAGTTCCATTCTTGTTCAACATTTTCTGCTTGATAATAGATTCTTATTTCGGTCTTCTTTGGTTGTTTGACTAAACAAATCATTTCAATCCCGACTGAGGGTGCGCTGACAAAACTCTCAGTTATTTCTTGGCTTGCTCGTTTGCTTTTTCCAATTAACGAAACCTTGATTTCCGGCTTAGGGTGCACTGATAAACTCTCGATTGTTTCTTAACTTGGCTTTGTTGATCCTTCCAACTATCGAAACGTTCATTCGGGTGAGCCCCCAAATTTGTACTTGGTGGGCTAGTCATTTGTTTCCTTAAAATATTTTCCTTATTTTGTAGTCAAGTTGGTCGTTTTTCATCGTTCTTTATTAAGTTTCGTTTCTTAAGTTCCATTCTTGTTCATCTGTTATCTGTTCATCTGTCATCAGTCCTGTCATCTGTCGTCTGTTTTATTATCATTTTTCTTGTTTTGTAGTGAGATTGGTCGTTTTTCATTTATTGAGTTCCATTCCTGTTAATCTGTCATTTTTTTTCTGTCATCTCTCCTGGGTTCGGCAAAAATGTCGTCCCGACATTTTCTATTTGATCCTTAGATTTTTATTTTGGTTTCCTTTGGTTCTTTGCAAACAACGAAACTTTCATCCCGGCTGAGGGTGCACTGACAAAACTTTCTGTTGTTTCTTGACTTGGTTGGGTTGGTTTTTTCCAATAGACAAAGCTTCAATCCCGGCTGAGGGTGTACTGACAAACTCTCTGTGGTTTCTTGACTTGGTTGTTTTGCTTTTTCCAATTAACAAAGCTTTATCCCGGCTGAGCCCCCAAATTTGTATGGTGGGTTTCTGGGTTTTGATTTTTTGAAACTATATGGTTGTTACCCAGACAACCCCATACAAATATTCCTTCGCTTACCACTCGGCACCCGTTGCTAAGCAACGTTGGAACTGTGTTCGAGTGGGTGGATCGTCCGCAAAAAGTGAGCGCTATTGCTAATGCTATAATTGACCGAACGATCCATGGGTCCAACGAGCTGCCGATAGAAGGCCTATGCTCGCTTTTCGATTTTTAGGTCCCATTATTTTCCTATCTCTTTTAAAGGTTAACCCATATTCTCATATCATTTATCATTACGTCTATTCCCATTGTCCTTCTTATCGTTATCCGTATTATCGACTTTTACCATGGCCTGTACACTTTTGTTATGTTAAGTATACTCAATAACTACAGTGTTCCCTATTATTATTACTAGCATTATTATCGTTACCATTATATGTATTATTCTAATCCATTATTACTGCTATTACTATTATTATCCTTATTATTACCGTTCCTATTATATTTAGTATTATTACTATCATTATCATTATTACTATTATTATAATTATTATTATTATTATGATTATTATTATTAATATTATTATTATTATTATTATTATTATTATCATTATTATTATTATTATTATTATTATTATTATCGCCATTACCATTACTATTATTAAATTTTGTGTAGGGATTCGTCCTTATTCCTCAGCTTTATAAAAATATTTTACTTATATAAAAATTTAGCCTTACTCCGTCCTTATTCTTCAGTTTTCGATAAAGTATTTTATTAATTCGAAAAAATTGAGCAGCGTTCCTCCCTTATTTTTCAGTTTTATCCAGTTATCCTATCAATTATTGAGCAGTATTCTACTTTTACTTTGCTATTTTTGATAATTATTTTAATTGATTCGGAAAAGTTTAGTAGCGTATCGCCCTTATTTTCCAGTTTTATACTAATATTATACCAACAATTAAACAACATTCTACTTTTACTTTACTATTTTCGGTAAGTATTCTAATTAAATCGGAAAATTTGAGCAGCATTCCGCCCTTATTTTACAGTTTTACGATAAATGTTTTAACTATTTCCAAAAATTTGCGCAGCGTTCTGCCCATATTTTCCGTCTTAATTCAACATAATTGATTCAATTATTATATATTATTTAAAACATTATTTTTCATAATTTTGGTCGTTCGGATTAATCTTTTTCCGATGGCTATGCATTTTAACTGTTGCAACGATTTCGCTATTTTCCCCGCTACCCTTTCCCTCTCTTTGTCCTTATGATCTATTTATGTTCATATTATAGTTAATGAGTGCCCACTGGACTACTCGGTGTTAGTGATTTTTAGCCGATTGTTGTTTAAAATTTTATGTCGATTTTATCGAAATCAAGTGCAAGAAAGTGGAGCCAAAAGACCCACTCTCAAGCTACTCTCTTTCGCTATTTAGGTTCAATGATTTGACGTTCGAGTTCCTGCGTTACGCACGCCGGAACCCTCACGGGCACAAGCTATAGGCGGAGGAACCGCACTTACACAGCTTGGTAATTATGTTTTAGTTTAATAGCTTGCATGTTGTGTGGCTGTGGGCCAGGAAAAAGGAAATAAATAAATGTTACCATTCCGATCGGGTAAAAGCTTCGATGCAATAAAGATTATTGGCTTTAATTATTTATTTGGCATGACACATATCACATCAGAAGTTCGTGGCATCGCTTCATCACCATACATTTAATCAATAAACTCATGAACCGTTCATTCATATCTCAATAGATTCATAAAAGGCATGCGTATGGCTTCATAATTGGTCACACAATTTATTAATCATTCATCCATCTCGCTTCATACAGCAAAAAATAAAACTGAAAATCAAGCTTTAAATCAATACTGAAAAAATAAGATTTATTTTTATTTCTGTCAAAACATATCAGTATATATACCTATAATTTGACCTTAACCTTGCGTGTTATTTTTATTGCGATTAAACAAATTTGACCTTGAAATTATTTGTGTTATCTAAATTAAATTTTTATTAATTTCTTAATTTAAATTGGTAATTTATTTTTAACATTTTTAATTAAATTTATTCAACCAAAAATATTTTATTTTTATTCATTTAATTCAATAATTTTTACTTTTATATAAATGGTCATTTTATGGTCAAATTTTCTTGTTATTATGTTATATTTTATGTAAATTTTGTGCGGTTCTTGATGCATTTTTATATTTATTTTATTTTACTTTTATGTTTTTTGATTTTATATTTATTTATGTTCTCTCATATTTTAAAGTGTTTAGTTGATGTTGTATATTGTATTTTAAGTTATCTTGGTGCTGGGTTTTTGTGCTGTATTACTGATGCATTTAAACAATTTTCAAGGCCGTTTGTGTTCTGGCCCAACATAAATATATATAAAATCAAAAAATATAAAAGTAAAATAAAATAAATACAAAATGCATCAAGAACGGCAAGAAATTGACATAAAAAATAACATAATAAGAAGAAAGTTTTGACCATAAAATGACCGTTTTGGTGGGTTACAGGGTTTCCAATCTTGCTTATCCTTCTAGTGACCCTAGTAACGCCATACAAAATGTTGCTGATCGCCACTTGGCACCCGTTGCTAGGCAACGTTGGTAATGTGTTCAAGTGGTGGAATGCCCGCAAAAAATTGAGTACCATATGCTAGCACTATAGTTGCTCGGACAATCCTCGGGTTCACGAGCTGTCGATAGAAGACCTATGCTCGCTTTACTTGGTCCCCTACGTGGAAATGCGAATTAAATTTAGACTGATTGGTGTAGGTGATTTCGAGTCTACCCCACTATGAATGAATACATGAGAGATGATTTATTTAATGAACAAAGGACATGCATAATAAGTTAAGTTGATCGACTTGACGCTTGTGCGGCTCGGCGTCGGGCCCGTTCCTTGCGTCCCGGCCGGCGGATGGTTGGTTGGATAGCTGTCGATTTTTGGCTTGGTGCGGCTTCATCAACGACACGTTGGCTTGGCAGTTGGGAAGGGGCGAAGATGAGCGGATACGTTACCGCTTCCCCTTCCCGACAGGCTGCCAGGGCAACTTCTAAGCCCCTGATCTGTGTACGCAGACTCCGATTGAGCTGGCGTTCTTCGGCCCAGCCTTTTTGAGCTGCGGTGAGTCGTTGGTAGAGAATCTTCGTCCGTTTGGGGTCTAAACAGGTCGCCTTGACCTGTTGCACTTCGCGAGTTAACTGCAATATCTGATTGAGTAGCTCCGCATTTGCCTGCCTAGCGTGGGCTATCTCGTGCTGCATTAATTTCAGGGCCGACATTTCTATAAAGAAAACATATCAATTTTGTCTAATAAGGGGAACTCTAATTAATTCAAACATGATTATGACGGAAATCTCATTTAAAACAAAATTCTAAGAGGACAATTCATTATAATTTATCATTAATAACATCACTAAAGTACAATGTCAGAATGATTAGGCCTGGTGATTCAGGACTCTGCGAGGAACTTCCTGACACCTTCTTCCGGAGAGTAACCGGGAATAATGGGCACTGGTCGTCGGAGGTTGCGTGCCGGTCGAGTTGGGTACGTCTCCGCGATGCGTCCGACGAGGATGTCCTCTTCAACGTTGGCGAGGTACATTCTCGCCTTCACAACCTGTAGGTCGACCTCTTCTTGGATCTGCTCCCACTGAGCCAGCAAGCTTCGAGCATGGTCGACAATCTCCTCGGCAGGATACTGTTCCTCCTCTGGTCGGTGTGGATCATTTCCTCTACCCAGTACTTGCCATAGTGATGGGCACGATCGTTTCGGGCGCGGCTCGTCGAGAGTCATCGATGGGCGCGCTCGTTTCCAGGCTCGGCGCCATTCATCGGCTTCTTGTTTCGAAATCAAATTTGGCAACATGAATTTTTCTGAAATAAGTAAATGTCATATATTCTCTCAGTAATTTATAGGGACAGTAAATCAATAATCTCGGGTTCCTGCAATCTTAAATCGTCGGTTAATTCTAGGGAGTACATTGACTGGTTAAATTAGTTTTCAGTGAACTTGATAGTCGAGCTAGAATCGTGAGGATTATGGTGAGGAAGTGTATGGGTTTATGTCCTGGTGATTTTTATAGTTCTTTTATGCTGAAGAAAGGTGATGGGGACAGAATATGTAATGTATGTCTATGTGACTTAGTTATTTGAGATTCAATTTATTTAACGTTACTGCTGTTAGGGGAAAACCTACTTGCGTCGGTTTAACGTAATTAATAACGGTTATTGCAATTTTAAATGCTCATCGTAACTACCAATAGTTATTGTAATTATTAATGCTTATCGACATTATCGTAATTATTGATATTTGACTCGTCTATTCATTCCTCTAACGGAAATGATTATTTATATTTCATCCTTTCTCTCGATGGTAAATTATCGGAACGGATGTTTCTCGCGATGGTCAATTGTCGGAGCGGATGTTTCTCGCGATGTCAATTGTCGGAACGGATGTTTCTCGCGATGGTCAATTGTCGGAACGGATGTTTCTCGCGATGGTCAATTGTCGGAACGGATGTGTTGGGAACGCTTGGCTCTTATCCGGTCACGACATCCGTCCGTGTTTTAATGGTTGATAGTTCGTCGTAATTCAATTGTGCGAATCTACTAATTGAAATTCACTTTGTCTATTATTCTAACGGTTGACGTTGGCATTAATCTGGGTCTAGTTTGCGCGTTCGTTTAAGCCGTCGGTACTGTCTAATCGGGGTTTTGTGGTTAGGTCATCTGTTTTTATTTTCTTACTGATTACTTTAATTGTCTATGGTTTTGAGGAACTATGCTGGGTGAAGGGCTGCTTGCGACAAATATTCGGATGTGGTCAATCATTGATGGTTCTCGATGGTACTCATAAATTAAATCGTATCGGGAAAATTAACCGTTGGAATTCATGTTGAGGGTTGGCTAGAATGAAATTACGGAACTATAAAACTATAATATTGTGTTAGTCGGTCGATTTAATGGTTGGAAAAAATTCTCTTTAGATTAATGCAATAAATGTTCTCCGTTTTATTGTTGATTTTAAAAAACTTTTCATTTTCATTGGATCACTTCGTGCTGGAATTTATCGATGTTTGGTGATATTTGTATCTTATTTAGGTGGAGATTTTGAAGGTATTATAATTATTTCAATTAGAAGTAAAAACAGATTTCATTGTTTTAATTCTTTAACTTAAACTACCAAACGTCTGACTAACGGAGCAATCTCATTAATTCAGCCAACATTTTAATTTAAAACGTGAATTTCTCTTACTTTCCCCTGATCTATTTGGATTCTTATTGGTGGATTACTTTACTATTCAGTGGGAATTAGTTTAACTTGCTCGAAATTTATTGGATCAAATTTTCCGATCGATCACCCTGAGTTTTTCCTTACTAATTACCTTAGAGATTTTTTCTTGTCGTTAACTTAGGTTAATCGATAGATAGGTTAATCAATTTTTGATAAACTAATTCCAACGTTTGACTTAATAGCTCTAAGCTTTACTTTCCTTTTACACCAGAGTTGTGAGAGTTTTATCAAAGTTTATTTTATTACAAGCTGCTTTAATTTTTATCAAGGACTTGATCTAAGTTAAACCCGTGAGTCACATAAATTCTTTAACCATCATTTTTTTTTAAATTCAATTAAATTAAGGAAATATTTACTTTTAAATGAAAAACCTTTTAACTTGATAGATAAGATTAGTTTGTGGGACTCACTGAGTTGCTTACAATATAGACATTTTATTTTTCACTGTAATTTAACGTACTGCTGATTAAATCATTTTCCAATATTAGTTCAATCACCGAATGATATATTCATTAGTATACCTTTACTATATTATTTAATTTTAATCAAAAATTATTCGTAACTGATTTTAAATTTTATCCGCAGTTTAATCTAATTTACACTATGAGATAATTACTCTAATCCATAAATTAATTTATCTATAATTTAAGTTTATGATAATTGTTTCGAAAAATGACTTCAATTTAGTACCTCAATGATCAAATTAATTCAAATTGTTAATTCATGTTAACTCTATCAACGATTTTAGTTTAGTTTATCCCCGTACCCTTTCCCTTTAATAGATCCTAGGCGCATTTGTGTTTTACATTATATTTATTGAGTGCCCACTGGACTACTCGGTGTGATAAGTTTGAGCCGTGTGTGATGTGATTTTAGGTCGATTTTTCTGAATTGAGAAACGAGGAAGCAGCCAGAGACTTCTTCCTTATTCCTCGCTTCAGCTATAGGGGTAAAATATTTACGTTACGACCGCTGCGTTGCGCACGCTGAGTCTTCACGGGTGCATATCATTGGCGATCTTCCACGCTCTTACATGCATCTGCACTATGTATATTTTGCTTTCTTGCGTGATGTGTCGGCTGTGGGCCGGAAAAATTTCGACATATTTTAATTAACAAATTATAGATATATATGAAACAATTTATACATAATAATGTTTATTAATTATAAGAAAAATATAACAAGTTACCCTTCCAATTCATAAAAATAGCATAAATTCATACAATAAACCAAATGCCTCTCTTCCCACGCCAACGTCCGAGCAGAGCTCTACAGAGATGCAGGGTACGAGGCGTGGAAAGAGGGTTCCAAAATCAATGATCCTCACCTAAAAATTCTGAAAATCGAAAACAATGATCTCAAATAGATTTAAAGTATTGAATAAAATTCAAATAGTTTGAAATATTTCGAAACACGGGGTGTTTTTCAAAAATGGTTTTTTAAACAATTTTCAAAATGGTTAACTTTAATGTGAAAATGGATCAGTATATATACCTAAATTTTTGGTGTGTAAAATTTGATGTAGTAAAACAAAATTCGACCTTTGTTATTTTCTAGCAAATTCTATTATTTATTTTTATTATTTTTCGATTTATTTTTATAATTTTTTATTTATAATTTTTATTGAATTATTGCTAATTCAAATTTTTCGATTTAAATTTCACTTTAATGAACTTTAATTGATTTTTCTAATTTCGTCGAATTTGTCGTGTTTTCCTGTTGTATTTGTGTAGGTATCGTGCGGATCTTGGTGCATTTTGTTATTATTTTAATTTATTTTTATGTTTCTTAATTTATATTTAATTCTTTTATTTCTCAGATTTTATATGGTTTAATTGGTGTTTTGGGGTTTATTTAAATTGCGTGTTGTGTTTGCGTGTGTGTTTCTGATCCATTTAAACATTTTGAAGGCCGTTTACGTTCTGGCCCAACAGTTTATATAAAAGTAAAAAATTAATGAATTGAATGAGTAACAATATAATGTTTTTGGCTGAATAAATTTAATTAAAAATGTTAAAAATAAATTACCAATTTAAATTTAGAAAAGAATAAAATTTAATTCAGATAACACAAATAATTTCAAGGTCGAATTTTGTTTAATCGCAATAAAAATAACACGCAAGGTTAGGGTCAAATTATAGGTATATATACTGATGTGTTTTCACAAATTAACACAACTACTTGGCAGTATTATTTTCAACTTAATTGGAATATTGATTTTTCAGTCTCACTTAGAGACTGATCGTAGTAGTGTGCGTTGTAGCTAAGCGCATGGATGACAGCGAACTTGTTGATTGGTAAACGGGTGCTGTAAATGCTATGAATTGTGAATTATGCTACTACGAATTTTCAATAATTGATGAATTAAGAATTATGCTACTATGAATTTCTATTATATGCTTACAAACTTCTGAAAATTATTTCATGCATTCGAAGCTTTTACCCAATTGATCTGGTAATTTTCATTCATTCCTTTTTCGGCCAACAGCCAAAACATATTGCAAGACAGTAAAATGAAACCCCTTACCGAACTGTCTAAGTGCGGTGTAAGTCCGCCAATAGTTCGTGCCCGTGAAGGCTACCGCGCGAGAACGCAGGAACTGGAACGTCAATATTGTCCATTTATAAGGGAATTTGGGATGTGGGGAAGTAGTTTTTTGGCTGCTCCTTCACCATCCGTTTCCTGAAAAATAGACCTAAAATCACGAATAACAATCGGCTAAAAATCACTAACACTGAGTAGTTCAGTGGGCACTCATCAAATTAAAACATGAACATACATAGATCTTAAGGATAGAGGGAAATGGTAGTGAGAAAAATTGCGAAATCGTTGCAACAGTTAAAATGAATAGCCACAGGAAAAAGATTAATCCGAACGATCAAAATCAGGAAAAATAATGTTTTAAAAATATATAAGAATAAAGATAGGTTATGTTGAATTTAGACGGAAAATATGGGCAGAACGCTGCGCAAATTTTCGGAAATAGTTAAAACATTTATCCTAAAACGGTAAAATCAGGGCGGAACGCTGCTCAGATTTTCCGAATCAATTAGAATACTTATCAAAAATAGCAAAGTAAAAGTAGAATACGGCTCAATAATTGATAGAATATCCGGATAAGACCCGTCGATCACGATGTTGACTCTACACGGCAGAATCAAACCTTCACAATTATGCAACGACAAAAAATCAAATTAAGCAACTAAGTAATTATAATTACGAAATTGAACAACACGAACTCCATCAGCTAATTACTAAAATGAAACAAACAAAATATATTGAAGTACGAGAATTAATCATCACGATAATGAAATGAATAAAGCTAATCAAAGTATAACATCAAATTATTATAAGGATGAAACTAAATGAATTAAATCCCCATCGTAGATTTATTAATTATCAGAATAGAAGTTAAAACTACGAAACCAAATAATTATAGCTACAACGACAGAGAAAACAAACCCGATCAGAAAAGCAAAACGAAACATTCGAGATGAAATAGATCACCATCGAACATGGAGTGAAACATCAGTATAGAACCAATAAACTCGCTACAACTATAAACGATAGACCAACACCTGAGGTGCGATACAAGCCGGCAAACCAACAGCAGACTAAGTACCCCAACTACGACTCAGAGTAGGCCATCACGAACCTTAACGACGACACAGCTGCAGAACTCCTCAGCACTCCAGAATGTAAGGACGTTGCCAATTTGTTAGGTTATATCATCTGTCCCGTGATCTTTTCTGATTGACTCCACTAACGCCAAACCATTGTCCTATTTATTTTCCACTCAATAATGAACAAGGTTGTTCCAGACAATTTCGTGCTTAATAAGATAAATCGAATAAGGAATATCCACGACTTATTAATCATTTAAAATTTCTAGATAACTCCTGGATCGACGCGTCCCGAGTCACTACTGCCGAGACTACTGCCAAATGCCGGCAAGCAATGTGGGACGCGGGGTTCTCAATCTCGCCGGTAAGAGAGTCCAAGACGGGTACTTAAGGGGATTTCGGAGAAGTCGACCTTACTTTCGTCGCAATCAAACGAGAGCCCTGCCGCAACCCAGCCCGGGAAATCCGATGTCAGGCCGAATATCTCCTAGCTCGCCTTGAGAAGCACCAACGCCAAACGGATAGACAAGTGGAGATGGCAAAGGCGCTACCTAGCAGAAATCAACATGGCTATCGCAACAGGGAGAATTCCAAGTACGGATGGGTACGCCCCTCCGTACAGCACGTCATACAACCTCGATAACCAGAACCCGAATGAGAGTTCCACAGCCATTAACGTGGTAGTTCCACGAAAAATCCTTCCGCGGGAAATGCGGGACGGAGAGAGGCTCACCAACAGTAATTACGAGCATGCATATGGCCGCGTGTTTCCCAGGCAAGACAGTAATCGAGGCCGTCCAAGATCCGAGCGATATTAATAAATGGAACAAATAAATTTTAGACTCCATCTTTTGTCTTCCTTTCTTAAGATAATTAATGATATAAGATTATAATGAATTTATGATAAGACTTTCAACTTAGAAATACAAATGAAATAAGTGATCTTTGTGAAAAAATATGAAATTTAATGACGATTTTTCTTCTTGTAGATATGGGACTAGGCAGAATCTTACAACGAGAGTTAGATAAGGCCCAAAGGTTGAACGGAGAACTGCACCTACAAATCATGGAGTTGACCAGAGAGATTCAACAGATTAAATCCACCTGGGTAGAGCCGAAGAAAGTAAAGGCCCTCTACCAAAAGATGACAGCCGTCCAACGGGGTTGGGCTGAAGAAAAACAAATCAACCAGAACCAATAGACTCAAATTCGTGGCCTAGAGGTAGCGTTATCGGCCTGCCAGGAGGGCAACGCGGTAACCTACCCATTGATTTTTGCACCGGCCCAACTGGCCTATAAAGAAATGACAGCAGCCACAAAGCCCGCGAACAAACCTCCCAGGCATCGACCCGGAAAAGCCGAGCGCGCCAAGGGTCGAGCCGCTCGACCAACAGAATAAAATGTTCTCACAGTTGTTATTTAATAGATGATTTCTTTACCTTATATTGATCATCCAAATAAGTTATTTGATATTGAGATTAATTACAGTAAATATCGAGTAGCGTAGAAAATTAAGTCAAAGTGATGAGAATGTCAAACACACGAGTATGGGACCAGAATAAGAAAGCGCACACAGACCTTCTAACGGTAGTGCGTTGAACCCATCTTGAGGTCGGGCCAGAGTAGTTCTTTCGTAGCGCTCACCTTTGGCGACCTCAAAACCAATGGTTACATTACCAACATTGCCTAACAACGGGTAACTATTGGGGGCAAAGAAAAGTTCTATTTGGGGTCAAGGTTACACAAACCCCACAATATTAAAGTTAAGTTATGGTGAATAATGGCAAGAAACGAAGTCAAGATCTTCAAATGAAATTAATTCAACCCCATAAAATATGAGAAAACTAACAAAATAAAATTTAGAAACATAAAAACAAAATGAACAAAAGTGAGCACAAAAACAAAAAGCCTAAATAAAAATATAACAACAGAGTAAAACAGACTTAAGACCTTTAGTAGTATAGAAAAATAAAAATATAAGGACAATTATTACAAAGAAATAAATAATTAATAAAAATATTTAAAATAAAAGTTTTGGGGTTATAAATTTTAAATAACTGTTATGGACTATAGTTTTATTTTTATTTGTTAGTGATTCCCCCCTTTGTTCCCTGTATCCTTAATTATATTTTTTATTAAAATAATAATTAATCAATTTTCCATTGTAAGTATCTAAACAACTTACTATGGGAAAAGAAAATAATATAAAATTAAAAAATCAATGAAAGAATCACCAACTTTAAACAGAAATTTGTCCAGATAAGAAAGAAGATAAAATCTAAAACTAAAATAAGGAATTGATCAATTCTCCTTTACTACCAACGAACTATCCTTTACTAGAAAAAACAATTATCAAAATCAGGATTTCTTTATTCCTACGAATTAACACCTATCTATAAAGGAACTATAGAAATAGAAACCCTTTCATTATTCAGATATACTATCAAATAATCAAAAGAAACCAACAAAATAGCCTAAGAACCAATTCTTCATCGTTTTACAATTAACAAGGTGCTTTTGCGATTAATAGTTTGAGTTCTAATTGAATTTATTAAATTGTTTATTTTTGTCTTTTATAATATTATTACAAATTTAATCACATATATAACATTCATCCCAGACTCTCCCGACACCTCTTCTTACCGGAAACTCAGCTGGGCTCTTACAAATTCTACAAATATCATTTTGTACAATAGATAAAACAATAAATAATATATATTTAAAATCTCTACACGTCATCACTTAATAAAGTAAATAACAACTTATGTCAGAAGTTAAAAACAACAAATATTCGTGAAAACTTTTTTTCAATCTCTACACCTTTCAGAATACCTATTATAGAAGTATAAAGGATAGAGACACTTT
This sequence comes from Schmidtea mediterranea, assembly GCA_022537955.1. Lineage (NCBI taxonomy): Eukaryota > Metazoa > Platyhelminthes > Tricladida > Dugesiidae > Schmidtea > Schmidtea mediterranea. The sequence continues at coordinate 17,962,468 of CM039682.1, forward strand.
TGATCGAACACAGTAGGTCATTTGAAACAAACTCGATTTTTTTTTATCTACAGAACAAAAAAAACAAAACCAAATGGCGTCAAAAAAAACAAAGAAAATTTAAACAACATCAACCCAAAGACAAACATCCCAAATTTTTTTTACCAATGAAAATGGCACGCCACAAAAATAGTTGGAATTTGCGAAACTCACTATGACACTATCGGGCATAAAGTCTTCAAAAACACTATGCTCACACATAATATCATCCTTACCCAGTAACATTTTAAATGAAATAGCTGACAGGATAGACGAAATATCAAAGGACGATGACCCTTTCGGAATGTTATATACAACCTTAATAAATATAAATAAGGTAAACAGAAGAGAAATACTCGAATCGTGCCTAAAAGACATACAACTAGGGAACGATAAATCAAGCAAATTTCTAAGGAATTTGAAAACCAAGCTTGAATATTTACAATCGAAAATAACAAGCATGGGTTCAAATGAATTCATAAAAATCTATTTATGAGGGCAATGCCACCAGAAATAAGACGCATTTTAGCCGCAAACAACTGCACAGATCTAGACACGATAGCGGATATCGCGGAGGCAAGGCTTTTAAATGCAACGAACCTTTCTCTTACAACAAAAACAATCCAAAAAACGATTAAAGCCGCCAATGAAGGCACCCACATTTTGGCGACAGTGAAACCTTTACGATGCAAAGCAAAAACACAACATATCTCGTAGATACTGGTTCTATAGTTAGTCTATTACCAAGTTATCTCTTCAAAGTGTTAAATGAGGAGAATTTCAAACTTTTCGCCGCTAATAGCAGCAGCATCAAAACATATGGCAAACAGCCACTCATAATTAACAATAACAACACTAATTACAGTTGGGATTTCATAATCGCCGGCGTTAAACAAGCGATTCTAGGCTCAGATTTCCTGTCAAACTATAATCTCTTGGTTGACTGTAGAAACAAAAGAATACTACAAACCACCAACGGAAATACTACAAATCATAATATAAAAGCATATTACAAAAATTCAAAACCACAAAGAAACTGTGACATTGGAGTAATAACCGTTTACAACATCGAAAAACAATACAAAAAAACTGAAGACAATAACGCGAAATCAATAACCACAATACCCAGAGAAATCAAAGAATTCTTAGAAACTTACCCACAATCACAAACAAACTGTCTGTGGAAAAGACAACCAAATGCATAACTGAACATGCAATCATAACAAATGAAAACCCGGTTCATGCAAAGGTCAGGCAACTGGACTACAAAAAACTAAACATAACAAAAGAAATATTCAATGACCTGTTAGAAAACAAAATAATACAACACTCCAACCCAAACTGGTCATCCGCACTAATGTTAAAATAAAAAGCAAATTGCGAATCGAGAGCATGCTGGGATTATAGAACACTGAAAAACATTACAATACCTGACAAATATACCATACCAATAATAAACGACGTAATCAACAGAATTCATAACCCAAAATTCTTCAGCAAAATCAACCTACAAAAAGCATATCATCAAATTCCAGTACGAGAAGAAGACATTAAAACATAGCAATGATAACCCCAATCGAATACAACAAAATGCCGTTTGGACAGAAAAATGCAGCAGCTACATTCCAAAGGTTTATGAACCAAATATTACGAAACCACAAAAATACTATAGTTTACTTGGATGACATCTTAATCGCATCATCAAACAGACCTGAACATTTACAAAATATCAGAGACGTACTGTAAACTCTCAACAAACACAACTTAAAAATAAACCTAAAAAAATGCGAATTCCTAAAACATGAAGTGAAGTTCCTGGGACATCTTTTAAAATAAAAACCGAACAAGACCGTTAGAGGACAATATTAAAGCAATCAAAGAATTCCTTTTACCCAAAGCAACAAGAGAACTAAGACGCTTCCTGGGGATGATAAAATTTTACCACAAACACACCCAAAAATGCAACAAAAAGCTAGCACCATTAAAATGAACTGACCAAAATCAAACGAAACGTGAAAATAAATTGGAATAAAAACTTAGAAATAGCCTTCGAGGAAGCTTAAACAAATTTAACAAATACAAGTTTGTTAAATTATCCGGACCCAAATCTTAATTATATATTATACACAGACTGTTCAGGAATAACAATGGGAGGAACAATTTACCAAGAGAAGAATTCCGGAAAAAGACCCATTGCATTTTTTTCAAAGAAACTGAAAATACATCAAACCAGAGAGAGAACTATTGGCAGTACACGATACAATCAAACATTTTCAATACCTGCTAGAAGGGAAAGAATACACAGACCACAAACCACTAGAAAAAGCAATAAATATGAACTTACCATCACCAAGGCAAATACGAAAACTAAATTACATTTCTCAATTCAATTGTGAAATAAAATACATAGCAGGTTCAGCAAACATTTGCGCAGACACTTTATTGAGAATCGAAACAGAAATAAATACCATAAATATGACCCCAATCGTGGATCAAGAAATATTAAAAAAACAAACAAAAAATTTCGATAAAAAACTCCACTCACTAACTATTAAAGAGATCGATGAGATCCTGTACGACGCTTCAAATGAAAATAACAACAGAATAATAGTCCCAGAAGAATACCGAGAAGGTTTAATAAAACAATTCCACGACATATATCACCCCGGAATAAAAGCCACTTATGAACTCATGCATACGAAAGTGACATGGCCGAACATGAGACAAGACGTCAGAACTTTTGTCAACTTATGCATAAACTGCCAGAAAAATAAAATAACAAAAAAATTCAAAATCACAAAAGTAAAATTCCCCACAACAGAACCGTTCGAAACAATCCACATCGACATACTAGTTAAATTCAAATTATTATTAAAAACCTATTCAGACATAGCAGCGGAGGTCAGTCAGTCACTGTGGCCACGGGAAATGATGAATGATATTAATGCATTTGAATTAAGAATAACAATCGTCGTAATCAACAGTTTAATAAGTGGAAAACGCAATCAACCTTTATGACAATTGCGTCATGACGTTCAACCCAATGTGTTAAACAGAGAATTTTCAATTTCACTCGTTTTGTACAATGACAAGTATCAGAAATTTTTATTCAAGAACTTTCTTCCGACGGAAAAAATTAGTATATTTATGTTCTTTGAATTTGTAATTTGCTTTACGGATTACCCAAGAGATTGAAGTCTAGAACTTTCAGGACACTATCGCAAACCGAGAGCACTATTTGGCATAGGTACTTGTATTAAGTTTTTGAATAAACCAGCCATGGATAATCTAAAAACAATAAGTAGTTAAATCTCCTTTAAACCTTTTGAGGTACTAGGAAAACAGAAATTTGGAGCTGGTTTATAAAAGTTTGTCAAGCAATTAATTTCCTCTTTATCATTCGAATGTTTACATGGCTTTCAATATGAGGTGGAATTTCAACCTAGATTTAAATGGTTTTGTGAAGTGGTCTCCTAAGGGGTTTCCTCTCTTCAAAGTAATTAACAAATTATTTTTTTATTATTAAAGCTGAGCATTTTTATTGAGACGTCTTAATACGTGTTATCATTGTATGAATAAATAAACATATTGTGTTGGTTATTTTATCATTTGAATAACAGACACGCGTAGATGAATTACTAGTTATGTTTATTAATCAAACATATTATAAAATGATTGTTTGTAAAATATAAGAAATTATAAAATTAAATTAAAATTATAAAATTAAATTAAAACTATAAAATTAAATTAAAATTATAAAATTAAATTAAAATTATAAAATTAAATTAAAATTATAAAATTAAATTAAAATTATAAAATTAAATTAAAATTATAAAATTAAATTAAAATTATAAAATTAAATTAAAATTATAAAATTAAATTAAAATTATAAAATTAAATTAAAATTATAAAATTAAATTAAAATTATAAAATTAAATTAAAATTATAAAATTAAAAATTGTGTGAAAATTTAATATTTACACGAGTCAAAAGTCCGAAAAATTATAATAAATTCAAAGAATTAATCACTATTAAACTACTCTGACGATACTTCTAACGATTGATGATTTGGGAAAACAATGAAACTTCTATATTCTTTCTTGCTTCTTTCTGGTTCTTCATTAACTCGTTGGGCTTCTCACTATATTTTTTGTCCAGTTGCATCTGTTTTATACCATTTTGTAGATAAGTCAATAATTGACTAATTCTCAGATACAAATTAGCCTATCCCAGTGCTTCCCAAACTTTTAGTACTGCGTACCCTCTTGATCATTTTCATTATACAATGTACCTCTTTGCTTTAAAATTTTATATATAATGATTACATTTTTCTGGTTAATATCTAAAATTAAAGTTGAAATAGAATTATTATTATAAAACAGTGGAATAAATTTATAAAATCATTCTAAAAATAAATTTAAAACGAAGATTTACTTTATACTTTGATTTTTAAACTTAGATTATTTCTAAAAATATGTTATTGATTCAAAAATATAAACAATAAATAAAAAACAAGATTGTATTTATATTTTTCTGTATTAATAACATTTTAATAAGGCATTTTAATCTAATTAAATTTTTTGTATTTATTTTTTAATATTTAAATAATAGAAGATTGAAAAAACCTCATACCCCAAGGGTACGCGTACCCCGGTTCTGGAAATACTGGTCTATCCTCTCCAAAACAACAGTTATATCAAATTCTACCAATTTATAATTTCAGAAATCAGATTTCTCCTTTGTTTCACTTTAAATTTTTATCCCTTCTCTTTGCTTGTATTTTTCTAGTTTCTTGTACTAGCTCATGTCTTGCTTTTATACTTTTTCATCTACTGGTACCTATTGATAATAGATTTTTTTCCAACCTGTTCCATTGGGCACTGTAGTATCTGACAGTTGTCGAGATAAACATTTTTTCTGCCGATGCCATTTCTCGGCTTCCTCAATGTCCTTTTTTTTCTCTATCTCGAATAGGCTTTCGAGATAACAAGATAATTTTAACTTTGTTTTTTTTCTTTTGAACTTGTAGTTTTTAATTATGAATGACCTTCTTTTATTCAATTGTCTGATTTTATTGATTTTCTTTTATTCCCTTCTCATTTTAAATACTTCTTTCCCGCTCATATTTCAGAACAACACTCTATTCATTCACTCTATTCATCATCATTTCCTCGTATTATTTTACGCATTTAATAATTATTTTTGTTTTATTATTTAGGTATCCTCAACAATTTTTTAAAAAATTAACTTTTATTTCTGTTATAACTTTACCTAGGGACTGCCATCAACTTTTAATTATTATATTTGTCATTAACTTTTCATTTACTACCTGCTCACTTTATTTTAATTAGTTTTACTGTTTATTTAAATGATTGATTTATACCTGTTTTGCTTATGAATTTCTTGCACCTCTAAGTTTATTTATGCATTTTTATGCAACCCTAACTTTATATTTGAAATTTGTTTTATCACTTATAATTAAATGTGAGTGCAACTCTTTTGCAATTAACAATTGTTTATTTGGATTTTAAAATATATAAACATTAGAATCTTAGTGTTTTTTTTGTTTATATTGTCATGGTATTCTTACAAAGACGATGAATAAATAAAATCTTATTCCAAAAAAATACTATTACTAAATATTCTTTGCCTTTAACTATAGCCTAAAATTAACAATATAAATTTGATTTATTATCAAAATGATGGACTATTATTTTTAAATTTATAATTTCAAATCAATACTTCAAATAACGTCAAAAATGATTTACCCCAAATATGATCCGTTTAATGAAGAAAACCTAGGAGAAATGGATCAATTTATAAGGAAAAGGAATAAAGTTCTTCCAGAAACATATAGATCCGTCAAAACCTTTGAGAACGCAACTGAAACCGCTGGGAATGGTTTCATTGAAAACTCAGCTGTTTTAAGTAATGCCTCTCCGCTTAGTGAAGAGTTCAAATTGAAATTGCAACAAAATCAGTGGCAAATGCGATTAATTATAATTGGAATTTTATTAAGTAGCATACAGATGATAGGGGGGGTTGTTTTAATTATATGTGCCTATAGTACCACTCCGAATTTAATGATGCTTTTGCTCAGTTTGCCATTAATAATTGTCTCTTCAGGGATGATGTTTGTGATTTTTATTTTATATGGTGAACTGGAAGAAGAAAATCTACAAAATAAAGTCATAATAGAGGATATTAATGAAGAGGTTTTGGTTAATAATACAAGTTCAGAAAGATAAATGTTTTCGTTTATGTTCTGTTTCGGTTTTGCATGGTTAAAATTGGAAAATATTGATTTTAATTTTCTATTTTTTTGTAAGCCGGTTTATTGGAACTTACGGTTATTGAAATTTAATTTGATAATAAATATATATATATATATATTAGAAAAATAAATTTTATTATAATAAGATTTTTAAAACAATGTGACATTTTTAATATAATTAATTTTTAAAATATAAATGAAGAAACTTGTTTGAATAAAGCCGTTCAAGTTCGAATCTCCCTGACGATGATAGTGAGTTTGTAAAAAGATATTGTAGTATAATGTATGTGTTAATTTGACGCTTTCTTTAAATTCAATTCCAAATTGTGATTTATTATTATTATTATTATTATTATTATTATTATTATTATTATTATTATTATTATTATTATTATTATTATTATTATTATTATTATTATTATTATTATTATTATTATTATTATTATTATTATTATTATTATTATTATTATTATTATTATTGATAAATTTTAAAATCTTTTTTTGTCGGTAGCAGAGTCATTTATATTAATAAAATTTAAATAAATAACAATGTTAACCAATTTCCGCGATGTTTATTCATCAAATATGAAATATTTCGACCGATAAACGGCCTCGATCACTCATAATCAAAACTTAACTAGACTTTCGCTTTCTCCTCTTCTTCTCTGTATTGTTTTCAAACCCTAAGCTATAACAGATTCCTCTCCATCATTTTTAACTAGGCTCAAAACGGATCGAATATCTCCAAAGCTAGCGTCTGTGTCTAAGATAAATGTTTTATCTTCTCGAAAATAGGTGCCTCACACAACCTGTCCTTCAGTATTTGGAAACTTTAATTGCACTTCTTAGTCCAAATTATATCTTTGTCACATCCAGATGTTGCTGCATATAATGGTTCTGCGATTCTGGAATAGTCTTTGATGCATAGTCTTTTTGTAGTAGTTTGTTAATCCGAGAAATTGTCTAAACTTTTTGAATATTTTGGTGTTTCTGATTTCTCAATTTCTTCAACTTTCTTTCTGTTTGTTTGAATACCATTCCCGCTAACTGTTTGCCCAAGAAAGCACAGTTTTGTTTTATTGAATTCAAAATTTTCTGGATTTATCTTTAACCCTGCATTTGAATTCTTTTAAATATTTCTTCTAACAGCTCATCGTGATATTTTTTGCTTTTCCCATATTATAACAATATCATCTAAGTAAACAACTACTCCTTTGAACAGAATTCCTTTCAATACTATGTGTATTTGTCGCTGAAATGTCACATGAGCTGTTAATAATCCAAACGGTAGCCTATTAAAGCAGGGTTGCTATTCTCTTGTACTAATATATATATATATATATATCTTTCTTTCCTATTATCAGTACCGGAACTTTCGAAGAATTCTTACAATGTCATATTAATTTTGCTTTTATAAATTCTTTTATCCGGTCTTTAATTCTTTTCTCATGTGCATTGGTTGACGCCATGGATGTTGAATTATTGAACCTCCTGACGTCCGCATCTTGTGTCGTACTAAATTAGTAAATCCCAGATCAAATTTTGATGCCATGAAAAATACACCATATTTACTGATCATTTCATTAATGTCTTTGTTCTTCTCATCTGTCAATGCTATCAGAGCTTTGTTTATTCTTTCTTCATCAGTGCGAATTTTATTTATAAATGTAGTTTCTATATTATTGATCTTTATAATCTTTACTCCAAACACTGCCATTGGATCAATACCACCGATGAATTTAGGCTTAATCTCTTTTACAATAACTACTGTAATAATTTTGGTCACCTGATTCCATGTGGCTGCTGTAGTCATACATTCCATTGATTCTTCTCCTCCAGTTGAAAATACTCTGCACAATAGTATAGTACTACGTTGAAGATCTGGTTTGCCTACTTTCTCCCACAAATTCTTGCTCAAGACTGTTACTGACGACCACGAATCCTACATCTACTTCTGTACTATTCAAAATTATTTTACTCCAACTTTTTCCATATTTCGTCTAATACAGCTCTTCTTTTCGACGCTCATTTCTTAATCCACAACTTATTGTCTTGACTGCACCAACGAAGTGAAACCCATGAAATTTGCTGATGAACATTGTATCTTTCTTCATTGTATCTTTCTCCTGAAATATTGTCTCTTATTGGTTCTGATAATCTTCTTTGTGCTGGTGTCGATCTGGTAAGCTGAGTATTCTACTGGGCTCTCATCTGACCTTTCGCAGTCACGCTTGCAAATGTTCTTTAACCGATAGCTTTGATATATTCTGTTTTATTGCTTCCATTTTTATTACTTTCAAAAATCTTTTCCGGTGATCTCGTTTCTTCAATTTTGGTTTCTGGCTTTGCCAGTAATATTTCTCTCAGTCTTGCATCGCATGCTTTATTTGTAATCAGATCTTTAACAATGTCTTCTTCTTTTTGCTCTAAATTCAGAGCTTCAGTTAAACATTTTCTTACTCAAACTTCATCTACTTTTCACCATATCTGAAAATACTCTGATTTTGTCAGTCATTGATTTCTTAATTGTGAAAGTCTTTAAAAACCACATCTGTTGTTTCTGATTCTCTGACGTTTCCAAACAATGTCTTTGCTTCTGCTACTAATAATCAAATGTGCTTGTCAATCGCTGTCCGATTGTCATTTCTTTTCCGACTTATATTGGTCTATATTCTGTAAAAAATATTAAGAGAAAAGAATTAAGAGTAAATAAAAGCTGAAAAAAAATAAAAACCTATAAAAATGGTCTACTTTAACCATAACTCATACGAGACTGAAAAAATGCAAATCGATTTATTATTATTAAAGGAAGAATTTATTCGAATTTTATCAATTTTAATTATAAAAAAATTACTTTATTTATTAATATGACAGTTTATTTGACATAGATTATATCAGTTTCATTTCTATAACACTGTCAATACAATCAAATTTAATTAATAAATCCAGAAAAGATTTATGATAAAGTAAAGGAAAATAAAAATATATTTAATATCACAATTCAATTTCATTTAAAGTATTTATGATATTATCTTTATTATTTCGTAATCGACGTCTACTCATTATTTCTTTCATCTGTTCTTCTTTCACTTGTTTCTCTCTCATTTTAGCTAGAATTTGGCGTTTCTGGATGTTCGACCGACTGGAATACACGGTATTAGAATCTTTAGAAATCAAAGTCTGTTGTTCAAGTGCAGAAGAATTCCAAACCGACACCTTCGGTATGTTGTCTTTGTGAATTGATCCTAAAAATATATATTATTCAAAAACTCAATTTTTGTCAGATTTTATTTAATTTCACGCTTACCAGCACTCAAAAATATTATTAATCTTTGCAACTATATTGCATTATATATTATTCAACAATCATATTTTTAATCGAAAAGGGTACTAAAATTAATTTTTTTGTATTTTACTATTGAATTAATAATTATTATAATTTGACATTGCGTTGTTTTATTACATAATTGATTATAATATAAAATACAATGTTTAAATCACAAATTACATAATATGGTCAAGAAATAAATGCACATAAAAAAGTGAAGGGTATGTAGCGTAACTGGAGGTCAAAAGATGCCACTTGACCGGGAATATTTTGGCTTATAGAATCTAGCATTAATTTATAGATTTTTGTGAAGGTCAAATTTTTATAATTTAATGCTATGGGAGCGGAAAATTAAGGACTGACTAAAACTCAAATCCTACAAAATTATAGCATAAATAATAATAATTTTTATTTGAACAAAAAATAAACAAAATTTTCTTTAAATTATTGATAATATAAATACTCCATAAATAACGGAATATTTATTTTGGAGCATATCTTTAATTATATATTACTCATGAGACCTTATACAATACTACATTGGTTATTAGTATCAATAGCAACGCTTCTCACAATAGAACCAGCGTTTTTTATTCACGATTTCCAACACCAATTAAATATAAGTTGAGTCTTTAAAAAACACTAATTTTCAAATATTTCAGATCTCGCAAACCATCAGAAATAAAAGGTGATACAAGTTATGCATGTGCATTGCATATTAATTGCGCACTACTATTAACAAATTGTGTAAATTATGGAGCTGTGTAACCAATCAAATTACGAATAAAAATTTAATTTGTATTGTATTTGTATATGTGCACCCAATCAAATTATGCATTTATATTGCATGTGAATTTATGTTACAACTCATTATAAAAAATTTTAAAAATTAATATATGTAAAAAGTTCAAATTTTTAAACATTTTTATGTTCTTCATAAGAAATATAACACATATAATATGGTAATTTTTCAAGGCTATAGTACTATTGCTTATGAAAAGTCTATAGGGTATTTTATGTTATCAAAGAACTGTGTTTATTTTATTCATTTTGTATTTATTATTTTGTTGGTGTAATCCTATTATAAGATGTTTTAAAATAAACAAGATGTTTTAAAATTTGAAAATTAGCGGTTTTTCCCCATCTAGTCAACCGATGTCTAAACAAACGAATAAACGAGAATTATCAACATTTTTAATGAACTGATAATTCTGATTGGGAAGAATTTTAAAGATGTTTAAAAATCGTGTAAATGTAAATATGTTTTTATCTTTTAACCAATTTTGTTTCTAACCAATATGTGTATATTTTTTTAATCTTTACCAGTTTAAAAAAATTTAAGTTCTAAATTTAATGTTTAAATGATAAAGTATAATTTTCAATTTTTAAAACATCTTATAATAGGACTATACCATTTTGTTATTGTATTATTTCTATTTTATTATATTTCTTATTATCTTTCTTTATCTATATTACATTAATTATTTTTGTTATTAAATTAAGTTTTTCTTTTAGGATAAATAAATTTTTTATCTCTAAAAAAACATTTTTTTAAGAAGTTTAATAATTATTATCACAGAGGCTCCAAATATCATAAAACGTCATTGCCTTTGAGTGGGTTGGTGTTTAGTCGATATAGGCATCATAACGAAATATTCACTTATCACACACACACACACACATACCCCCATATATATATTTATTTATTTATCTATCTATTTATTTAAAATTATACTTACTATTTGAACAAACACTTCCTTTATCCACAGCATAAATATTCGCCAAACTATTTTTCTTTAGGTACCTCATTGGATTGTTTGGTTTTTTCCATATTGGAATATATTTGCTTTTCGTTTTACTTGATGATGATTTCGAGGAACACGTAGAAGTAAATTGTTCCTTTGATTCTCTATAGCGAGCTCTTTTAATATCAATTTGTTTTATTAAAATAGGAGATGCATTCAAACAAACCAAACCCGTCCAACCAAGTGTCGGACTGAGTAAATTTGAAATTTCAGATCTCAAAAATTCTCCATTGATGCCAATCTGATTTCATAGAAAATAATTTAGAAAGGTTTTGTGATCCAAATTCTAACTTGTTGCAGATAATTTGCTGATTGAACTGATCCGTCGATTTTGTCGAAAGTTTTATTTATCAACAAATGCTTTGGTTTAACTGAATGAGTCAAATTCCATTGGTTTTCTAAGAAGTTCACCAAGTATTTGAATGCCATATCAACATTGTTTTGATTGAGGACTAAGTCACAAGTTTCCTGATTAAATAAAAGACCCGTCAAGTGAAGAAAAATTTTAAATTTTCCAATTTACTTAATGTAATAACTCTAATTATTTGCCACTAATAATAATTAACAAGCATTACATGTAAACTTTTTTATTTTTTAATAAATATTTTCAAATTATATTCTGTAAAATTGTGTGCCAAAAATATTTGTTAATAAATAAAAATATTGATCTGAGATAAAGAATAAAAAATTAATTTTTAATTGAAAATATTTTTCTTATATTTAAAATTTTAGGAGAAAAGAAAAGTTATTTAACAATGTCAGTTTTATTAAAAACAAATGTCCGAAAATGCTGGCTAACATAATTAATTGTAAATCTAAAATATTAAATGATCAAAAGAAGAAAAGAAATAATTTTAAATATTTAAAAAACAGAAAAGGGTAAATTAGAATAATCACTGAAATAATAGTTAAATAGTGGTCCTCTATAACACCTTTCATCTGGATGTTGCTGAAATTAGTTCTGTAAATATTTTTGTGAATACATATAGTTTTTATGGAAAGTACAATGGTGAGGGTTCAAGCATTAGGACCATATCAAAGTGAGTCGAAATATTTCGTAAGGGTTCGAGATGAAAATAATTTTATTGACATATTCTAAGTTCAGACAGGTATATGTAATTAAATCTATCTAAACATGTAAAAATAAGTTATAAAATCGTCTTTACTATTTATAGACATTTTAACACTCTTTCTTATGTGTATCTATGCAAATTTATTATTATTATTATTATTATTATTATTATTATTATTATTATTATTATTATTATTATTATTATTATTATTATTATTATTATTATTATCGATAAATACAGTGGCTCCAAAAGTGATCACTGGACTTTTGTGGAATTGTGAAGATATCTTTAGTGCAAATGTTTTAAATTCAATTCTTAGATGTGAGAATCGGTGTTTCCAAAAACCAAACTAAACATTGACGCACTGATTCAGACAAACAAATGCATATATATTTAATATAAATATTTTTGTTTTCTAAATAAAAAATTTCATTAATTGATTACATATTCAAAAAAGTTTAGGAACCGCAGAACTAAATGTATTGATATTATTGAAAACAATTATGCGTTTGAATGGCAACCCGTAGTGCATTCAACTTTTCAAAATTGTCTCCAAGTCTTGCAATTTGTACTTTGTGTTTAATAGTGGATTTAAAATAGTATTTAGATTGTGTTTGTATCTTGGTTATGGATTAAAATGTTATACCGTTAGGAGTGGCTATACATCATCTTCATACTCAATTTTTTGATACTGTGCACTGGCATAATAAATGGTAAACTCAAAAAGGAAGATAAAGAATGATATGTTTATGTTAGTATTGCAGTATTTATAAACTAATTTGCAAATTAATGTTTTGCAAGAATGCTAAAAATTATTAAATTTATTAACAAATGTTTAATTCTATGAAACAATGTATAAAAATAAAATTTTAAAATTAATAAATTATTTGGTTTTTTTATTTTTAAAATCTTTTTTTATAAATTCGTTTGAAAAAGCAATTTTGAACCTATCGAAATATCTGTAATGACATTTTTTAATAATACTATTATTATTAATTTTATTATAATTATCATTTTTTTCTATTTGTTACAATTATTATTTTATTAGAGTATTATTATAAAATATTTATTAGATGGATTAAAAATATTTTGGAAAATAATTTAATTTTTAAATAAATAAACAATAAATCACGGGAAATCCCTCCAGTCACCTGAGAAGGCTATTTAATGCAACACACAAATATTTTTTAAGGGACAGGAAATCATAAGAAATTAAATATTATCTAAAAGGGCAGTAATAATTTACTGTCCAACAAATAAAGTCATGTATTCATTTGCCCAATATAAAATGATACATAAAAATCTTTGCAAGAAAAATGATTTACAATCTAATTAAATATTTAAAATAATGAAATAATTTAAATATTTTTTCAATTTTAAAATTTATTTTCTAGATTTAATTTATGTTTAAAAAAATATATTAATTTAATTTTATCATAATTAATAAGATATTTAGTTAACGTAAATTATATATATTACATATAAAAACAATTTTTTGTCAGACCTCAATATAATGAATTACACTTAATTTTTTAGAACTTTAAGATTCACTGATTTTGTGGGAATTAATCAAACATTTATTTAAAACATTTAAATACATAAATAGTTTTTAATAAAATATTTAAAAACACTTTGTTTAGAAAATGAATTTCAATTATTCATAACATGTATTGTAACATTTAATGTAATTTCTAATAGCAGCCCAATTTAAAGCTTATTTGGCAATCACTATTTCTTTGAAGGAAACTCAATTTAACTAAAGACCGAACCTACTGATCCTGAAATTAGGGACGAGAACCAGGTCACTCCACTACGGACCACATTGAATTTCACCAATTTCACCAATATTGAACCCATATGAATAATTGAACATCAATTTCTGATGGAAGACTACTTTCAACCTTATTTGACACTATTATTATAAAATTAAATATAAATAACAGCACAAAATTAAGAGAAACCACATTAAAAATTTCTTTTTTCAATGTTTTTAGGAAATAAGTAGAATCTGAATTTTATTGGACAAATTAATAATCTATGAATAAATAACACCTTTAAAAGGGATTTATGTTAACAGTAAACACTGATGTTAGCTGAAATTTTGGTGATTATTAGCAGAGGAAAGGGTACCACTATTTTATTATTTAAAAAAATATTAAAAATGTTGTCATAATTAAGTTTATTTTCCAACTTATATTTAATGAATAAAATCGCCGATGAAAGAAATTGTTTGTGACTGATCATATAGTTAAATGAAATATTTATTTTTTTATTTTTTTCCTTTCTTTAGATATTGCTGACGTAAAATAATATTGTTAATAATAATAAATTTTGAGAAGCTTTATTAATAAATGAACACCATCAATTCAAAAGCCCCCCAGCCAATCAAATATTTTATAACAGTTCCACAATTAATATAAAATACAGATAAATCATTCTAAATTGTATCCTTTGGTAAATATTTTCCTATCTTTTTTAAAACAAAGTCTTTTTGTTTTCTTCGATTCCGTTAATTATACCATTGCAGTTCTACATCTAATTTTCCAGCAAGTTCTTGTATTAATTTGTATTAGAATTCGTTCTAATCCTCAAAACATTTTAATAAACTTTTACAAGATAACCTGTAGTCACAATATACATCCGACCCCCAAAAAATTTGCAAAATAAATTAATTTAATATAATAAAAAATCACACTGAATGACTAATTAAAATAGAATTTCAAATAAAGTATGTAAATTTGTGTAAATCACTTGAAAAAGGGTGTGACGAAAATTTGTGATTATCCAAAAAACATCGATATCTTTACTGATTCATAGTCAAAACGCAAATTAAAAAGACTTTTTAATGTCATTGGAAAATGAAAAGAAACCAGAGGCGAAAATCAAAAGAAGTTCTTATAATATTATTATTATTTATTATTATTATTATTATTATTATTATTATTATTATTAATAATAATAATAATAATGATAATAAATATTGCATCATCTCTAAATATTAATGTGAATGTGACGTCTCACTGATAATTATAATATATTTTGCCGAAACACTGGCCTCATCTTTTCCAAATATCCACATTATTTGGTCAATTTTCTTATTTTATTGGAGTTTACTAATAAACATAAATTTCACTTATAAAATTACCCGACAACATTCGAGCAAAGAAACAGCCGCAGTTATTTGAGGTTTCACTTCTTCTTCATCCGGTTCACAAAGTACGACAGAATGGAAAGCCTTAATAAAATTATCTTTCATTTTCAGCCAGCTAATTGCACCATCGTCTTCAGCAAACTAAAAGGATTAGATAAAATTAAATTAAGAAGAAATTTTGAAATATTTTTGATATACTTATAATTTTATTAAATTTGTGGAATGATTTAACTTCACAATAAATCCCTTGTATTTTATATATTACTTTAAAAATAATAATTATAAGGTATTATTCATCAGAAATTGAAAAAAATTATTATTATTATTATAAACACATTTTCATCGAATTTATTTTGAAATATTTATATGTAAAAATATGAAAGCAAATTTTCGGAAACTGTAATTTCTGATTTTTACTAAGTTCTGTTTAATTCTTGGCACCCACAAGAAACGATTTATTGTTTTTTTGAGCATTACAACATATCAGTGGTCACTGCTAAGTATTAATCTGACAGGCTGTAGTTACGTCTTTCAAATTCGACGATTTTATTTTGATATTGATACGATTTAAGATGTCTACCGAATTAAAATTTAATTAATTAATCAATTTGTATTTTTGTAATATCATTACTAAAAGAGTTCCATAAATTATTATATTCATTTTTAATCTTTTATTTGTTATCTGATAATATTTGTTTTCTCGGGAAAATATTGATTTTCATTTGTAATTAATTTCTTTAATTTTATTGTACACAATTTCCTGTGTACGATTTGTACCTTTCTTTGTATAACCCTAACAAATTAATTATCTTGAATTTAACATAGATTTAAAATTATTATATTAGTATTTATCTTTTTACGTTCTAACCGGCAATTTTTTATCTTTCAAAAACTATTGTTTTTTAATAAAATTTTGGATTTGAATTTAGTTATATTTTATATTTCATTTTTTTGCACGTAATTGTTTGTATATTTTTATAATAATTTATCTAACCTCAACAACATTGTTAAAGTTTACGCATTGAAATAAAATCACTAATATATATTAAAAATGTATTTTTATGTTATCCAAAAATACATTTTAAATGCCTTTTTATTTCTAATTTCAGTATATTAAAAAACGTTATCAAAAAATTAAATCACAAAAGATTTAAAAAAATCTTTCATAATTAAAAAAAACATTTTTTAGTCTAAATAATCCATGACAATTTTTCTGTACCTCGAAATCAATTGAAGTTTCTTTTTTAAACTTTCTAATAATCACCCTGAAACATATTTCCAAATATTTAATTTTTGTTTTCTTTTTATACCTTCTCATAAATTAAATAATTGTTTTCTGAGCTTTTCCATAATTTCTCAATTTTCTTTTCCATAAAACCCAAATAAGTTCAAAATTATTCTGCAATTAGAAATTGCAATAAATATTGCATAATAATTTTATTATAATTTGTTTTTTAATTAAGAAATTTATAAATAGTTAGAGTATTTAAAGTTAAACTTAGTTAAACTGAGTTTTTTATTATTCCTATACCTAGAAAAGCTGATTCAGCCGTAAATCTCAAAGGAATATTGCTAGTTTTATCAATATTTATAAAATAGAAAATATTTAAAAAAAACATTTTAAGAAATAAAAAAAATATCAGTTTCATTTCATTGATAACTCCCAATGGAGATTTTTCTAAAAATTTACTATTCAATGTTTATCAATGATGATTGATAAATTAATATTTTGTTTTAAATCATTGTATTATATGATTTAACTATTTTCAGGGTAATTTTTATTAAATAGTTATTAAATGAATATTAAATAAAAATGTTTTCTTTTGAAAAAATGTTCAAAATTCAAACAGAAGGTAATCACGAAAATGTTATATTTGTTTAAACCTTTAAACATTATTGGATAATCAATTTACATTATCTATCAGTAGAAAGCACACAAAAGCTTAATAAATCAGCTTTTCAATAATTTTAAATTTATCGAAACGAAAATCTTTAAAGATCTTTATTTATAAAAATATGGATTTTCTCCTCTTTTCACAATTACAAGTTGAATTTAAATTAATTTATCAACTCACATTTGTAATCTGAATTTTTAACCAGTGTTCCGCCAAACTTAGATATTCAGAAAAAATTAGTATTATGTATAAAATTTGCATTTTGTAGTATTAGGAATGACATATTTATTAAATTATAAATTAAGTTGTACTATAACACTCTAAAAATTAAATATAAATAATAATAATAAAAAATTTAGAGAACACTACATATTGTTAATATTATTTGATAAAATATGCCTTTCAGTTAATCGGAGAATGAGACTAAAGCAGCGTTATGAATATGCGTTCTATAGAAGAAGTCGGAAACCTATGGCACGCGATGGAGTTGCCAATGACACTCTATACACCACTATAAAGTGGTCTAGGTAATAGCAACTCTTATACCGCTAAAGGCGGTTTCACATATATTCTCTAATATTATTAGATAGAAATATATATTTGTATTGGTATTGAAATGGTATATTTTTGCTTTATTAAACACCAATTTTCCACACAACGTCAAATAATATCACAAGCATGTATTCCTATGGGGCTTTCAAAGCGAGGGTAAATTTTATGTTGTTTGTTTTTCAATTAAATATATTAAAAAGATCAAATTATTTTCATAAAGAGCTGTATTATGTAATGTGTCAGACATATAACATTACTTATTTGTAAAAAAAATAAGGCGGCACTCTGAATTAATTGGCAGTGTAGCTTGACACACCACAGCTTAAAGGTTGCCGAACCCTGTTCAATTTTGATTGTCGCGTCTGTGTGCGTGATAAGTTTTGGTTTCGTGTTGAGTTAGCACACACACGCAAAGCAATGGATATGTATGAAGAAATAAAAATGGGAGGAAGGAATAAAGTTGATCGATGTGACTAAAGAAGTTTATCTAGAAGTTACATGTGGAGATTTTATAGTTGATTTAAATAAGGACTGTTCGCAGAAAAAAAGCTTTATATGGTGTTTATGAAAATGGATTATCTGAAAAGAATAGTCAGCTGATTTTTGTTGTTTGGATTCTAGATGTTATTCCAGTTAGAACTAAAACATTATATGCTGGCTTGAGTGTAGTTTTTGCGTTATGTTGCATCATTTTCAGAATGGATTTGGTGGCAAAAGATGTGACAAAATATTTAATGAAAATCCCAACAGAATGAGGATAAAGTTTTACTACATTCCAAAACCAAAGAAAAATCAACAATAGATAATATATTGTCAGCTTTAGTAATAAAATCATGTATATTTATTTATTTATAATAATTAAAAATGATTAAACATAATTACTAATATCTAAAATAACTATAAATGATGTGATTTTAATAATTATTTGCAAATCTTTGAAAAAGATCAAGAAGACAAGTGCTACCTTGATATTTACCGTAAATATGATAACATACCAAAGGTAAACCTTTAGATTTTCTGGCGTCAGAACTTTTTTTTCTTTTGGATTTTCCCTGATTTTTAATAAGTCGAGTGAGAACTTCAACATGTTCAACTGTGATACATATTATGATGGGAGCCAGGCAGGACTTTGCAATCTGATTAGGGTGACTGATGAAATCACAGTCAATTATTAACAACTTCATTTGGCTGCTAATTTCAAATATTTTATTTATATCATGTTCAATTCCCATAGAATCCGAAACTAATTGAAATATTCATTAATAATAATAATAACAATAATAATAATAATAATAATAATAATTATAATTATAATAAAAATAATTTTAATTTCGGGAATATTTAGTTCTTATACAATTTTTACGACATCAAATAGCAACTATTACATGATTTATGGAAATCATTATTAATGATAAATAAAATAGTCATGTTCTTTATTTGATCTAAATAAATCGGAACTTGTTACTAAGTACTAGTGACATTATTACGGATAATACTCACTTAGTACTGAAAATATAAATAAGTGTGACGTGCAATCTGTAATTTCGTATATAAAATTTATGGTTTCAATGATATATTTTGAAATATACAATATAAAAATTTCAACATTTGCAACATTTATTTTAGAAAAATGTCATTGAATCACAACTAAATCACAATTTGGCGAAAATAAACATTTAATGATAAATAATAACTAGAATAATAAATAATCATAACATAAACTTTAGAATCTTTTTTTGTGGGTAGCGGAATAATTTTTAAAAATATAGTTTATAAAAATAACTATGTAAGCTGATTTTTTCTCTGGTTAATCGTTTCTTTATCACAACTGTTGGCAAAATACATACATACTTAAACAAATTCTCAAATTTCAAAATTTAATTTGCCAATATTAAAAATTAAATAGATCTGAAGCAGAAAGCGAAAGACTTGTTAAATTTGTTTTTGAGTGATCAGGACCAATTTAAGGTGAAATATTCCACATTTCATTTCATGAATAGAATTAGCGGAAATTGGCTTGCATAAGTAATGTGAGCACATAATATAAATAGTTGAGTTAGAATTAGTAGAAAAATACGTGTCAGTGCTTGAGAAATGAGAATTATCAGTTTTGAGAAAATTCATGAAGTATTTAAACTTTAGATTCTAAAGCATCATCTGGTTATAAGAGTCTATTAGTGTTATTTAGGAGTATGGACTCACTTAATTGAAGCCTATATATATATATATATATATATATATATATATATATATATATATATATATATATATATATGAAAATGAAATTTGTTATTTATTGGGTAACCAAATTTTGGTATTAAAATTATTATAAAACGCTCGGAGCCAGATTAGAATTCTAATTAAACTGATTCCTTTAAAACCAAATATAATTTGTGAGATACTAAAGACCTTTATTAAAATATGTTAAAACACACACTTTGTCATTTAAACAAATATTTTACACTCAATGATCTATAGAAATAACTTTGTTATTTAAAGTGACATTTTGATGAATTTAACGAATTCTTTTCACATTTTTGTCATAGAAAGACTTTAAAATATGACAATTGTATCATTTTGTAGCTTTTACCAATACATTAATAAAATTTCAAATGACTATTACTATAGATAAAAGTTTTAATTAGAATAATTTAATTAATATAACTTTTTAAAGTGATATTGTACTAATTACAAATTTATATTACATTTAATAAAGCTAAATATTAACGGAATAATTAAGACTACTTGGAGACTTTTTGTTTTCAACGAAATTGTTCTTTTTCTCGTGATTTGTGGAAGCCTTGTTCGGAATTTTTGTAAGGTCTGATAAAACTTTAAGTATTGTAATTCTAAATAAAAAACCATTTAAGCATATGAATTTTATTATTATTAATAAATTTAATGATAAACTTTAAAATCTTTTTTGTTGTCAGTAGCGGAATCATTTATATAAATAAAATTTAAATAAATAACAATAACCCAGTTATTCCTGAAACTTTTTTTCCTTGTATTTGATAATATTTTTACAAGCGTGCTGTCGGTACAAAAGCCCAATGGCAACTAACATGCAGTGTCATTGCCATATCATTTAGTGTTGACATAATCAAAAATTGTATCAGAAATAATGTTCTCATATAATGAAATATTTTAATTTGTAACAGATTACCTACTGTCTTTTTAAAAGGACAGTATGTTTATCTTGGCGGAGTTTAGATCAATTTTTTTTACTATTTTACACGAGCCTTTTGAAATGAATAAGGAAAGAATGTCTCTTACCTTAAATTTACACATCTCTTAAAATAAGTTTTAAAATAAGTTGAAAAACATTTTTGAAGAATATTCTGTTATAGATATATTTTTGATTGATATTCAATTAATGATTCTTTTTGTGAGAATACTTCTGAAAAATATTACCATAAATTCAAAATTAACAGTGGTTTCACATGGTATCACAGTCACGGTAATAATTTTAATATTTTTGAAAAGAATTCACCACCTGTCTTCAAATCTTTTCCGTAGTAGTTTCAATATCGTCATCTGCATTTTATCAGTGACTGGAAAACCCTTTAATGACGGTCCAACCAAAAATATTGGTCTCATGGATGGAACAATTTCATAAGGAATAATTAAATTCTCCTAAATTGTTTTGTTAGCGTTACTTTACTAGAAAAAATTTGAAACTTTTTTCAAAAATCTTTTCACTTTAGACTTCATTGAATTTGAATTATTTGGCGTATTCAAAGAACGTGGAGACTTTGGAGACATAGTTTCGGTATTAAACCTTTTCATTATTGATGAAGTCAAAAAAACAGTTTTATTTTGTTTTGCTATTTGAGGACTGTAAGAATCTGAAAAAAAATCTTCATAAATAAAACAAAATTTATTCAAAAAAATTAAAATGATATTTCAAAGGTTTTTTCTTTTATAAAAAGCCTAAAAATAATAATTTATAAATAAAAGAACTTAAATTACAATCATTATTTATATTTATATTTCTTTTTGTTTTAAACATTATACATATAATTTCTTATAAATAATTATTAAGAAATTATTAATTCGAGTTTCAATTTTTCTTGTGCTCAAAACAGATTATCCGTTTTTATTGCATTCAGGTAGCCTAAAAATGGCACATTGTCTTCCCTTCCTAATATAAAAGATTAAATAGTTGCGTCGAAAAAGAGGCTAACGAGCTTAAGTTTACGAATTAAGTTTCTTGTACCTTTCTAAATTAAAATTCTTACACAAATAAAATTCTAAATTTACATATCATCTTAGGGTCCACTCCAAAAATCTTTTGGTTTTAACAGAATTGAATGCAATGCAGAAAAGAGGATTCTATAAAAAGGAATGGACATACTTGGATATTCTTTGTCCATTTACTCAAATCCAAATTTACTAAATTCAAAAATGAAGTATAAAAATGCAATTTCAGCAAATGTTCTGTTTACTAAAATTTACAGAATAAAATAGACAAATTGGTGAAATACAAAAATTGAGTCTAAGGTTCCAGCAAGCTATGTTTATTTCTCTCAAAAGATTACAAAGCATATAATATAATATAAGAAATTAATAAGAAAAAACATTGTACAAAAACTGTAAGGATAAATCGAGAAAAAACCTCTGAAAAACAAATGAAATAAAGTTTAAATGTCCTTTCAAAAAAAGCCTTTAAATAATTCTTTAAAACATTTTTCTTTTAAATTATAGACAAATATGTTGCCGAAACTATATAATGTTTTATAAGTTATTGAATAAATGTTACTTTGTTTTAAATTTGAGCAAACGTAATATTATTTTCAAAATTAAATGTCTGTTTGAATTGATCGGCAATAAAAAAAAATTATCTTTGTTTTAATTTGTAAAAATTTGCAAAAAAAAATTCAAATTAAATAGCCCAAATACGACTTTTCTTTTATTCTTCACCATTGGTCTTTTTTAAATTTCGTTCATCTTCATGCATTTTTTAAAATTATTGATTAATTTTCCACAAAATAGTGATCGATAGTCTAAAACAAGAAACGAGGATAAAAGTTATCCCAGAAAATTCAGTTGAATGAAAGTTATGCCAACATTATCTCAAAGATAACATTCAATAATTGTTATGGAATAATACAATAAAATGTCACTTTTCTGAAAGTAGATTTATTATCCAAATATTCTCGTCATTTATGACAAATTACTTATGTAGAAATAATTTTATAAGCCACTAAAATGCATAAATTATTCTCTTTCAATTCGAAAAATAAAATACTAAAATTTTCAGCATAATAATAAAATTAATATTTTCCAATTTTAATTAATTTGTTAATTAATGTTTTATGTTTGATACAAATATGTGAACCTAAAAATGGTTTAAAATATTTAACCAAAGTTAATTTTGCACTCTTTTTTAATACAACTTATATTTTATTTGAATTATTAATATGTTCTTTAAAAAACATGATGCTATATATTTTGATCAGCACAATGGAAATCAAAATATAATTTTAAATCTAATATTTTATACAAAAACCTTCAAAGATATTTTGAAAAAACGTGAAAAATTGTATGGAATAAAAAATTATGATCATTATAAAAATTTATAAATAAACTATTTCTTTAGTACACTTTTGCAAAATTTCCAAATTGCACACAGTTTAATGTAATATAAACATAAGCAAGTTTACCTATGTATTACATAATAAATAATAAACAAATAAATATGTAAAAACAATTACAAAGTAATTTATTGCTAATTGATCGTTTTTATTTTTATTTTGATGTAAAAATTTATTAAAGAATAAAAAAACCCAATTGAAAACATAACTTCAATATTATGAAAAAGATCCAATTAAATTTTCTTAAACTTAATTACATAAATTAGCAAATATTTATTTATTTAAAGAAATTTAATAAAAAAAATAATTAAATAGTATTTAAAATAAATGCTAACCTTTATTTTTTTCTTCCTTTCTTAATAATGAGTTATAACTGAAAAATAAAATAAAATAAAATGATAATATAATAAATAACAATTAAATAATAAATTTTTATTAAATAAAATAAAATAAAATAAATGAAATAATAAATAATGTAATAATATTACTTTTGTAAATTTGATGGGGAACTAGAATTTTTTAGTTCTCCGAGAGAATTTATTGTTGTCAATTCTTGATTATCTTCTAATGAAGTGCTTCTACCGTTTCCTAAACTTTCGAGAAGATTTGGACTGGGAATAAATCCAATTACAGAATTGGACTTGATCACATTACCAATCCACCAATCGTCGTTAAATTTTGATCGAATCTGCATATAATTATTTACTTCAAAAGACAAAATATGATTTGGCAGTGGAAAATTTTCTATAGAAACCTTTTCAGCAGAGAATGAAATATTCGAACGAATTGTGAATTCTGGATTTAAAATTTCCTACATTCCTTTCTTATAAAAAAAAGTATCTCAATTGAAAAGCTTAGCATACATTTGCTTCATTCAAACTATCAATAGCATCCACTTTCCTCTCCAAAGTTTCTTCGTCAGATAAACTAAGTGAATCTGGCTCATAAAATATCGGCATCATTTTTATGATTAATTTTTAAATTCATTAATTTAAATTTTACAATTTGTTTAATTAAAACACAATTTATTTAATTAATTTTTTTTATTAAAATTGAAAATATTTTTTTTATTTTAAAATAATTACAAATTCATGTATATAAAGTCAGTTTAACTCAATTGAAAGTTTAACATGTAAACCGGATCAAATAAATTTCAATTTTGTGAAGTTTTAATCAAGTCTAGATTGAATCAAGAAGATCTAGAATTTCTATTAGATTTTTAAAAAATTGCAAATTTTCTAGAAAATACAGTAAAGAATAGAAACAGTCTTGGATGAGAATTGAGATTAAAAAAAATCAAACATAAAAAATATGTTTATTTTAAAATAATTTATTGCGGATTTAAAAAAGATGATTCTTTTAACTGGCAGAATAAATAAAATAAGAATGAACTAGGTTTAATTAATTTTATAGGTATGTTAAATACAAAGTGTATATTTTTATAATTGTTCAAAGTAATTATAATTAAACAATTAAAACGGAAATATATAGAAATCCAACAGATACAAGCCTAAAAACTACTTATAATAAGTTTTTTACCTTAAAATATATTTAAATATGATTAAAGTTTTGAATTTCAGTATCTTCTACTCTTTTTCTTTGAATAAAAATGAATATTCTAAGGCCTTTGTAGAATGACTGACTAAGGAAACCATTGATCGCTTTTTTATTGCGTCTGACGAAAACAATATAAATTATAGTCAATTTAATGATGTTTTAGTTTTTCTTTATTCAAAAGGTTTTAAAAAGTTTAGGTTCCCTGTCACAAAATCATTAAGCAATTCAAAATAGTGTTGAAATTGTTAAAATCAATAAATATGTTTAGTAATAAAACTAAACCCCAATAAATTTAGTTCATGATCTAATGAATAAATTTTCATTAGAGAGAATTTTCGTCATCTTCACACACGGGTTTAGGAACATAGTTGTTTGAGACTCGTGAGTAATATTATTGAGCATAGAAAATTGTGCAAAGGAACAACTTATTTAAAAGATATTAAAATGTTATATAAAAACTTTAATAATAATTGTGAAAGAATTTTATGTGAAGGATTGGTGATTAAAGCACAATCCCGACAACTAACATTCAATCACCACTAAATTTATTGAGATTATTTAACATTAATTTTGTGATGGCAGACTGGTGACGAGGAAAATTTCGATCATTTATTTGGCTTTCTCATGTTTTAATGAAAATATTATTGATTTTCCATTGTCTAATAATAAAAATAAACAAATTTAGATTTTTGAAAATCAATGATATTTCCTCGATGCAAACAAATCAACGAAAATTGGCATTTTCACCTAACAATAAGAAATAATTTAATTAGCATAATTATTAAGTCTAACACTTTATTAGAAAATTGAAACCATATATTCTAT
Source organism: Schmidtea mediterranea (assembly GCA_022537955.1). Taxonomy (NCBI): domain Eukaryota; kingdom Metazoa; phylum Platyhelminthes; order Tricladida; family Dugesiidae; genus Schmidtea; species Schmidtea mediterranea. The sequence continues at coordinate 17,988,543 of CM039682.1, forward strand.
AAAAACTATTATAATTTCCTAAATTATATTTTATATTGCGTTGTTTATCTAAAAATATTAATAATTTTATTTTGTTTTACATTTTATTTTGCTCATAATTTCATATAGGATTTTTATTCTTTGATATGCATTTTTGGCAAATACTTTATTTAGACAGATTTCAAAAGTTATATTTTTATTTATTATTTTAATTAATATATTACTGTGCCTAATGCATTTATAATTTTATTTTTTTTCATTTTTTACAGATTAAAAATCAATATTTGGTTTTATAGTTTGAAAAGAAAATGAAAATATATCAATTGCAAAAGAGAGAAAAAATGTTACTAACAGTAAATTATTCATAATAATGCAACTGAAAAAATAACGATTTACATTGAAATAAAATATTAATTTTGCTTGCATTTTATATTAAATTTCTAACAAGTGTGCTGATGTGAATTTATATTATATTTGTGCAAAAGAGGATTTATTTTCCTAATATCAGTTCAAATGAAAAAGTGTATATTGATTTAATTTACAAGTAAATATTCTTGATAATTGACCAATCAGAATATCAGGATTAAATACATTTCATTTAACCCAAAACTAACCAATATTATTCCATCATATATGATGAATGTATTCATTACAAAATAAAAAAATGTCATTTAACACGTTATCCTACTTGAATAGTGTGATGAATGACGTTAAATTCTAATTTAATAAAGAATTCATTTAATTTTTTGTCTCAAAAGGAATTTATTTTAATATTTTTCTAAAAATGAAATTTGATGCAGAAAACTTATTGAATAGGTAAATAATTTTATTTTATGATTTTAAAATTAAAATTATTATTAAAATTATTATTAAAATTATCATAACAATTACGATGAAAATCAATATCAATAATAATATTAAAAATTGAAATAATTAATCATTATTTTAATTATATTATAAAATTATATTATATCATATCTTCTGATTTCGATAATCAAAACTGTCTTGTAGCCAGTGCTTTCCTAAATTCAGAAGAATTTTTATCTTTGTGTAGTGTATTGTTTTTAAAATTTTATTATTTTTATGAAATAATACGTGGTTGGTTCGTTAAGCACTCGACCTGACATAGAAACATTTGTCTAAAATTAACGACTTTTTAACTATATATAGCTGCATAAGAATAGGTAAATATAAAGATCTTGTTTTAGTGTATTAATTAATTAATATTTATTTTCAGCAATTTTTTGAAAATATTTAGGTTTTAAGAAGAAAACTAGTAAAGAAATTTTCTATGAATTAAATGATACATATGGTAATGATGCCCTATTATATAGCACTGTAAAATATTATGTGCGCGAATTCCAAGGTGGCCGAAAGTCAGTTTTTGATGAGGAAATGTTCGGTTGACCAGTTGAAATTCCGGAAAAATTACAGAAAAATAAGTAAAATCGTACAGCAAAAACTCAGAATTAATTTAAAGTCTTTATCCAAGAGACTTAGTATTAGTGATGGTAAATCTCACACTATTATGAAATATCTTGGGATTCGAAATTGTATTCCAGATTTGTACCACTTTACCTAACATCTGAAATGATGGAAAGGCTTTTGCAGTACTCCAGTAAAAACTTACAGATTTATAGTGAAAATGCTTTTTCAATTCTTGCCGGTAATTACGGTAATTGTCGGTAATTCCGCAGCTTTATCAAAATATGATAAATTTTATGTGTTATGAATAAAAATTTAGTGTAATCCATTATTTCTATGTCAAGCCGAGTACTTAATGAACCAATCACGTACGTGCTAGACGATGGGAAAGAACTTAAATTATAACTATTTATTATAGTCAAATAAAATTAATATCAATTTTCAAGGTTTTTTCATTCAGTTACCACCTTACAAAAATGTTTATATAAAGAAATTTTAAGAAAGTAACCGTAAATATATAAAGAAATTTAAAAATTATCAGACAGTGAATATAACACTTAGTAAATTATCATTTAATTCATAAGAAATTTAATGAAAATATAATTGGCTATGATTGGTCTCAAAGAATTAATTAAATATTTATAAAAGTTAATTATTAAAAGTATATTATAAAAGTCTATTATTAAAATTATAATAGAATTTGAGTAAAACGTGAATTTTGGATTGAGTCATTTTAAATTACTCTTTGTATTATTTCGAAGACCTTCTCTCAAAATTATCAATTAAGTTGTTGCTTTACCTATTTTTATATTCTGTGACTTGTATCAATTCTCTGATTTAATCTTCAGGACATTATACAGCTTCATGCTTTGTAGCCTGGAATGTTTAATATTCCTTGATTTTTACTCCTATATCTCGATGAATTTCCACGAATACTATTCAATTATGTATGATTCTTTTTTAAAATCTTCGCTTGAATCGATCTTGAAAAAAGTTTCTCAATCGAATGTTTTTAAATCACAGTCGTATAAACCTTTAAACAATTATAAAAGCCCTCCTAATTTTTTGACGAAACCTTTGACAAACGAATTGTCAGATATGACTCTTCACAATGTTAGTTTTGTTTTTACAACACTCAAAATAAAACTTTCAAATTATCTCCACCAATAAAATAAATAAATACAATTATTTAAAATTATATTTTTATTAACAATATTTAAACAAAAGTTTAAAAACTAAATTGATTTTTCAATAGTTTAGAAAATTAATTTCGTTGTTCTATAATAAATACAAGTTTTAATTTTATAATGGTTTATAAACCCAAATGCGAATATTATTTCTTACAAATATTTAAACTAAATTGCAGAAAAAAATTATCAAATAAATACAAATTTAGATATTGTCTAAAATATTTTTAAGTAATACTTATAACTTTTAAATTTAAATATTTTAAAATAAATTTAAATTACTTTTACAGAAACACTGACTCATTAATAATATTGATGGGTTTAAATTAATCATTTTATTAGGTTTTTATTAATGTTAAGGTAAAATTTCAGCATTTTTGACATTTTCTTTTTTCATGTTAACTGCAAATATTTCTGATTATAAACGTAATACAAATAATTATTTTGATTGACATTTTTTATTAATTAAATGATGATTTTATAAGGAAAAAGAAATGGTTTTGTAATGGGAAATCTAAATTAAAAACAAAATTACAAATTGATTAAAGTTGAAATAGAAATAAATAATGTAAAAATAATAAAACCAAAAATAATAAAAAAACAACAGTTTCTTTATGACTTTTTTTCAATAAAATATTTATTTTTCAGTATCAATGGCTTTTGTTTACTAGAATGAAGATAAAATAAAATAAACTAATATAATATTTATTTATACATTTTTAAAGATAATCAATTTCAATACCGTTGATAATTTGATCTAAATTGAAACAAACAAAGATATTGTAAAAGCAAATAGACTCAAACTTAATTTGTAATAAAATGATATCGAAAATAGATAATTAGTTAAATTTTCTAAATCTATCCCTAATTGTTTTAAGTAGTCGTAAATTTTAAGATATATATATATATATATATATATATATATATATATATATATATATATATATATATATAAAAGAAAGCCCCAATCCACAAGTATATATTCTACTACAATATATTTCGACAGCCTCACTGTCGTCGTCAGGTAGTTTTGAACTTAAAACTATATTGATTTAAAATGCGTTATTCAAACAAATTTCTTCATTTAAATTTTAAAAATTCTAATTATTTTAAAAATGTAATTTAATAAATTTTATAAAATTGAAATTTAATAAAAGTTTAATAAACTTTTAATAAAATATCTTCAAACTTTTAAACAAAAACATTTTACATTTATTTTCATCTTGCTGCACAAAATTGTGTTTACTAATATCAATCGATTTCATAAGTCAACAGTGAACAAAACCTTGAGAGCGGTACTGACAGGCAGTCATTCCAATGTATGTGGCATTGCACACATGGGATATGCAAAGTTGGAATTACTTAGTATATCTCAAATCAATTGAGATAAAGAAAAGGAAGAATATTGGAAAGCCGAGAAATGGTATTACTAAAAATTATACATCTCGACAACTGTTAGAGATTACAGAGTGCCCAATGAAGCAGGTCGGAAATAAATGCATTATCAATAAGTACCATTAAATTTTAAAGTATAAAAGCTAGACACAGCATAATACAAGACAAAGAAAATGAGAAGGGAGAAGAAATTGCAAAGATAAATTATTGAAAATTAAAATCTAATAACAAGACAAAGAAAGTGAAACAAGGGAAGAATCTGCGTACTGAATTTATAATGGTGGAAATCGATATAATAGTCAGAAGTAGTTGAATAATTCAAATCAAGCCAACAAAGCAACCAGCTTAATTGTGGCACATTTCCTGTCACCAGTAGTAGTCAACTAGTCGTGTTATCAAAGTATTAATATTGTACTATTCCTATCGAAGGGTTGTAATAAGCACCAACAGCATTGCAAGTGTGTTGAAATTAATAACATCGTTGTAGTCAAATGTGATAATTAATAAAGTTTGACGTTGTTGGAATTTGTCAATATCGTTATTAATAAGGCACTCTTGGAGTCAGATTCGTAATTGGTAGTTCAATAATCACCGATAAATAATAACAATCCAACACAAACACATACACATTTTAAATACTGTATAAAAATATTTAATGTTAACATTTTGAAATACACTAAGACCTCGCTTTGTGTCTTAGATACGTTTCCAAAAAAGACAACGCAAAGCAAGGTCTTAGTGTATATATACAAATTAAGGAACCGTAGTGATTTTTTAAAAGTTCTGTAGATAACCTCAAAGAACTTCTTTTCACTTTCTCTTTTAATCTTAAATACTATTATAATATATAAAAATTTAGTATATTTGTATGCATCATAAAAAGAAGAACCTTCTAATAATGCTTGGAACCAAAAGCAGGAACTCTGATACTCTCTAACTTTTTCTAAAAGGTCACACTGTTGGCAGAAACATGTTGTATAATTTTTATGGTTCTAGTCATCATGTGCTTTATAATGATGTAACATTTTATAAGACTATGTTAAAAATCTAAAACTCATTAATTGTCATCATTCACAATAAGTAAAATGCTAATACAACTTTTAAATATCATCTATATTAAATATGTGACATTTTATTTTTAATTTTGACTTACACAAAACTAACAAAAACACATAATAAATTTGATATTATGAATATATGAATATAATATCTTAAAGAATATTAAGATATTCTACTTCAAAATTAATTTTGTTTTATTTTTTAATTTAATTTAGTATTTTAATATAAAATAATTTAATATATAAATCACAAACCTAATTTTTAAAAAACTGAAAAGTGAGCAATAAAACAAGTTTTCACTTCTTAATTTTTATAAATTTACTTAAAATGGTTTTAACAACAAACTTTATTTAGTGTGATTAGGTATTTATTAATTTGTGTATTTATTTATTTTCTGATTTAATTAAGTTTTACAATGAGATTTAAATATATATTATTAAGTAATTATTAAAAAAATTGTTTTTTTCTTTTTTATTAATAAAACCAGAAACAAAATGTCAGAGAAAAAATTTTAGATTAAAACATTGGGCTTTTGTAGACTAAGAACAATTTTATTTCATGTAAGAATTTTTCAGAATTTCTTCAAGGTAAATTTTAAATTTCTTAAAATTTTATTTTTCCTCCTTAAAGTAAATTTCACTAATTTAATAAAACATTAAAATACAACTTGACTTAAATAAATGAATATATTAAAATTAATAACTTCATTTATTATTTTTAAATTTATATTTTTAATTTTGTTTCAACTTCCTTTATAATTTGGTCACTTAATTATTTTTCTAACATAAGTGTCAGTCTGCTATTCATTAACTGTCATATAAATTTTGATTTTTCTCTAAATATAATTTATTATTAAACCAATTTAAATAGTCCGTTTACACTCAAAGATATAATTCATTTTAATAGCATATTACTTTACTTTTCTATTTTTCTAATTTTTGTCTTTTTAATCTTTTATCGTTTTAATCATCGATTCATTTTCGATTTCTTTTATTTACACATTTTTTAGATTATCGATCAATATAAACCAAATATTTATTAATAATCTGAAATATATATTAATAAAACTAATTTTAAATTATCAATCTCATTCATTTATAACTTAATAAATTGGGGAAAAAGTAGAAAATTCTAAACATTTATATGTTTTTGTTGAATGCTAATTTTGGAGGTTTACCTTTGCTTGATTTGCTATATACAACTTTGTATAACTAGTGTATACAACTAGGATTTACAATAACGTCGGATATAGTCGTTCATTCAAATGTATTTTTCGTCATCCAATTGTGATTTTCAACAATCGCTTAAAATGTGCTGATAAAAGAGAAAGCCGAAAGTTTTTCTGACTTAAGAAATTTTATTAGAATGGAATCTTCATACGTCTTTTACATACAACTCTATTTCGTTGTACACTCTATAAGTGATAGTTTTATGGCAGACCTGATATTTCAGCGCTATTTCAAACAAGCTTCCCCAATTTTTTTACATTATATTAGAAAACTTATTATTATTTAAAAATCATCTGCAAAAACAAATTAATTTTAATTTTACACTTTTTTTATTTCAAATTTAACATTAAAATTTAATATTAAATTTTTGGTATAAAATATTTATCACAAATTTCATTATTCATTAAACAAGATAAGTCATTGTTGCAAAATATTTATTAAGTGAGAAAAGCTTTTAAAACTCAGATACGGTGTTAAAAATAAATTATCAAATGTAGATAATAAATTATAATTACACCAATTTAAGTAAACATATTTTAAAATTAGAGGGATTTGAGAACATTTTGGATTAAAAATTAAAATACAAAGAATTAATTTTTAAGGTGAAATTTTCAGTAATTTAAAATTTTAAGGGATTATTTTTTAATCGAAAATTATAACAATTAATTTATACTTCACATCAAAACACAATCATTTTCTAAGAAAGCAAATAATATAAATAATAAAAATTTTATTTTTATTAAATTCAAACCATAATTACAGTATTCTAAATAATGAATTATCAAGTCTAATAATTAAGAGTTCAGACAGCTTACATTATGTAATACTATTATTTACTTGGAATTCTAATTAGTTCGAATTTATTTTTGTTTGATACAATTCCCGATTATTAAAGCTCATAATATTATATATATATATATATATATAAAATGAAATTATCATAATTAATTAAACTAGGTGTTATCAAATTGTTTTATTTATGATTTGTTATTATTGTTTCTTTTTTTATTACTGCGCTTAGCGGATTTAATTTCTCTCCAATGAATCCTAAAGGAAAAAACAAACAAAATAAACTAAAAATTTTTATCATAGAAATCAGATATGTAAAAATATTAAAAAAATTATATTAACATTAATATTAGTAATGTCTGTGTAGGGTTTATGAAACAATTTATTTGAAAACCGAATTTGAAATTTTTTTGATGATTTTCCTTGGTTCATAAATTTATTTTGCATTTATATCTTTTTTAGAAAAAGTTAATTTCAGTAGACATTTGTTTTAAATTAAAGCTTTTAATACAAGAAAACGTTTTAGAAACAGTGTAAAAATTACAATAGTTTTTGAAAATATTAAAAATGATTTAAATAAAACTAATAAACCATTCTAACTCACATTTATCCATAAGTGCAATGAAAATTCACCTGAGAAATACTAATAGGATTTTACTACCAAAATATGAGGCTTCTGACTTAGTAAAAAGGCATTCTTTGGAAATAATTGTTGCAAAATTTGCAGTACAATGGAATATCATGAAATTTTTCAAGACAGTTTTTAGTAATAAAAAAGATTACTTCGTAAGCATATTTCAAACTTGTAAACTGGGGAAGAAGTATTCGTCCTATTGACGAATGGACTACTGTAGCTTGTACTGCCAATAGTGCTGCTGTTAATGTATATTTTGTATCAGAAAATAGTTCAGAATTTCAACAATGTTTTACTTATGCGCTCATGTTTTTGTTATGGTTGCAGTTAGTGAAAACTATTTGAAAAAGAAAAAACGGCTAGTAAGGTTGATTAAAAATTTCAAGAAGATTTTCAAGTTGATTGTAAATTAATAATTATGCAAACATAAAAAAAGATAATGAAAAAAATAATAAGTCTAAAGCGAATTTACAAATTAAAGTTTTAAACGAAATCCTAAAGAAGCAGAGTTTCCTAAAGAAATTATCGAAATGGGATTTTCAAATATATTGCCAAATATAAAAATATTAAAAAAATCTTTTTTTCATAATTCATATAAAATTTAAACAAATTAATATATTTCGCTAATCTTTGAAAAATTATCAATGTATTTAAAAGTAAACTTTTAAATGTTTTAGTTATAATAAAATAATAATTCAGCAAATAAGATTCATATTTCAAAAGCCGTTAGTCTAAATTTTAGATAATGAATTTTAGAAGATTTCCATTTTAATACAAATAATGCATAAAATTTTTATTTATTTATGATAACAAATTATTGATAATGATATTAATTTTATGTTAATAATTTAAATTAAAATTACTTTTAAAATACTAGATTCCATATATAAATAGCATTCTAAAATTATTCTGATCTTTACATTTTCTGATTTATATTTTCTATAAAAATCATACTTTTATACCACTTTTGATTTGTTTTCATTTACAATTTCCATTATTTTAACTTAAATTTCGATTTTTATATTTAACACAAAAAATAAATATAAATGTTAATTTATATGTACAATTTAACTGTCGTAGAACAGCGTCAAATTTATGCTGAAAAGCTGTTACTGAATATATAATGTGACTCCTATTTATTACGCAACGATTATAATTTATATTTTAACTCCAACCAAACCTTTTATTTAAAAAATTTAGAATATTTAAAATTATCAACATTATTTTCAAATTAAATAACGGATATTTTATAAATAATAATATTCATTAAAAAATTAAAATACTTTCAAATAAAGCAAGAAATGCATAAATACTTTATTAGTGTCATTCAGTCAGAACCGCGAGGCAAAAACATCCGGATCTATTTACATTCAACAAATCATTATTCATCACTCATTTTAATGTAAATTACAATTCAGTGTATTAAGAACTCATTGTAAACCACAAAAAACGTACCTTGATTGTGGCGCAAACTTTATCTGCTTATAATCTATTCAATTTGGAATTGATGTAATATCAGTGTAAACAAGAAGTGCCTTAGGGATATATTATTACATTTTAAAATGAATTAATTTTTGTTATAGTGTATTCTGAAGTGTAAAATATTATCAACAAATTTCACAATATTAATTTTATTAAAGAAACTGTTTTAAAGAATATTTAAGTTGTTTAAATGTTCAATATTATTTTAGTATCATTTATCTCATTTTTAAAACATTTATTAAAATATTTATTGATATTTATCCGTTTGAAGGAAAGATTAATCAAACTGAGATTATGATTTCATAAAATCTAATAAATATTAATATTGAAATTATCCACATAAAACCTCAAAGAAGTATTTCATTAGAAAGAGAAATAAATTAGGATTTTTATTTAATTTATTTTCTTTTAAGAAATTAGAATTTATATGTTACAAATTATCTTTCATAAAAAATAATTGTTCTGGTTTATTTTCTTAACCTGTTAACAGGGCGGGACGCATATATACGTTCCATGTAAATAGTAGTGCCAAAGAGTAGAACGCATAAAAACGTCCTTAGAATGTATGTGATGCGACAAAACGAATGGGACGTTTATTTTTTTTTAAAAGTTCAAGACTACATGATGAAGACTGTTATTCAGTCGAAATATATTGTAGCTGAATATATATTTTAGGTTGGTGTTGTTATTCTTTAATTTAGCTCATTGCCAATTTTATGTGATTCTGTTTTATCAATGAGGAAGAATGGTAGAAATTCAATGAATGAAAAACTGTCAATGATTGAATTAGCTGTGTTTAATTTAAAGAGCGAGTTTTGTTTTTGGGATTGTATTTTAAATTATAGGATCGTCATCGTGTTTATTGATAGATTTCAAGTCGTACTTAGATGGTATTCAGATCTTGGTTATGAATATTTATGTCATGGGTGTAATACCACATACATTGCAATAACTGACCGTCATCTCCGTTCTCAAGTTTTTGATAACTGTCGACGGAAAGAATTGATTAGTACCAGTGAATACATTTGTTGTCTGAACTTTGTGTTTAAAAGTGAGTTTCAATTCCTACTTAGATTTTGTTCGGATTTTATCTTTCAATATACATGTCATGGGTGTAATACTCCATACATTGGAATGACTGCTCGTCATTTTCGCTCTCAAGGTTTCGATTACAGTTGACTGATAGAATTTATTTCGGCCAAATTATGTTTAAAAAAATTATATGTTTATTTAATATTGTAAAAAAATTGTTTTTTGTATAAATCAATTTACTTTATTTTTGTTGTCGTATATTGGAATATTTTGTTAAATTATTGGAAGATTTTGTTAAATCATTGAATAAATAAATTTTTGAATCTTTGAAAATTTCTTTTGTTCTTCGATGTCATTTGTGGATTGTTTTTCAAAATGGGTTGACTTGAATTTTCAATTTATGTATTTAAGAAGTTTATTTCCGATTCAAGAATCTCACCATAACGATTTGTTAGTATTATCAACACCATCTAAATCTCAATTGATGAATGAACTGAAAACTGGTTAGAATTACTTCGAAAAATTAAGAATGAGTTTAAAAGAAGAGGATGAACATTATTCATAGAGAACAGATGACAGTTTGCTGAATTCTATTAATGACATTGGATCGTCTGTTGATTCTGTTATAACAGACATTAATGCAACGAAATGTGGATATACTATGAGGATGAAAAGTGTGACTTCGCTTTTATTGCTGAGAGAAGTAAAATCGGTAAAGTTAATAGTATCCGATTTTAAAATTCAATCTCAGTTCTTTGTTTCCAGCACAGATTCCCATATCAGTGCAGGAGGAGTTGAACTGGAATCAAGTCTATATTGGTAATTAATCGAGGAAATAAAATTGATTGATATTAGTAAGCGCAGTTTTTTGATGCAGGATAAAACTAAGTGTAAAATGGTTTAGGTACAATTTTTAAATATTTTTATTCAAAATTTTATTTAAATTTTGTTAAAATCTCGGTTTTGTAAATGTTTAAAGAAATTAATTTTTTTTAACATTTTGTATAATTTGTGATTTTTAATTTTTGATAAAATGTTTTTAAGAGTTAATTTGTTTAAATAACAATGATTTACTCTAAATAGTTTAAAGTTCAAGAGTACCTGACGAAGACTGTTATTCAGTCGAAATATATTGTAGCTGAATATATATTTTGGATTGGTGTTGATATTCTTTAATAATAATAATAATAATAATAATAATAATAATAATAATAATAATAATAATAATAATAATAATAATAATAATAATAATAATAATAATAATAATAATAATAATAATAATAATAACAATAATAATAATAATAATAATAATAATAAAAATGATAAGAAGAAGAAGAAGAAGAAGAAAACTAAATGAACTATTTTTGGTTAATTTTAGTAATGAGATTTGCGTATGTATAACTTGAGCGATGTTCAAAATTTATATATTCACACTAAAGTGTGAGGTATATATTTTCCAAAATATATTTTCCATTTCATCACTTTTAATGTCCTCTTTTTTTTTATAAAAATAATTAAAATTTAAACAAGAAGTTAAAAAGTCAACTTAAGAAGGTCATACTAGCTTAACTATGTATATGAAACTAGAAATTACAATTATTGCATATTTTTAGAATAAAAATACAGATTTCTTTTAATATATTAATATGACAGATATATATTGAAAGATATTTTCCTTTTAATTTGCAAGTTAAAGCAACACGGCTTAAAAAGATTTATTCAACCTTTGATGTATTTGCAATATATTAAATTGAATATAAATAGTGTGGAAATAAAACAAAATAATACGCTATTATTTCAGAAAACATTTATTTCTTACGATTCTTAAGATGTTTTGTTCATTTATGCCAGGGATTGTGAACCTTTTTGAGTCTGTGTGCCAAATATCCTACAATAGTATTCTTCGATGCTGTTGCGTGCCCTAACAGCAAATAAATACCAAGATAGAAAAAATAATTAATGATTTACTTTTAATTTTATTTACAAGCTTAAAAATTACAAATGAGTTCCTTAAAAATAAAGTCGTAATCAATAAAAATACATATTAGTTATTTATCAATGAGATTTTTGCTATTGAACATTCAATGATAATTCTTAATATCTTGTTCATATTTCGACGCTTTAATAATAAAACTCGACCAACTTATTTCATCATTCATTCTCTTTCTGGAATTAGTGTTTCACAAGAATATGTAAAAAAAATTGATAATATTACTGTCACTAGTTTTTTTAATCGCCAAACATTTCTGGAATGACATTTCTTCTGAATTTTTATTATTTATGTTTGTTAATTGATTGCTTTCAATTATTTCCAAATCATTTCTCAAATCAATAAACTTTTGTTTCCATATCAAACTCGATTGGAATTCGATAAATTGCAGTTCAACGTCTTGCAGATTTAGCCAATCAAAAATCTACAAATTGAAGTCATTTGCTGATAGTGTGTCTGGATATAAAATAAACATTGATGTCTTTTCAAATTTGAAGATTCTCATTGAAGAAACTTGTTGATTATCGAATGAATATCTAATTCTTTGATTTCATTTGATTTGATCTGGCTATTTTTGTGTTGCAGTTTAATATTTAATTCATTTAAATGTAAGTAAAAATCAGTAAAAAAGATAAAAAAGTAAATACTCAACAAATCTTTGAAGAACTTTTCCACAACTTAACAATCGCACATCGTTGTATAAAAGTAAACCATTGTACACTGAGTTTACCTCATTAATTTAATTTTAAAGATTTAATCCGCGTGCAAATATCAAATTGACCAATTTTGTTACAAGAGTCATAACATTTTCCAGTGAGGTAAATCCATGCTTTGCTCCAAAACTTGTTGGTGTATAATACAATGAAATCCCAGAATGGAATGTCCAATATATTCAGTAAATAAATTTATAAAACTATTTTCCTACCCATTCATTCTACAAGCACCTTCTGCGTTATGCCAATATTACTGGTTGAAATTTTGATTAAGATAATAAGTATTTTAAACAAAAAATTAGATTAAATTCTGGTATGTGAGAATAAAATTGATTGTTTTATGATAATGACAAGATATTATTAAGTATAAATTATTTCATTATAAATTATACGGTACCTTTTTCTACAAATAAGCTTTTAGCAAATTTTTACAGCTAATAGACTTAAAGAAATTGGAATATATTATTATTATTATTATTATTATTATTATTATTATTATTATTATTATTATTATTATTATTATTATTATCATTAGTATAAAGACTTCTATTAATTTTCATCACTTATTTCTTTTCATTTTCAAGTGACTTAATATTTATATTTTTAATAAATATAAATTTAATGTCATTTGAATAATAATAATAATAATAAAAATAATAATAATTGCAGATTTTAAATTAGATTTCTTTCCAAATTTGACATACACAAATCATTTTTCCAATTTCTTGACGAAAAATTCATTTAAATGAGGTATTTATTTTAAGAAACGTTTTTGCTTGAGAAGCAATTCAATGTTTATTATTTTATTTCTGATGCTTGAATAAATGATTAAAGCTATAAAATGCGTTAATGACTAGTGTTAGAGACACCTAAAAATGTTTTGAAAATTTAGGTACTCTTGTAAATATTAGAATTGAATGAATTTTACACTATTTGAAAATTAATTAAATTAAGCAGAAAATGTAAAGTGCACTTTGAAGTAAAGCTACCATCTCGTGTAGAAGTCTATCTGGCCTTGCAATGGTTTCGGAAAAATTTTCTGGATGCACAAGACAATGGCTTACCTTCTTTGCAAAGTCTCCAATCAGTTGAAAAATTGTTAATTCAACTTTATTTTATAAAAATGTAATAAACTACAATAGCTGACGTTTTTAAACAACAGTAAAATAAAATCATGAAAAATAAAAGTTAATTTTTTGTTAACATTTTATTTATCATATTCTTTTGAATTTTTGTTGTTGTCGATAGCAGAATTATTTATATAAATAAAGTTTAAATAAATAATAATGTTAGCCAAATTCCGCAATGTTTATTCAAAAATGAAATATGAAATATTTCGACCGAAAATCGGTAGTGATCACTCATAACCAAAATTTAGCTAGATTTTCGCATTCTTCTCTTCTTCTCTGATTGATATTTTCTTTCACTCAAATGTCTTCAACAAATATATTTATTTACAATTTGCCCATATTTTCAAATCTAAAAAATGTTTATTAAATATTTTAAAACTGAATTTGCATTCCTTTGATTGTTAATTATTGATTATTATTTTATTTTTATTATTTCATATTATCAGATTCCGGAGTCACTTTATTTTTAAAATATCATTCGCCAATTAAATATCCAAACTTTCGCAAATTTTACGGGAGGTGTCCTTATTAACCATATAAGTCTTCGTTTTTTAAATATATCTGAGAATATATCTTTTAATATATCTTTAAATATTTTAATTTTGAAGTTTATTGACAATTTATTCTTAATAATAGTATTTGCTGGTTTAAAAAACATTGAAGCAAGTGTTAAGCACACTAATGACAGTTGGAGAAGAAATCTAATACTTTGAGAATGCAAACTTCTAAGTGTAAATTGGTCTAATAACAAGTTTTTAGATTTGATAATTTACAAATACTGTATAAAATTTTGCTTAAATTTTCCGCTTTAATCAATTGCTAAATTTTCAAAATATTTTTTATTCTTTTAGCATTGATCTTTTAGATTTTCAAAAAAGATAAAGAAAATTAAAATTGAAAATTTTTGAAAATTGTCTAAAATAAAGATATGATAATAAATTAAATTACTTTCAATTAATCAATTTTTATTAATTCAGAATGAAATTTAAAGATCCATGTGTAATGAGAAGACTTTTTCAACAAATAAATCGTCCATCTAATGATTCCAATAACTCAATCAACTGTTCTGATCCCATTAAAATCCTCAACATTACTGGTATACCAGATTTAGATATCCATTCTGTATATCTATACGTATATGTTATTGTCACCGGACTTTTATTAACTCTGGGCCTGACAGGAAACTGCATTTGTCTTCATGTTGCAATGACTAGGAAATTAATACGCCAAGCTTCATCTCAATATTTCTTTGTGTTTTCCTTGTGTGATGTATTAGTTCTGGTATTTTACGTGTTGCCAGAATGGCTAGAAAGAGGTGTCTATCAGTTATCACATATAGAAATGTTGAGGTTAAATGCAATTCAAGGAATTTGTCAAATATTTTTATTTTTATCATATTGGTTACGATTTTTATCAGTTTGGATTCTGGTCATATATTCGATTGAACGTTATATAAGTAAGTCGCTGTAATCATAATAATAATAATAATAATAATAATAATAATAATAATAATAATAATAATAATAATAATAATAATAATAATAATAATAATAATAATATTTTTATTATTTAATTTCTTTACTATTTAAATAAATACTAAAGTAGAATAACACAATCAAAAGAATGAATTCTTTTTATGATACATCGAAAACTGTAACAATATAAGATTTTTAAATATATAAATTACTGTTTCATTAACATTTTCAAGAATAAATTATATAAATATAAGTTAGAGATCATAATATGTAGAATGAGAGGATCATTTAGATTACGACTTCCTCATCTAAATAATCTCAAAATACAAAGGTATAAGCATATTTGTGAAGGCTTTTATTAAATAAATTTTGTATTTGAAAATGGGTTTGTTTTTTATGTGATTATATTTATGTATTTTATTAATTTTATGTTTTGGTATTTTTATTTTTTTTGTTATTATTATAATAACTATTATTATTTATTATTATTATTATTATTAATATTATAAAATTTAAAAGAATAAATTTACAAAACAAAATAATTTGAAAATTAATACACACTTAAAATAATTACACAAAAATATATTATTAATACTCAAAAATAATTATCTTGATTACATAATGATGTAATAAAGATTATTTGTGTGTGTAACATAATAAGTGCTCCGGGGGTAAAAAAACACTTAAGGACAGTAATCTACAAACTGCCTACTTATAGGAAGAGCACAGTGTAAAGTCATTATTCAAGAAGCTCAATAATATTGATGGTAAAATTCACACTATTATGAAAGGTCTTGGGATTCGAAAGTTGTGTTGTAGATTTGTACCAGTGTTCCTAACATCTGAAAGGATGGAAAGATGATGGCAGTGCTGCAATAACAATTTACAGATTAATAATGGACGCAATTCCCTATCTATCATGGTTACTGAAGATGAAATTTCATTGTCTCTTTACATCCAAGATTCAAAGAGATCATCCAATGGGTGGAAGTTATCCGCCGAAAAGCCTAAAAAAAATTCAGAAGTGGTACTACCCATAAAAAATCAATGATGCTGTCAGTTTTTGGAATTCTCTTGCTATAATCATGTTGGATTTCAGCGCCACGGGTGTCAAATTGAACGCACAATAATATTGCCACTTATTAGAAATTGTAAAAACCAAAAAACGAAAATCCAGAATTGTTCCAATATGGTATCTCCGTGATAATGAGCCTATTCACACTGCTTCTGCTCCTGAATCGACAATAGACAATGTTTGATTTAGTGTACTTTTACATCCAACATACAGCTCAGATCTGGCTCCAAATGACTATTACTTTTTTCCGCTACTTTAAGAAGTACTTAGCTGGAAAATATGTTTGAAAATAACGATGAACTTAAGGAGATAGTGGAAAATTTCCTCGACAATTGGGCGCTAGATTTCTTTGAAAATGTATTGTTAGAACTTGTAATCCGCTGGGAAAATGTGCCGGTAATTTCCGCGGATATATAGAAAATGATGCTTATGTTACTTTATTGTTTTGTATTATGAATGAAAATTTAGTGTTCTCAATTATTTCTGTCAATCCAAATACTTAATGAACCAACAACGTATGTTTTAAAACATAAAGAGAAAAGTTGATGTTTTATCTTTGATTTCTTTTGAGAACAACTACTATACAATTTTCATATAAAAAATAATTTTTATATGAAAATTTAGGCTCCAAAATTTCATTAATGCTAATCATTTGTAAAGTTCTTTTTAAAACTATGGTACATTTATAAATATACTATCAAACATAAAATAGCTAAAGTAGAATATTGCAACATTTATTTTCTACTTGAGCTCATTTAAACAATTTATTTATTATGCATTTCTGAAATATTAATTTTTAATAAGTTAGAGAATTTGTTAATAAATAATTTGTTAGTAGTTTTTCCCTATGTTATGTCATTTTATTTTTTATATCTTTAATATCGGCAAAATATTATTTATTTATTAAGTAAAGAATAGAAAATAACTGCAAATTTGTTTAATCATTTGAGTTATGTTCAAATGAAATAGAATAAAAATGAAATAAAAGATAAGCCATAGAAAATAACTGCAAATTTGTTTAATCATTTGAGTTATGTTCAAATGAAATAGAATAAAAATGAAATAAAAGAGCTCATTTAAACAATTTATTTATTATGTATTTCGGAAATATTAATTTTTAATAAGTTAGGGAATTTGTTAATAAATAATTTGTTATTAGTTTTTCCCTATGTTATGTCATTTTATTTTTTATATCTTTAATATCGGCAAAATATTATTTATTTATTAAGTAAAGAATAGAAAATAACTGCAAATTTGTTTAATCATTTGAGTTATGTTCAAATGAAATAGAATAAAAATGAAATAAAAGATAAGCCATATTTAATTTACAAGCAATAAATATTTATTCGAATTCAAAAATCGCCATTTTCAAAATGATTTTACAATATTATTATTAAAACAGATAAAAAATGTCACGTTTAAAATATGTTATTCATTTTTCAACTTATAACATTTAGGTTTAAATGAAAATTTAATTTAAACATGGATGTCGTAGAAGCTTTTTTACATTAACAATCTTCTTCTTTTTTGTCGAAAATATTTCTAGCTACGTGCAAATTTTATTATAATATTTGTTGATAATTTAAAAATAAATTACAAAAGTGATAAAAATTTATTGCTTAAAATATAAAAATCGGGATGTTTATTTGGTGTGTTATTTAATATACATGTGTAAAATTACAAATTTTGTTATAACTTTTTATTTTAATCAAGATTGCAAAATTTTTCTCTATTTAAAGATGCAAAAATTATCCAAAAATTATCCAATAATATATTTCATTTATTTTCATTACGACGAAAGAAAAATTCGATGCAACACAAATTTTCGGCTTTGCATTTATATAGTGTAATTTTTCATCATGAAGGTAAAGCTGAATATGTTGTATTTTTAAATCTTTTGATAGAATAAAATATTATAATAAAATTAAGAGTTTTTTGATATTATTATAGTATATTTAAAACAATAAATATATATTAATAAAATGAATAATAATTTAAATTCCTGCGTTACCATCTATATTTGAAAAATAATATAATTTCAAATAACTACCGACATTATTAATTCTTTTAATCTAAGCTTTTTATCATTAATATATTTTTAGCTACAAAACAACTATATAGTATATTTATAAAATAATTATTTTAAAATTTGATCACTAATATATTTTAATATAAGAATTGATAAAAGTGTAAATTTTCGATGTCAAATTTATGTCATATCAGAAGTTAAACAAGTTAAACAAGTTAATATGGGTAATTATACCTTTTTGCATCATATTCAAATTGACTATTTTGAGTGTTTGTGGGTTATCTTTTAACACTTTTTATTTTTTTACAATTTACAAAATGTCACACTGCATAAGATGAAGATCTGGGAGCTGTCAAAAACTGAAAAAGAAGACTTCAATGAAGCTATATTTCGGTGAACGTGTTTATTGGAAATACAACAAGTGACAAATAACCTTTGAGTATTCTTTTAAATTTAATTAGCACATCTTGATAATTTTATCAAGAAATACATTTTGGTTTATTAGATTCATCTGACTATTAAAATACATTTTTGCATAATATTCAAAAATAAAATTTTAATTAAAATTTTTAAAAATGTCTGCAGAATTAATAAATGATACAAATAACTTCTATTTGTTCACATCAATTGAGTCAAATCCGGTTGAAAACAAAATACCGTATTTCAGCATTTATTTATCCCAAAGGATTCGGTACAAAAAATCCTCCAGCCCGCTACACTTTGAGTTATTTGAATAATCTAATTTTTTGAATATATTATAAAAAACACTCTTTGTTTGTTACCGACAATCTTGAAAATCTTTCATCTATGTATAATAAATGAAATGAATTTTTTGTATTTTTTTTGAGAATTTATTTTTAAGAAAAGTCAAGTGGGATATTATCTCTTTGCCTTTCCTCTGAAAGCCTGTTTAAAATTTATTTTTTTTACATTTACTGTAATAGAAAATAATCACTAAAAATATAATTTCATTTTCTAAATTATTTATTATCAATTATAATTTTATTTATTCAGATATAGATTTCTATTAGTTCTATAAAAAATAAAATTTCGATAAAAAAACCTGAAATTTTATGCGTCCATCATTAAAAAAAATATAATTTTTGATAATGAAGTAGAAAATTCTTCGGATTTAGAATTTCTAAAGCAACATTGTTAAGACATTTCAATAATACTGATAAATTTATTGTAATCAAAATAACTGGAAACACTTTTCCAGCTACTGAATATTAAATACTAAAATAGGAATTTCATTTGTTTATTTATTATTGATTTAAAATTTATAAATACAAATACATGTATAATACAATATTATCTAATATATAATTTTCAATTTTCTGATTGGCTAATGAAAAAGTATAATACATTATGTATTCTGTATGTAATAAGTGTATTGAATGAGTTACACCTGTTTCAATTGAATAGTAACTTCTATAATAAAATGAAAAAATAAATAACCTTATATTATGGAGATATATATAAATACATACCTGTGTGGTGATATAATTTGTTCAAATGAATATAAACTTATTCTGTAGAACGAAATTTTACACACAAACACAACACAATAAAATTCCATACAACCTTTCTAAATGCTCAAATTTTCAAATGAATAACAACTCTATATATTAACATATAATAATTATATATTATAAATTTTATTTAAAAATTAAACTGAATTATATTTTATCGACTGGGTGCAATATTTGACAAAAAGAAAACTAATCAGCATTTAAAAGTTTCAAATGGCTCTATTTAAAATAAGGTTTTCTTTTGATCTTTCAATTTTCCTCCAAAACAGTTCTATTTCAGTACCTAGATATTGGATCGAGCACTTGAAATCTTTTTCATATTTTCTCTAAAATATACTTCAAAACTACTAGTATAAGAATAAGTTTAAACTTCACGGTAATATTAATCATTTTTCCATTCACATATTTTAAAAAACTTCAATTGTATAAAGCGTCGATGGTTGTAACATTCAACCCATATCGTTTCACATAAATTCTTCAGCTTTGTTGTTCATATCTGGTACTATAGTCTTGAATGGAATAACCGCTTCACTTAATTATTTGAACAGATTTGAAAATTGTACTTTTACTTGATTATAGTTAAACAATAAGTGCTTATATTTCATTCATATTGAACGATTTAATGAATCTTGAGAGAGCGACTCAAACGAAAACAACGTAGTGGATAATAAATTTTAAGAGCAGGAATTATAAGTTATTAGTTCAACATATATCTTTAGAATTCAAAAACAATAAAATAAAATGGTGTCAAAAGAAGATTACTGAAATTACTTTTGACAAAGACCGGATAAATACATTAGATTTACCGAAACAAACATATATGCATTTATACAAACATAATAGATCATATAATACATTTTAATATATATTTCAAAATAACTGTTAAAATAAATGAAATCAATAAATTTATAATAATAATAATAATAATAATAATAATAATAATAATAATAATAATAATAATAATAATAATAATAATAATAATAATAATAATAATAATAATAATAACAATAATAATAATAATAATAATAATAATAACAAAAATAATAATAATAATAATAATAATAATAATAATAATAATAATAATAATAATAATAATAATAATAATAATAACAAAATTGAACTGAAAATTTAATTGATAATCATACACGTATATAGTTAAAAATGTTATTTACACTTGATAAATGATAAATAAAATCACAATTGTAACAAACTAAAATGAATAAAATAAAAATAAAAATTTGACTTATTATTGTCAAATGATCGGAAAAAAGATATTGTTTTCAAATTCAATTTAAAAATTAATTAATATATTTTTAACTTTTAATATTTGTTACGCTCTGGTAAATATGAGACTGGATTTTTATATTATTATTAATTTGAATTTTCATTAATTTTTATGTTTAAAATTTAATTGACAATTAGCTGAATTAATTAAAAATTATCCGCTTTAGATTGCAAGTTAGTTAAGTTGAGACAGTTGACATTTAAATTAAATAATTTGACATCAGTGTTATTGCATTCCAGTACTTTTAAAATATTGAATTGGGAAAGGATATTATTATCTTTTCTTTTCACTCTAAAAAACACTTGATTTCACATTTTTTGTTTAAATTTATTAACATCTTATATGGGGATTTTTAATATGATATTAGAGTAATATAAAATATTTTTTGATTGTTAATTCAAGTATTATTAGTTCGATGATAAACTCTATAATTGTAGAGTTGAAAATGGAAATTCTTGTCTCATGTTTCTAAAAAGTTATTAATTTGACATTTATTTTTAAGGTCTTTAATCTTTATTTTCGTGATCTATTACATTTTAAATACTAGAAATTCACTTATTGTATCCAGGTAAATATTTTTTTATGTAAAGAAATGCAGATATTTGTCTATTTTTAAATCTTTATTCCTCATGTTCAATAAAATTTAATTATAATTCTTTTTTTAAATTAAAATAATCTTGATATATAAAAACTTTAAATATTTCTTTCTGATTTTAAATAGTTGAAATTTGAAATTTTATTAAAATATAATATAAATATCTGAAACTTGAAATATATCTACAATATTTAAAGATGTAGCCTTAATTTAAAAGATTATTTTCAATTATGAATAGGGTGATCTCAGAATAAAATTTTTAAATTTTAAATATTGTTTTCAAATATCTAAAAAAAAAGTTTAAAAGACAAACAAAGTTTTTATGTTTTAATAAATCTAAATTAATTAATTCCAAAATTAATAAAATTTATTCAAAGAAAATTTTAAATATTTTATTAAAATAAATCTTTTGAGAAAAAAAAAGTTGTATAAAAAATTTGAAAATTAGAAAATAAATTAAAATTATATAGATAGAAAAATTGAAAAATCATTTTAATGAAAAATAGGAAAATACACATTAAAAAGTGGATTATCCGTTACTTAATGTTCCTAAATTTGAAAAAATTTCATTATCAACTTCAACAATCAAAACTGCACAATCTGCTTGAATAGTTTAATAATTGTGTTATAGATGAAATCTCTGTGATCCGGTGCATCATAACAATAACTTAGAACTTAGTTGTTTCAAATTTACAAAGAAAAATATCAATTTTAATACCTATTTCTCGCTCGGCATTCAATTTATCTGAAACCTATGCATATTTGAAAGCACTTTCAAAAAAAAGAAAATATGTTATATTTTGAAATTTTTATTTCCAAATCATTTTATTAAATAAATCTATTTATAAAATTTTTATTTTATTATTAAAAGGTTTAACAATTTAATATTTTATTAATAACCGGATCATCTAATGCCAGCGATTAATGTTCAAGACGTTTAGGAAAGTCTGTCAGTTTTGATTCGTTAAGAAGCCTGAAGTTTCGGTAATTATAAACGAATGAAAAATTAAGCTGAAAAAATTTGTTTTCGTTAACTAAATTCGGTTAACTAAACAATGAAATAAGATAAAAAATGATAATTATTTCAAACAAATATCATAAATTTATAAATTTTACATTTTAAAATAATTTAAAATCACTCCTTACAAACAGGATAGAGTTTTCTTATTACTTCCGAATCTGAGTGAGATTTTCTTTGACAATCTTTGAACAAAAGCATTTAATTATTAAGGAAAGCGATGACAACAACTAATATATTGCTGATAAAATGCCATGGTCATAGCTTTGCCAATTAACATATAAATATTTGACACTGTTCATCAATTGCATCGCTATTTATTCAAGTTGACCAATGAGCAGTTATTATGAGTAAATTTTGTACGGTGAAAATAACGGAAGCAAAGATCTTTCTCCAAAGTTTATTGTAAATTCATAATCATAAAAGACTGTTTTTACATCAAAAGGGATATTTTTAGACGCCTGTTTGGATCGGTCAAATAAATATTATTTTGTTATAAAATAATGAAAATTGGGTACGAAGTTTACTTCGTTTTTTCTTTATTTTATATTAATATAAATAATAATAACTACTTTTTTAGATCTTCGAAATCCATTTTACAGAAAACGACTGTGTCGCAAATTTAGTAACGCAAAACTAATAGCCGGCCTTGGGTCTGTCTCAATACTAATAACTTTATGGAAAACTTTGAGCAGCAGAGTTCAAGCAACGGGAAACGGTGGTATACTTATTTGCGCTGGAGAAAATCAAAAGGAAATGCATAATTTTATATATGATTGCATTTACGCTGCTTTCATTATCATAATTCCTTCGTTTCTCATTCTTATATTCAACGCCCTGATTGCGCGGCATTTATTTATTATTCGTAAGAAAAACGATTCTTGCCTAAGCCATCAAGAACTAATTGGATTTCAGTTTGCAGGACTATTGGTACTTATTTCCTTTTGTTTTCTAATTCTCACGTGGCCATATTACTTTTGTTGGATCCACGATTATTGGGTCCACTATCAAATACTGAACAAATTTCCATCGAATGGAACAGACGCGTTGGGTTCAATTTCAAATCAGCTGAAAGAATGGAAACTTTCTAATGAAATCAAATCAATCACAAGAATAATATTTTATTCTCATTTTAGTAGTAATTTCTTTCTCTACACATTCACGAGCCGATTTTTTCGAGCAGAAATGAAACGACTGTTCACTTTGAGATCTCTCAGAAAACGAGCTCGTCAATTTTATACGGATGAATATTTAATTGACAAACAACTTTTGGTTAATCAAAACGGAGTTGATCAAGAAACTCAGAATAATATTAATTTTTTAAAAGATCATCTTTCTTTGAATACTATTTAGGTTCAAAAATTATATTTAAGTTTTCAAAATTGATGCATTTCTTTTATTTCTATATATTTTCTTTCTATATCTAAAAATAATTTTCAAAAATAAATTAATTTAGAAAGATTGCAATGTTATTTTAGTCTTTTAATATACGATAAATATTTTTTGTCTGTTTTAATGAGTTTTCTATAAATATTAACTTTTAATTAATATTTTGTTTGTATTGATAATATTTTTTTTAATATTTAGTTTGGATATATTATGATGAGTAAATCTTTTCACGCAAAAATGACATATAGGATTATATGAAATTTAAGGAAACTCTTGTATGGTCTTATTTTCTAAAATCATATAAGTTTACTTAATCAAGTAATTACCTGAAAGATAGTAGTTTAATAGGAAAAATTTAAATGTGCAAACATTTTCACAACGACATACATTTTTAAGGCAATTAATTACTTTCATTCTCCTGCATGAGGCTGTCATCAATCATTTGTGAATCTTTTATTTCCAATAGTAATATCTTATGCATATGGAAGTTTATAACTCTTTTCAAGTGACGATGAAGAGGATGCCGTTTGCATTTCTTGTTCAAAGCCAATTTAACACAATTTTACAATAATATCTCGGACAATTTCTTTTTCGGCTGTAGTTGTAAAACTGTAACCTTGTTCTGTCAGGGGTTTCATTAAATAATTTATTAAATTTCTTCCAGCCAAATTCATTCTGCAAATTCCATGTTTGATTATATCGAAGAGCATCTCTTTACCATCAGCTAACGAAGTTACGCGTGTTTCAGCAATATAATTTAATTGACCTAAGACATTTTTATCGTAGCGCTCATTTTCGACACTAATGAGTTCGTATCCATTCATTGAGTTAAACCATTTAACGTGTTCAATAAATTTGTTCGTCAGCATCAATTTTAGCATATTAAAGATTGGATCAACACCGTTTATACGCGTTAGAAAAGCATATCCTAACTCATGTTCTTCATGATCTTCATTAACGAGACCTTCAATATCAACAACTGATAAGCAAACTGATTACCGACCAACAGGATTATGAAATTCACATAACCAACCGAATCTATCATCAGGTACTGAAACTCTACTTTCATTTGAATCAATTGTACATTACGAAAAATTTTCTGCAGCTGCTTGGCTTTTAGTTAAAACTTTAGGTTCATCTTTAATTCTTCCTAACAAAATAGTTTTCTTAGGCTCATCTCCCTTTCTGGTAGACATTTTAACTTATGTTGATAATAATAATAAATAGTGCTTCCTGGAACATTCATCAATAATAAATTCATTCTCTCTGGAGTCCGCCATCTTCATGTCATCCGGATTATCTTTGATATGGGTACTTGAATCGATGTCAGTAATCATATGTATGATGAATTTTTGTTGCTCTTGTCTTATAAACTGAGATTTCTCATCCTTCTCAAATTTCAAAGTTTTAAGATTAATGTCCTTAAAAATTGCTAAATAATTTTCGACTTTACCGGATAAATTCTGCATATATGTTTCTGATAAGCATTTATACACCAGACTTAATAATTCACATTTTTTGGAACTCCAATAGGAATTGATTGTAACATGCATTATATTAATTAATCTTTCCTCCATCAAATCTGCAATTGCATTTCCTGCCATGTTTCCAAAGACTACCACACATCCCACAAGCATGTAAAACTCATTCGAACTGTGTTCTGGATTATATTTCCGTACTTGTGGACATATAGCATGGATGATTTCTATTAAACACTGCTCATTAGGCTTTTCAATAACCAATTCATTTATTTAATCGAAATAACTTGAGTATTCTGTATCAGTATTATTTTAGAACTTGGAATTTAAGATGAATTTATCCATTTATATTTTGCAATTAAAAATCTAACATAACATTTTTATTAAAAAACATTTATCCAAATTTAAATCCTTATAAAACTCTAACACTACATTTGAAGCAGATAAACAACCATAAATATTTGTAATTTAATTTTTTAAACAAACTTTAATTTGAAATTAACCAGAAGTGTTGAATAGTTATTTTGGTTTTGCTGTTGGCATTTTCTCGATTGCGACTATTTTCCTGTTTATTTTCTCACGAATTTTGGCTTCACTTTTTCAGTGATGTTAGTTAACGTATTTGAATTATTTCTGGTAATATTACCCTCATAAATGAAGCTTATATATGTTCTTTTGACCCCTGGTTGGTTATGTTGGGCTAAATTTATTCTAATTTTAGTTTAAAATTCATTGGGTTTTCGTTACCCAGTTTTATGTTTTTGAGCAGGATTCTAGATGTTCTTACCTGTTTACTTTATTCATCAAAACAATAAAAGCGGCTAGTCATCGGAATTTTGAATTCTGTTAATACAGTAACACCACTTGATGAGTTTATTTTAAAAATTGACAGAAAAAAGTCCTTAGCGGGACATATTTCAAAATCACATACATTCTTATCAAAATTCACCGGACAGTTAAAAACTAGCCGCTTTTAAGGCTCGTAGTCAACTTCATGAATTCACGAAGTTACCCGTTTATGGAATAAGTAGTGCAGTTTCAATATTTCAAAGAATAATGAATGAATTGATCCACATGAAGATTTCGAACTTAGAGAGGAATAATGTAATAATATATTTGTTTACCTATTGTGTTTTAGTCAGAATATATTATTTCAAATTTATTATATATAACCTCAATATTTTATGCCATCTTTTACCATCAATAAAGTAGTATAAAATATTGCAAAAAGATGAAAAGAGTTGAAAATTATTTAGTGATAAAGTACACAAATTGATGGCATCTTGTTCTGACAGTCTCTGATAATGATAATAATTTTAAAAATTCCAAAAATATTTATCAACATAACTTAAAACAAATATCTCAATTTATAATTTAATTATAAATATTTCGTTATAATAATAATGAACACACACACACACACACACATATATATATATATATATATATATATATATATAAATTATTTCCATTATACTAAAAGTAATAGGATATCAGATTAAACTCTAATTTGATCTAAATTGTAAATTTAATACAATTTCTGCTAATCCCAAAAGAATTTTTACAGATGAGTCTGATGTTAATTATATGTCTATATTTTTAATAGAAGTTGATGTTAATTAAATTTTATTTTTCAAGTTTATTAAAATGGCTCTCTTTGAAATGGTCTTTAAAACAAATTATTAAACAGTGAAGTTTTCGAGTTAAGAAGAAATGAGTTTTATAATTTAATCTGACATTTATTGCTTTGATTGAAATCGTAAAATAATTTTATTAAGGTTATTTTAAATTTTAGATACTTTTTTTTAACAGAATAAATATCCAAATTGTTTGAAAATTTCTATTTACAAAATCTTTTGTTAACGTTAGAGTATTAAATTTATTTTAAAAACGTTTAATCCCTTTTCTATTTATATTTACAAATCATTATTAATGGAAATTGTTTAAAATGTCAGTTAAGGTTTAAAAGTAAGAAAAACATAACTATAGTGTTTTTATGAATATATATATATATATATATATATATATATATATATATAAATTTTTAAGAAAACGAATATTGTTATATTGAGTTACTATGTAATGTTAAACAAAATAATATCTATGTTAAAAACAAATATTTAAAACTTTTATAAAGTTATTATCCAAATTCATTTAATATTATAACTATAAAAATAATTAATCTATATTATTATTATTGTTATTATTTTATTTTTATTTATTCACTTTTAATAATATTATCTGCATCATCATCATCATAAAAAGACATTATACAAATATTACAAAAATAAATAAATATCATAAAATAAAAATTTATTATAAAACTTTATTGTTATTATTATTTTCTTATTTATATAAAAATCTTCTTTTTAAATATTTTAAATATTTTTTAAATATTTTTAAATATATCATTATTTACAACATCTGAATCTTCTACAATATCATCAAAATTTGGAATATCATCATTATTTTCCAGGTATAATTATAATTAATAATTATAATTAATTATAATTTATAATTTAATTATAATTAATAAACAATATGACATTTTCAAATATGATCATTTTCAGTGATTTGAGACTAGTCACAAATGTAATTAACTAGATAACATTAAAAAGTCTAAATATCTTTAATAAATTTACCATTAATATTATTTCCAACTATACATTATTTAAAATTATTTTGTATTATATTGTTGTTCATAATGTGCTTTTCTAAAGATTAAAATATTAATAGTCATTAAAAAATATAAATAAAAACCTACTGTTTACATCAAGAACTGAAATTTGGTTTGAGCTATTCATTTTAAAATAATGATTTTTTGAATTTGAAAATTGAAATTAATCAATAATCAAGTTTTTCACATTTTGTAAATTATGTCCTGACGTCAAATCATAATAATATCTTGATATACACAATTCAGTTTATTGATCATTCAATTTTAAATTAAGCAGATCGCCGTACACGAATTTGGAAAACGTTGCCAATATCGATCAATTCATTTGCAATATTGATAATTTGGTTGATCTTTTATTTTCTTTAATTAATTAATTAATTAAATTATTATTTAATTTAATTTGACAAACTTTTTTTTTCTCGAAATTGACTAGAGTAATTGTTTTTGTACTCTATATTGTTACTAAAATCTCTAAAAAAATAATTCAAATTCAAAAAAATAAAAAAATTATCTCAAAGATAATATATTTAATATTCATTGAAAATTGTATTTTTAAAACTCAACATCATATTAAAATATCCACTAATTAATAACAATATTCACATAATACGATCTGGAAAAAGGGAAACTATTAAAACAGGAAACTATTAAAGTATAACTGACAATGTTAATAAAATAATTTAATAAATTAATAAATTAATAAACTTATTTGTAATTATTGATGAAAAAAATTAAAAATAAATTAAATTTAAATATTACAAAATCAAATTAACTTGAGAAATAAAAAATTCACAAAATTTCACCGATAAAATTATCAAAGGAACGCTTAAAAATTGTTACTGTTAATTTAGCATAAAGCGGCTACAATTACAATTATTTGTCACAGTTAGACACCTGCAAAATAATGAGAAAATACTTAACACTTACTGTGCACCACAAATGGCACATCAGAAAACACAATGAGAATAATAAACAATAAACAAACGATTATTAACTGAGCACACATAATGAAAAACTATCTGATTACCTTTTTTTTCAGAAAATGAAACATTTAATTTTCAAATGCTAAACAGATTGTACGATCAAAATGGCAAAAGATTAGATCATGAAAAAATCAAAATCAAAAACCAAGAACGTTGGAAACATATTTTCTCGAGTTTGGCACTTAACAACGATACGCAATACGATTGTCATTTCACAACGATTGAAGACTACATAAAACGCAAGAGGAAAATTAATGTCAAACAACGACATAGTGAACAAATATGTAAATCTGATCAAGAAAAAGAGAATAAAATCACCCCATTCCAAATTCCTGATTTTGTAATTGAAGCAACTGTCGATGAAAATGAAACCCAAACAAATACTGACAATTCTAGTCAAACACCCATTTCAAGTGAAATCCAATCAGAAAATAAATTAAATGTTGTTGATAAAGGTCCACAAGAAAAGAACGCTGATAAAAAAGTGTATAAATTACAAATTGGTGTAGCTGACTTTGCAAAAAAAGTGAAAGATAACGAAGGAATGGGCATAAGTACATTTTCTAATGAGCAGGAAACGGAAGATGGTGAAAACGAAGAAAATGAAAATTCATTGAATAGAAAACGTAAAATTATGAAATCATCATTGTCTACTTTAAGAACAGATCACTATGTAAAGATGTTGGCTATTGCCACGACGAAAAGAAAGGAATTTTTATTAAAACAAAGAACGGTATATAAGTTTATTTATTGTCTCATTTTTTAATGTTTCAATTAAATTTGTAAAATTCCAAAGAAAAGAAGTAATTTATATGAATAGTTAAATATACTGAAAATTGTATTTTAAAAAATCTGTGTTGGTATTAAAGGTTTCATAAAATATTTGTCTCATTCAACATTAGTGAATCTTTTGTTACGTTACTTCAGAAAAAGTAATTTTATAAAACGTGACCGAATATTTTATCAAGACGTTTCGAAAGTTATGTTATGATGATATATTACACACGCATTTAACGTTTATTATGAGTATGACAAACAATGACTCGAGGTCTGATAGAATTAAATATTCGTGGTGTTTGTATATTTTCAAGCATTCATAAAATAATATTTATAGGTAAACAGATTCAATTGATCTTTAAAAATATTTTTCTTCGCTAAACATTATCATTTAAAAAATTGGTTTAAAATTTAGAACTCATGAATACCCTTTATCTTATTATTTTGAACATTACAAATATTTGAAAAATAGTGATGATAATTAATTAAATAATTAATGATAATAGTTGATGTTTTAGAATAAAAAATGAAATTTATATATTTAAAGCGATATTTTAAAATTTTTAGGTGACTAACTTCCATGGTAAATTAAGGCTTGATTCATTATTAATTTTAAATAATTAAACATGTATTCTTTTAACAAACATACTTACATTTTATTCACTACGATAAATTTTTTCTGTTAACATTGAACGTTTATTTTTATAAAGATCATAAACGACGAATTTAATATTTTATAAAGACAAAAAATGTTTTATAGGTCATTTAATATTGTTTTTAAAAGATCATTAATATATTTTTAAAAATCAAAGGTACTATAATAGTACTACTATTAGAGTTACCAGTTTTATTGAACTCCGAGTATTTAAAACGTCCATAACTTTAGATAATAACAATTTCAAATAATTCGCAAACTAAAATATATATTTAAAACAATAACGTTAGATAAAACAAAATCTTTTTTGATATATAAATAGGCTCAGCAGATTTTTAACATTCCACAATTATTCCATACAACATACTATTAATTAATTTATTTTTGAATTTTAATATTAAATTTACTTAATATTTTGTTGGGATATTAAATAGGTCTCTCGATTCGATTCCTCGTGTTCAATAATCAATAAGACAAAATCCCAACAAAGAAATCTTTGTTCACAAATATTCAACACGATATACAATTGTTTACTTCTCGTACACACCCTATGGGTATCACGATATAAGTCACTGCAATCTGATTAACTTCTTTATCGGTTTACTGCTCTTCACTCGTTTCTTCAAATCTTTAGATTCTCTCTTCGATCAACTGGCAACTTATTTTGTTGTCAGTTCCTTTTATAGTTTTTGGATTCCCATTAATCTGGATTACTGCTAGGGAAACAATTTTCCATTTCAGACAATTTATTGCCCGTTTCACTAATGCCGGGAAACCCATTAAGCTGGCGTTCAGCTCGGCGGCGCTTGATTAATGGGTTCGTCGGTAAATAATTTAATAAATTAATTAGTTTTTGGACTCCTTCAATATGTCTTATCTCAATCTAATAGGATTTTATTCGTTACCACTTTTTCCTTCCGAAAAATATTGATTTTTACTTTTTCAAAATTTTTATTGACTTTGATAATTTTAAAATTTTATTATTTTATTCATGTTTTCTTATAACCCCAACACTTTTAATAATAATAATAATAATTTGTAAAAATGTTCATATATTTGTCAACTTTAAAAACTTTGGATTGATGACGGACAAATGTAACACGAGATAATCATAGTAACTAATAATAGTACAGTAGACTCCCAATTACCCGGGTTAATGGTGGGGAGAGTTGGCACTAAAATCGAAAAACATGGTTAATCAAAACGATACTTATTTATCTCTAAAATACGACACATTGCACATTTACAAAGCAAATAATTATTTTAACATGATTAATTCTCACCCACTTCAAACATCTAAATACAAGCACTTATAGGCATAGAACAGCAGTCTTTACACCAAGCCCCATTGAGATAAATTCCGCTATAATTCAAGTTGATACATAAATCAACTTGGCGGAATTTATTTTGTGAAAAAATAAATGCATTTCAGCCATTTTTTAAATGGCTGCTAAGTAAGTTATTTTTTATATAGTTATATAACTTAAAGTTAAATTTTAAGAGTTGAATTATGATTTCATAAGGAAATATGATCATAATTCAAGCTCTTAAATATAACTTTGATCAACTATTTCATATATATTATTATAAATAATATTTAGGAAATTAAGTAACAATAACTAATCTCCAAAAATATGTATTTTTTTCGGATATTATTCAAAAAATGTGAGTTAAATTATTTTTGAAGTTATAAAAATTATTATTTGCATTAAATAATTATATTTTTTATGCATATTTTGTAAAAAATCATCGATAATGTACACAAAATAATTTGGTTTATGATTATTTTTTACAACTTACCAATATAATTTAAAAATTTATGCTTTTTTTCGGATTTCAGGTTTTGCTTTTTTTCGACATAAATATTAAATTAATTTTAGTTTTAAGGGTAAATCTTATGAAGATACATCCTCATTTACTCGAAATTTCATAGCAAAAACCTCAAAATTTAAATTAAAAATTTTTTCCGCCATTTTTCTTTCTAAAATTATCTCAAAAATGTCTATAAAATTATTTATTATCGGATGGCTACATGTTAAAAGTTTGCATTATGGGTTGTGTTAATGTGTATTATTTTATTTCTCTATCACTTTTTGTGTCTCTATAGTTTAGGGTTTGTCTCATTGACGATTACTCTTTATTTTCTACATGTTTCCATTTTAAAATTGCAAATATCTGAACAGGTTCGTCAAACACAATATTTCACACACCAACCTACGGCATACCAATCAACAAATTATTAAATTTTTCTTACATAAATTCATGCCCGGATAATACGCACACAGATAATTGGGAGTCTGCTGTATTTGTAATTTTATGTTAAATAATTAAATAATTTTTTAAAATTAAATTCCATAATATTTTTTTAATTCCTTTGCAAGTAAATAATTTACTTCATAGTGTCAATATTTATTTTTGCCCCTTGACAATAATAGAGTATCATAAGTAAGTAGTATGACTAATAATTTATCAATGAAAAACTATATTTTAACATAAAAAGTATGTTTTTAAAGTTCTAGGAGAAGGCTCCCATATTATATTTTAATTCCTTACTATTTGATTCGAGAATTTGCTTTGATGTCGTTCTCAATTTTTGACACAAAACCTGCATTTTCCAAAATGAATGAGATTTTATTGCTTTTCTCTTTTTAGTATTTCCAAAATTCATAAAATTAAGTTTGGAAATCCTTGTAAAGTTTAGTAATCTTGGTTGCATAAAAGCTACACCATATTGGCTTCCAATAATTCTTTATTCTTTATTTTCCTTTTGGTGTAACTGCAAATATTTTTCGGATCTTCAGAGGATTCTTTTTTCTGATATACTTATATTTACTTGATATCATTTTTGGTTTATTATTTATGATATATTGGTTTATCTATTAGATTTTGTCATACAAAATTTCCTAAAAAGGTCAATATTTAAATTGTTTGCAATATTTAAAACTAAGTGTACTTATTATTAAATTAAAACTAATATAAGAATGTTATTATTAAACTAAAATTTTATAAAATTTTCTCTTAAGTTGTAAATTTTATTAAATACAATAATTTTAAGAATTTTCTATTTAATAAAGTTAATATTTCAAATAATACATTTTTTTATAATTTTAGCCAATAGAAAAATTTTTACATGGCATAAGAATAGCAATGTTACTCATGAAAACGTGCCGAACATCGAGGTATGTAGAAAAAATGATAATTACTGTTCTTCATATGATATTTTATTATTATTATTATTATTATTATTATTATTATTATTATTATAAATATTATTATTATTATTATTATTATTATTAGTCAACAAACTGAAAGAAATAATAAAAAATTTTTAACCTTTGCTGATTATCAAGTTGCTGAAGTTGATAAAAAATCAAATGGGATGTTTGACATTTCTAAATTTAAGGTTTTGAAATAAAGAATATTTATTCTTAAATTTAAAATGATTTTTAAGGCACAAAAAGAGTCAATTCTCAGTACAGATGCGATAGAAATAATGAGAATTAACCCGAAGCAGCGTTCAATTGAAATGGTTCACAGTGCACGTTTGGCTATTAA
Source organism: Schmidtea mediterranea (assembly GCA_022537955.1). Lineage (NCBI taxonomy): Eukaryota > Metazoa > Platyhelminthes > Tricladida > Dugesiidae > Schmidtea > Schmidtea mediterranea. The sequence goes on from CM039682.1 coordinate 18,023,110, forward strand.
TGCCACTGTTGAAGCCTTCAGTGAGTTTCCATTGAACATGCAGACATCACTTATTGAAAGAGGCTGGTATGAAAAGTAAGTTGTGTACCAGAAAAATAAAATTATACTAACACATTGTAATCGGATCTCGTATTAATAAGTGTTTAGCAAATTAATGCTAGAGAGCGTATCACGTATTTATACGTTTTTGATAGATTGTTAGTGGAGCGCGGGTCACGTTAAAATGCGGGTTCCAATATTTTTGAAGTTATCGCAATTTTTCAAGAAGTCTACGTTAGCGCGAAATTACGCGAAAAATCACCCGTTACCAGCACTAGTACGCGGCCGAAAACTGCCCGATCACAATGTGTTAACGACCAAGTAAATTTGTTAAAAAACATTGTTTTCGTTAATTATTTCTTTCTTTTACTGATATAAATTTTTTGTAAAAATGGTTTATATTATTGTTATTATTTTCATATTTATTATTTTCTTTTCCATATTTTACAAACAGAATATATGGATAATACTAATAAAATACATTATATCAAATGATTAAAATATTGTCATCATTATTTACAAGAAAAATTAGACACGCGTTGAACAACCCAAACCGTATATTATTCGAATTTCATTATTTCATCTCATAAAATAACGCTACTAATATTTCATTTATTTATATATTTTACGTATTTTTTATATAATTAAATCGTGAAATAAAATTCTATTTTAAAACAAAATTTAACCAAAATTTATTATTAATAATTATAATTTCATCATTTTTTCAATTGTTGAAGTATTTTTGTGTGATTAGTTTTTTACAAAAGTTCCATGAAATGACAAAACTGAAAAAAAGATGTTAGGTTATCAGCTGTTAATTTAAAAGATTTGTAAAACTTTTAAAATTTTGTTATTTATACAGTATTTAAACACATTAACAATAACTTGGCCAAAAAACACACTAAAATTCCTTATTATAAACCATATATTATAAACCATATATAATAATTATATTGATTTTTAATAGTGAAAATATTTTTCACAATTACTTATTTACATATAATTTAATTAAATTAATTTAACTAAATGTTATATTTAGTGTATATCTTTAAATTGAAAAATTTAGCCATTTTTAATATTTGATATCTTTTAAATGATATTAGATTCCAACATAAATCTGGCGTTGCTAGGGGGTTACCTTTAGCCTCAACATCTGAGTTTATTTTATTTTCTAAAAATATGAGGTTTCTGATTTATCCTTGGAGAATAAATCCTCCTTTTATGAGATATTCTTAGTTTTTAAAATTTTGTTTTAAAAAAATTATGCAATTTCTTTTGTTTTATTTATGTATTTATGTAATCACTATAGTAAAATGTGATTTAAAAATTTAAAAATTTCACTTTCTATTTTAATTTAGCTTTAAATTATTGAATTAATTTTCTCTCAAACCGTTAAAATTTAATTTCTTACAAGAATTGTTTGTACTAAATTTGTGTATAAAATATTTGATACACTAAATGTGAAGAAATTGTACACAGTTTACCAGTGGAGTGAAAATCAATGTATAGAAATTGTATACATTTAGCCGATAGAGTGAATGTCAAATGTTAAATAATTATTTTAATGATCTACTTAATTTATACTTAACATCACACTTTGAACAATTATTTTTATTAAATTTAACATTATTTGTTTTATTAGTATTACAATTATTGTTAATTACACCTTAAAGTTTGAAAAAAAAAACTTATCATTTTTATATGGATTTTTATAAACTAATTAAAACAGCTTACTATAAAATATTATAACAAAAGTACGAAAACTTACTAGTAAAATAGCTAAACTTTAAAATAAATGAGACCTAAAAAATTATCAACTCAAAAAATAATCTAAATTATTGTCAAATTTATTAAATCGTTTGCAAAATTTATAAAAATTGCAGGTTATCATTTGAATCTAATCTATTGTATCTAATCTACCCTTATTATAATGAATATTAGAGTGACTTTAATTTTTTTCCGCCAAATTTTACTTATCGCCAGAGTTAGTTAAATCCCTTTTATTTTTTTTTAAATAATAAAAGATACGATCATATACACCACTTTTACTTGCTCTTGATTTTTTAAATAGAATTGAAAGAAAATTTTGTATAGCCCTCCTATCGAAATTGAACCTCCAAAAAATTATTATAATAATGGCAATGCGTCAGTGTGCTCACCAAACACAAAATCAAATAAAAACCTATCGCCAACTGACGTGATAACCAAACTCAAACCTTCCGTGGAGCAAATCCACAGAATCATGCCCCTCTATTTATTTAATATTATTATTTTATTTAAATTTAAAAACTTGTTGGTTATTTGTCCATTCATGGAATTGTAATCCTACTTATAATGTATTAAATTATTGTTATCAAATAATAAACTAATATAACTAAATACAGTATTTAAACAAATATATTTTTGAAATATGACATTTTCTAAAGCAAATTTCAGTTTTTAAAGTTATACTTTGTGAAATTAAACAGATTATGCTTGTCTATCATAATGTCAATTGGAAACTATTTGACTTGACATAATCACGGATAGGTACGCAAATGTAGTAAATTTTTTATACTAAGTTATTATTTGAATTTAGAAATATTATCCATATTAAGGGTTTTGATGATGGTATTATTTTTAAACAAAAATTGTAAAATATAAATTTTCGGGGAACGTTTACTCTATTTCAACATAACAGTCAAAAATCTTTTAAACGACATAATAGATAAAAACTATAAATAAATAAATAACAAAAAATGTCTCAGCTGTTAAATTGTTTTGTAAAGACAGGATAAAAGAGACTGAAAAAACTCTCACCTACTTTTATTATTACAAATACCTGAAGATTACAGAAAAATCTGAACTTCAATAAATGTAACGGATAAATTAGAATAGTTTTTATGATTAATTAAAACAAATATTTAGATGTTTTAGAAAGCATTTATAAAGAAAAAAATTTACATTTTATCATAAATTATTGTAAATATATTATATTTGATTTATATTTGACTTGATAAAAACAAGTTTGGTAAAAAATAAATATTTACATTATAACCACATGCAATATTTATAAAAATGAATTTATAAAAGCTATAATACATTTTTAAAGATAACAAAATTCAGAACTATAAAATTTAAATACAGATTAATATAAAATTTTCACAATGTTAACGTTTTGGTTCTAGTTCAGTGATCCCAAAAGATCACGCATCTGATCTCAAGTAGGGTTTCCGAAGTACTAAATAACTAAATTGCCATTCTATTTCTGGATAAAATAAAGTAAAGAAATATTCAAATACAATTTTTCAAAAGTGAAAGTCAGCGAAAATTATCAGCAAATGCTTATTACATATTTGACATACTTTATTTTTTTTAATAAATTTATCTTACTTGTTCGATAAAATAATATCTAAAAATATGTTATTTATAAACTTTTTTTACTGTATTTTTTATTTCTCTTATGTATTTAAAATTATTTTGTAATATATACAACAATAATATATTATATACAATGATAATTAAATTTGAAAAAACAAAACTATTAAAGAATAAAAAACAAAATATTAATCAAAGATAAAACGCAATTTAATAACAATGCACCGAATACCAAAAGTAAATTCCGAAGTAGCCGGGTGTAAAAGCTAATAAAAATAACCCAAAAATTTTAGAAACCAGGTATCGGGTTTCCTGGATTTAGAATCTCTATTTTTATGTTATTTTAAAATAAAAATGATTTGTATTAAATTGGTTGGTTCGGTAAGTTTATGCCAATTTCTAAGGAAAACTAAAAGACATTTATTAACTTTTTTTATATTTAGCTACACTTTAAACAACTTCAGGATTTCACGTTTCATAAAAACTTTCTCAACGTGCTTTTTGAAGTCGTCCAAAGACTCGAAGCATTATTGGTTGTCTGAATACCTTTTACGCACATTAATGCAGTGGATCAAGCTTTTATTTTCAGTTACATTTTTATTTAAAAACGGTGTATTCTCGGTCCGTATGTACATCGAATTATATATTGAAATTATATCCATATAATTCTTTTCGCGGAAACAATGCTAAATGTTTATTAAAATTAACAGATATTTATTATAATTAACAAGAAATTGTCGAACAACCTAATAATACTGACAAAAATGTTGACAAGTTTATGATTTGATATGGTTCCGAAATAGCTATTTGAAAGGGTCAATTTAATTTTGGTATTTTTATACATTTTCATTATTTATAAAATAAATTTAAAACAAATTCTAAAAATAAATACCAAATTTGTATAAAAAATTTATATACACTATTTCAATTTTTAATTTTTTCAAATAAAATTTCAATTTTTATCCAGGATTTTAATTAAAACTTTTAACAGCAAATATTTATTTCAACTAACAAAATTTAATTATAAATCTCTTTTAATTTTTAATTTAGATTCGAAGCTAAAAGAATAATTATCCGCCAGGGACATTCAGCTCTTAATTTCTATTTTATAATTTCTGGAATTAGTAAGAATATATTTTTAAAAATTTGTTTGATTTTAATTTATCAGCAACTGTAAGCGTTGCCAGAACAAATAAAGCGACAGGAGAAACATATTCAGAAACAGTAGCGTTTTTGAAAAAAGGAAATAGTTTTGGAGTAATTACTTTTTGTGAATTTATTATATTTATTTATTATTATTATTTAATATTATTATTATTAATATTATTATTATTAAAAGAACCACACAACATTGGCATTGAATTAAATAAAAGAGAGCGCCAATCCAACATATATATTATACTACAATATATTTCGACAGACTCATCGTCAGGAATTCTAACTTGAAATTATATCAGTAGTGGACTGTGAGCTTTCTGGTACTTCTGATTTGCTGAAAAAATGCATGACTCACTAGTGCGATGACTCATTTGTCGCGCCATTCTTCGTGTCATGTATGCGTGCTGAGTCATTTCTGAGATACAATAAAATCAATGAGTCATCAAAAAAAAATTGTTTATAAATAATCACAATCGTCTAATCTTTATTTTGGCTTTTTTTTTATTCGACTGTTTTCAAAAAAAATTCTAACTCTTGATATTTTATTCAAATTTGAATTTTCGGAATTAAGAGAGTGTATTATTAATGTTTTAATTTTCAAATGCCCATAAAAGTTTCAAAAATCTTTTGATTATATTTTTCATTTTTTAATTATTTAAATTTAATAATTATAATTTTTATGGAATGTTTAAAGTCTTTTAATCTTTATATCAAAAACAATAACAGACTAGACTGGCGATTTCACTGATTTCTTCTTTATTGTTAATTGTTTGATGTTTATAAAAGATAAGAATTGTCTATTTAAATATAATTTTTATTTGAAGTTGTAAAGATTTTGTTTAAAATAATTTTTCTTTAATTCTTTATTTGGCATTGTTCTTCAATGCTTGCCTCATTGTCTAAGATTTTTGTGATATAATAATTTGACGGTCAGTGTGTTTGAGTTCTTTCAGGATCTTGAAGCCGTATATGTGAAGGATAAGCTAAATGTTTCGATTAAAATATTTCTTATTCGTTTGTATTTCTCACTAGGCTTTTTCGGATTTGAATTTCTTTTTTGCTTATGTTCTTATTGTATTTCCTAACGACGTAACTTTTAATTTATAACGAAATAAATTGTTTAAACTTTTCGGTTCTTGATTTATAGAATTAAAGACTTTATAGCATTTTTCTATCATTGAAAGTTAGTTTCTATTTACACAGCCTTTCAGTTGATTTATTGTTTTTCCCATTAAACACATCTGACGATTGTCGCAATAAACTTTTAAATCTTCATAATATTTATTTAATTTTAATTTAATTTTTAAATTTAGCAAAAAACTAACATTTTCTTAAAATAACTTTTACATTAAAATTCAAGTAAACGATTATAAAATAATTTAAAATGTAATATTTCCAAAATTATATAAAAATCTGGACATTAATTTGTTAGCAGTAGCTTACTCATTTTTATTTGGATGTAACGTGGTGCACTAAAATGAATTTTCTATAATATAATTTTAAATGAAAATCAACTTAGTTAATATATTTTTAAAAACATTACGAGAATTTCAGCCATTTTTGAGATGGCTGTTAAGAAAATTATTGTTTTAAAGTAATTTTTAAGAGTTGCTATTTGAATTTATTAACAAAAGAGATCATTCAAGGTCTTTAATATTACTATAAATATAAATATATATTAAAAGAAAATCTTCTTGTTTTCACCTCTGAGTACTTTTCATTTTTCAATGGCATAAAGAATTTTTTTATTGATTGACTATGAATCAGATGATTTATTGATATTCACAAATTTTCGTCAGCCTTTCAATATAAATCTATATATATACAGGAAAGTATTTATTTAATTTGTGGGATTAATTCACTAAAAATTTAGTTATATTTATTTTTAATTAATATAGAACTAATTAATTTATTTTTTAAAAATCTCACGAAAAATCTCTGAATATGTACAAAATAGTTCATCAAATTTCTATAATCTTTTTTCTTGATGTTTCCTTCATAACATCAAATATGCATTGAAAGAGCAAGAAACTGAATAAACCTATTCTAGAAATGGTCTTCCTAATTTCGACTTTGATTGATAAATAATCGATTTGAATTAAAAAAATGACTATCTTACAAAATTATCTTTTCAAATCGAAGGGTTTTGGCAGAAATGTCTGAATTACTTAAGAAATATTAAATTTATTTTATCTTTAAAATAAATTTTACCTCATTTATAAAAAACCTCAGAGTATAATCATCCTAATTTAAAAGTAAACATTTTTCCGTCATTTTTGTTCACTTAAAATGTCTATAACTATGTTATTTTAGTAGTGAATCTCAACGCAGCTTTATTAAATTTTGCATGAATTTTGTATAATGTCTTGCGTTTTTTTGCATTTTTAATTCTTCTACAACTTTTCAATATATTATAAGGTTATTGACTCTTTCCTTATATTATAGAAGGTGTATTTCAGGATATTTTGGAGTGCATTGTGTTCTGTAAAAATTAATGCGTATGTGAATTTCTTTTCAGTGTGGCGCTATTATGCGACATAACTAGATAACAAGTTTCCAATACGATACTGAAATTTTCTATATTATAAAATTATTTTTTTATTACATTATTAAACCTTTTTATTTCTATTTTAATATAAATATTATTTATTTAAAACTTAATTGAAAAACTTAATTGTTTCTTCAGTTTTAATAAAACAAAGTTATTTTGAGTCAAATTAAAACAAATATTGATCTAAAACGTGAAACAAATAAAAATAGTCTATCAACGTTTAAGTGAATAAAGGATTTTTCTGATATTTTATATATATTAAATATAAAAATATTTATTTAAATTTATTATTTATCAGTCAATTTAGCGGTAGACTATTTTTATTAAAAGCAATTTTTCCTTAGTTCAAATTTCATTAATATGAAAAATAGATTGGGTTATGATAAAATAAATTTATTAAATGCATTTGTATGAATATTGGATGATTTATGATTTAATTTGAAATTAGATAAGAACGAGGAATTTATTTGTGTGACTTCAATGATATTGAGACTCATCAGGCTTCAGAAGATTATAATTTTATTTTCTACAAATATTAAACGTATATATATATATATATATATATATGAAATTATTATTAATCATTTATGGACATTGGTGAACATTTACATTTAAGCTTGTGTTTTTAGCGATATTTCAATGATTTTATTTTAAAAAAGAAATTAGTGAAATTATTGTTTTCTCCTTTAATAATGTTTTATTTTTAGTTTATTTTCCTGGATAAGAAAGATAATTAGAGGAGGTGAAATAGCTAGGGTTTGTGTCTCAATAAGTGATTCTTAACTTTGCCGCCCCATAAAATATGACCTTCCTAAAAATCTGTAACTTAATAAACATTGAATTTTTTACTATAATCAAATATCCAAATAAAGAACTCTTTATCAAATAATATTAGTAAAAACACAATAAAATGCAATATGTCATATAGAAACCACTCATTTGACTATCATCCAGAAATGTCCACTTCCTCCCCCATACCTAGCTACTCTATTTTTAATTTGTACATAAATAAATTGTTTACACTGTTGGGTGTTTTGATTTTTTGAATTAAAGACTTTTTTTAGCATTTTCATATCATTCAAAGTTTTTTTGCTGTTTACATCAGTATTTTTTAACATTGGGGATACAAGTTTATGAAATAAATAACATAATAATAATTTTGTTGCATTTACATTTACTTATTACAAGTGCATTTTTATACATTACTTAAATAACACATTTTTATATTGTAATAAAATTGAAATATTTGTTTTAATTGAGTAATACTTTGTTACTTTTAAATTTTACTCTTTTTTTTATTTATACACTTTTACCTAGTATTATAAAAACAAAAATATTTATTCTTAATTTTTATTTGAATCACTGTATTCCTTCCTGAACAACCTGAAATATTATTCCAAATTTTGTTTCAACAAGGATATTTTATATCAAATTTCTAGTTACCAAAAAAAATTACCAAAAAAATAATTGCGTTGCTTTTTCAGAAATGCAACATTGAAATCTAAAAGGTTTTGAATGGAATATCGATAAATAATATTTATTATTATTATTTTATCTATTATGAATAAATTATTGAAATTGTAACAGTAATAAGATATTGAATATTATTTATCACTCACCCCTCTTCGGTGATTTTCATATGCTTTAGCCGTTCTATTCTTCTAACCTTCACTGCACTCGAAAATTTTACTTCAACTTGGCAAATATATGCAAAATATATTCGTTTACGAAGCTCTTTTTCTCTTAGATTCTTTTTCTTCTATTACTCTGAGCTCTCTTATGTTGAACTGGCTTCCTTCACCAGTTTGGCTTTGACTGACTTTGAAATTTCATCTGTTTACTTTATATCATCTACTCAACCAAGTAGTAATCATATCTCTTGCTGTCCAAATGGTTCTTTTAACAAGTCCATTTAATTAATGTTGATAGGGGGAATAAAAACTCAACGAACTTTAGAAATTTTATCCTCTATCATTTAATATACTAAAAATCTAATATACCAAAATCCAGTTATTCAAAATAACATTCAAACATTGATTTCATCATGTTAATTTCTGTGTCGTGAAAGTGTCGACAAACCAGCTTTGTGCAAGTGGCGTAACAACGGCTTGGCATAGGGACAGTTGCCAAAGGCGTCGGCCTGCAACAGATCAAAAGCGCGCAGCAAAATCTCTAATTTTTCAATTTTTATTTAAATAGATATTTCACTTTTACCCTCGATAACAAAAAAGCTAATAATTAATTATATTTAAATATATTTCATTTAAACCATTATAATATTTTTTATTATGTTTGTTGCCTTTGTGGAGCTTCTTATCATACTAATTTCAATATGATTTTATTAGCAATACTGCAGTCTGCAGGAACCGGAACGAAAAAAACACAATTTTACACTCTGTTACGTCATAGAAATTTAAAAAGTCACAAACCTGAAATTTGTCAAATTGTCAAGGGCGCCAAAAATAAATTACCCAAGGGCATCGAAAACCCAGTTACGCCACTGTTTGTGCATCTTCATTAGTAATGCTTATTTTTAATAATCTTTCCAAAAAAATATTTCACCAGCAATAAATTAAAATTTAAGTTTAGATCATTCAATTTTATCACAACCCTCGATAATTTTAGCCATTTTTCTTGCTTGCAAAATACTTCTTCCATTAAATTTCAAATGTTGAAATTTAATATACCCTTCCCTTGTTTTTCGACCAATTCAAAATTAATTGTCTGGTTCTTTCTTGTAATTGTCTTGACAGATTCGCTTTTACCGTGGCCATCACTAATAAGATTTTAAGTCATTTTAAAACTCTACTCAATTGCAATAAGAATATTTAAACAACCTATTACTTTATTTTTTAACAATTTTATTTCCACATAAACAATCAATTTTTGTCAAAAAAATTATAGTTATTTTTACTGTAGGGAAGGGTATTGAGGTGTCAACTGAAGTTCTATACACTCACCAGAAATGCCTGTCGCTTCTTGTTGGAGCATTAGCACAATATTCAGATATAAATAATTTTTTAGTAATTTATTAGTTTAAAAATCTGCTAAAAAATTCGTTAAACAATGTATACGCTGTCATATAAATGCACACATACTTATTAGTGATACGAGTTCAGAATCACAAGGCAAATTTAAAATACATTTGGTTCCATCTACATCCACCAAAATGACTAATGATCATATACTTTTTAGGTATTCGCATTTTGGTGTATTTTCTTAACGAACCTGAAAAAATATGTCAAAAATATGTCGAATGATTTGTCTGTTTCTTAAAAATTCAATTGTGCAATGGCAATAAGATTTAAAATCATTATTAAAAGGCTAGTGTGAAAATAACGGTTTATGTTGTATAATGTATCCCTAGGTAATACATGTGTATTTTCCTTACTAATTAGTTATTAGTAATAACTTAATAATTAAACATTTGTTTAAAACATTAGACCAAATTTCTTGTAGTAAAAAATAATACTTTTAAACATCTGACATGAAAATATATTAATTTAAAATATTTTAAAATAGTAAATAAAATTACATAAATTTATAATATATATTTGAAATATAAAATTAAATATTTTATTAATTTCAATTTTTGATATAAAACTTTTTTACAGAAACTTTTACACAGAAAACTTATAGAGATTAAAAATTTAATTAAATGAATAAATCAATTACTGATGTTGATTAATCTCAGAAGATTCTTAAAAATCATGTAATTATAAATTTATAAAATTAGCAATTTCCTTTGAAAGTTTTGGAAAATCTAAAAGATTGTTAAACAAATAAATAATACTTTTTTTAGGAATTAGCTCTCATGTTTGGAGGAAAACGAAGTGCAACTGTTTCGTGCAAAACTGATGTTGAATTATTGGCCGTATCTAGGGAGGACTTCATTGATATATTTATGAGCACATCAAGTAATGAAGAGCCAGACCATATTCGACTTTTAAGAGGTTTGCCTTTATTAAGTCAATGGCCAATTGATGAGCTACCATATGATGATCCATCAATCTGTTTATTTACGTATTTCCGGTAAATCTTTAATAAAATATTAAAAGTTGTTTTAATCGGGACTTTCCAAGACTAAAATACAACAGACTGATATGACCAAAAGTAGTAATGTAAATTTGAAAATAAAAATTTTTTTTTCGTCTTTCGTTTTCCTGAGATTTGAATTTCATGTGTTCTTTTCACAGAAAGAGGAACCTAAAACTTGAAATTTGCTAGAGGCCATGAACCTTTTTGGTTGACATTTTAGTTCTTATTTCTGAAGATGAAGAAAACTAAAATGTAGAAAGTAGTGAATATGAGTATAAAAAAATATTTGAAAATATTTTTCAATTATTTTATAATATTATAAACATAGCTAATTTTTTCAATTTCATTCTCTTATCCATTATGTTCTGTTAATAGCTGTTAGTTAGATATTTGTATTTGAAAATGATGTAAGTCAGAAAATATAAAATATATTATTGTTTTAAATATTTTATATTGGCATATTATTATAAATAAATGTTTACTAAATTTTATTATACATTTTAGGTTTTACTGGTTAGTTTTTTTATTTTTTAAAAAAATAGCAATCAAGGGTGTACGCTGAAAAAATTTCGGGGGGCGATTTTCAAAGTAAATTTTCATTAAAAGGTTTTATTGGTTTTGTATTTATTGCATATTAAATTATAAACTATAAAAATCTTATAATCTTTTACGTTTACAGCATTTTTTAAAATAAATTAGTAATGCTTTGATATATTATTATTAATACACATTAGGTTAAAAATTGACAATTTAAATGTTATTCACTTTAATAATAACCATTATACTTTTTGCCGCCAGAGGCCATAGGTAAAGCATCTTTTCAGTGGTTCATTTTTATTTAGATTTACAAATCGCAACACTTTGATATGAAATAGGGTTAAATAAATAGAGGGAACTGGAAACTATAAGAATATTGCTAAATTTACCGATTTTTGTTTTACAAGTAATTTGGTATATAAATATTGAATAACCGTTTTACGGTAAGGGATGAATGTTTCAATGATTTTATGATATTAAAAATTTCAAAAAACTACAGAGCACAAATCACATACTCTACGTAACAGCTGCTTTCCGTACGATGTACATCGGCTCTCAAACCCAAGAAGCATATAAACACGAATTAAAATTTTTTATTTACCAAATTATTTAACCAAATTAAAATTAAATTAACCAAATTAAAATTACCGTTAAATTACAGTTTACAGTATGTTTTAATTTTATTTAATACAATTTACACTCAACACAGAAACTAGTTCTTAATTTTTGTTCCTTTTGAAATTTCTTTGGACGGTTATCCCCCTAATTCCCCCCCTCTTCATACGCCCATGATAGCAATAGAGATATTTATAAAATAAGAATGCTCACCGTTTGTGTTATTTATTTTATAAACAAAAAGCTTAAATGTATTTCTTGATTTTTTTTGATAAAATGAGGACGAATGGTAATATATGCAAGAGCGCCAAGAAATTGAAAACTTTGAACTTTGTAAACACTAAATTTATGCATTCTTAGTTTTCATTGTTACAATTAATTATATATTCAAATTAGACGAGGAACTGTTCTTTGTCATGACAGCAATTCTGGAAGTTGGGTTTACATTGTAAAATCGGGCACATGTAGAATTATCAAATTTATTCAGCTGAATTCTCAAGAACAAAAAGAGAAACTGAAACATCAACGAGATTCAAATGATTACTTCACTTTTCTTACACAAAGTTTTACTCATTCAACTAAAAGTCATTCAAAACATGAGGTAAATATAGAATTGTATTTATTATAATGATAGGCTGAAATTTAATTTACTCTTTTTAGATCCCACCTCCAGAAATTAGGCCATCTAAGGAATTTAATGGAAAATATTATATCCAATTAAAAATACTCAGTGTCGGTTCAGTTTTTGTAAGTTTTAATTTAGGTTTTAAAAAAGGCATGAAAAAATTCAATTTTGGATATAATATATTTAACTACAAAAAAAGCCAAATGTTACTCTACGTTTGGTCATAAATTAATTTATATAGAGAAAAATAAAGTTACCAGACAGTTGGAACCAGAAGAAATACACCTAAAAGTACAATTAATAGGTACACAATCATTTATAATGTGCATTTTTAATTATAAAAATTTGCAATTTGAGATTTTTCAAGCGCTTTATCACATTCTATCATTCCATGAATCAGATAGGAGCATAGTTGAGCATAATAAATTATAATTTATTTTATAAAATTCCTACTTTTCTTTTTTAAAGGAAACTAATTTTATGTTTTGAAAATTATGAACAGTTAAATTGATCGAAATAACAATAGATGAATAAATATCAGTAATAACACAAAGGTTTTGCAAAAATTATTAACATGATACATTCGAAATTTTTAAATTTTAATAAAAATGTTATTAACATTAACAAATAAAAATATTTTTATAAACTTTAAAAAATGAAAATCTAATGAAAAATATAACTTTGAACTTACCAACTACCCTATAATATGTGTTTTTGTTCCACATAATTTGATTTGCACATTTTGGTGTATAATATATCAAGGAATTATTTAGAACAATTTCGTTTGATTGACAATTATTATTTTAAAATGCCATTAGTATGATTCAAAGCGTCTTTAACAACAATAATGATGAACTTTCTATGATATATATTTGTTGGGGTATCACGAAAAAGCACAGTAAAATCGATAAAACACAAAAATGATAAAAGTGCAATATTAATTAAAAAATTTACAAAAATTCGAAAGTAGTATTGATCATGGGAAATTGGTATGGTTGAACGTCAAATTGAGAGACGAGTCCAGAAATAATAATAAAAATTTAGTGAGGGGTCCCTAGAAAATAATATAAGATAAAAAAGGAAATTAATTAAGAAAAATTAATTACTAATGGGAAGCCCGAGGCAATGGGAAACCCAAGAGATGTGAAAAATCCAAGAGCTGAGGAAAACCCGAGAGATGAGGAAAACCCGGCGCATAGACGGAATAATATAGTAGGATAAATTAGCCTAAACAACATTAAATGGGCGCCACTGAGTAACGGAGAGGTAATTATGTTGCAATTAGTAATTTGGTAATGGACCAAACGTTGTTGACAAATGTCGATCTGGAAAGTAATTATTATTAATAATTTAATAATGTAGAAAATATTGTTGACAATCGTCGGAAAAAAGTCTGAGAAGGAGTATAAAAGAAAGAGGGAAAAACACGAAAGGACAGTCATCATTAACCAGATACGAAAGACAGTCATTATTACCCGAAACGAAAGAGAGACACTATTAACCAGATACGAAGGACAGTCATTATTAACCAGACACGAAGAGCAGATATTATTAACTAGAGTGAATCGACGTGAACGAGCAGTAACTAGGTTAGTAGAGGAATCCAAATCCAAGTAAAAAGTCAAAGTTATCTATCAGAAAGGGTGGCTCTTCCTTGGACAACCTACCCTAAGATAATCAGAGTTATACAGTGGTTAAAAGGTGCAAATCAATTAGTGAAATTGTGATTACAAACATTGAAATAAAACGGATTGATCTGTCATTGTAATAAAGTGTAAATAAAATTATTCTGTGTTGGGTTTGCTTATTTGATTGAAAAAGGACACGAGGAGTCAGAGGGAACCGACTTTCAATAATAATAACTCAACATATTCAAGAAAAGATGAATATATATTATAGAAATACTTCGCACTATATTTGAATTCACAAAGCCTTCAGACGTTATATCAGTCATTTTTTGTATATTTTAGTATGGTAGTTATTTCTTTTGTTGAATAAGCAAATCAAAAAAGTAATCAATGACATTATTTCTCTTTATACGTGAATTTAAGGTTCATATGTAAACTATTTATATAATCCAGAAAGGCCTTACTTGTTTACAACTTTCTTACCACAAAACTTTTTATCAACATACCCTTTGTTAGTTTACTAAAATTGTTAGATGAAATTTTACTTAACAAACTAGACATAAAAATAAAAGCTAATTGGAAACCTTAATTTCTGCTACAAAATATCAGGGTTAAAAACATTGCAAATGATTAAAATGCTGTAACACTTTTTAGTAACATATTCATTAATCTTATTCATTGAACTAAATGTGCTTAGCACAGTGCTGCCAACAGAATGAAGGGGTCTTTTCTGATTATACTGGACAAAAATCTTTTTCATATCTAAAAACATTAAAGAATTATTTACGCTCCTCGATTTGACTTCTAGATTGCAAAATCTAAATCTAAAATAAAATTGAAGTTGATAATTAAAGTTTATTATAAAGACTTTTTTGTTTTTCACCTCTGATTTCTTTATAAGTGACATAATATTTTCTACAAAAATTTGACTATGAATCAGATTTATTTAAGGTAAACCTTTTTCACTAATTGACATTATTTTATGTTTTAATTGATTTTATTAAAGAACTGTGTTTGGTTTATTTTTTATATTTATTTTTTTGTTTTGTATCATACATTTTTATTTCTTATTACCTATTTTTATTTATATAATAATATTATTGATTATTTATTTTTATTATTGAATTAAATCTTTTCAAATGAATAAATATTTCTAAATATAAAAATTACATAAGCAGACATATCCTAGTAAAGTTGCATTTACAAATTTGAAAATACGTTTGGATACTCGAAAATTTGATTAATTTAAAGATTGAAAATGGTAGAGTAAAAATACGTGTAAAATTCAAAAATAAAGCGAAAACATATTTTTATAATATTTTTACAAGATTTATGGGGAATTTGTATATTTAAAATTCTGAGAATAATTAATGAGCCAGCCTCTGCTCTTATAATGGAGTAGACGAAAAAGTCGGAATTAAAAGAAGTTTATAATTTTTTTGTATGAATCAGTAACAACAGGTAAATCTATGCTATTTTTAAGCAGCTTATCAGTCAATGAAAAATTTAAGTTTTATATCTTTATTTACATACAAAACAACTTTCTTAATTCAAACATATTCAATCTTAACTGACAATAATCTCCACAATAATTTATTTCTTTTTGCCTAGTTTATCTCATTAAATTTTTCACTTTTGCTTATATAGTTTTTCAGAACTGTTTTCAGCAACATATTTATATCAAGTTTTTTTTTTAGATATTTTTATGCAATAAATATATAAATTGAAAATTTACAACCACTACCTCAAGTTTTGAATGAAATTACTACATCGCATTCTAATCAATCCTATTTTACAGTAAATTTAGGAGAAATGTCAGTAGTATTTAATCGGTAGTATGTCACCCCAGCACACCATTGACCCTTGTGGGAACGGTAAGATTTAGGGTCGAAGCTCGAGATGGCTTAAGTCCACCGATTACATGCTACTAATGTCTAATTATAATTTTAAACACCCTAAAACAATATTTTTAAATTATCTGATTTATTATTATGATTTTTGTTTCAATAATTCCTTTTTATTTTATAGATTTTAGCAGATATGATTTACAATATGTAACTATTATCTTTTTTAATATATAATGATCTAATAATTGGTTTCGAAAGATTAGAGAATTATGTAAAAAGTAACACCATACTTTGTTATTTGTTTGATTTCTTAAATTTAAAACATTCTTTCAAAAATTTATTTGACCACAAAATTGAATATTATTTAAACAAAAAACATTTTGGCACAATAAAAAACATTTTGTACAACAAATAGTTTTAATATTTAAGCAAGCATGAGTTTTCAATTGAATTGGAAATATTTATACACAAACATTCAATAAATATTTTATCTTTTTAAATTTTTAAACATTAATTTTACAATCAAGTCGTTTCATCATATTATAATTTAAACTTTATTAAAATCATTTTATCCTTTTTAAATGAGAATTAAATTTCTTTCTATTTAATTATGGTCACATTAGTTATCCCAAGAAATTTTCCGGATTTTTGAATTTCTAAATATAAATATTTCAAAATAATCTTTTGAATATTTTGTCATTTGATAATTAGATTTAATTACAGGGATTAGAACCTATGGCATTTGAATTTGTTGGAGGAACTACTGGTGTAACTCTTGTCAGTGACGGTGCTGAATTGGTAGCCATAGAAAGAAACTTTTTTCAAAAGCATATGTCTAGGCAATATCAGTCATGGCTAAGGAAAGAAGTACTGATTATATTTTTCATTAAATTTTCTAATAATATTATGGACATTCTGAAAATTAGAACTTCTTTTCTCCAAAATTTGAAAATTAGAACAAAAATTAATAAAAATTTGAAAATTAGAATTTATTTTTAGTTAAAACTAAAAAACAATATCATAAACAACTCTAAAACTATTTTGCTTTTCTGATCTAACTTGAAACTATTGAATGATTCCTTTTACATTTACATGGTTCATAAGGACATAGAATGTATAAAATATAAGTTTTTAAACAATTTCAATTTTTAAGTTTTAAATAATTTCTAATTTATTAAATTTTGGACGAAAAAGTTCTTATTTACAAATTTTCCTTAATATTATTTGTTTTCAATAAATAATTAATAAATAATTAATAAATAATTAATAAATAATTAATAAATAATTAATAAATAATTAATAAATAATTAATAAATAATTAATAAATAATTAATAAATAATTAATAAATAATTAATAAATAATTAATAAATAATTAATAAATAATTAATAAATAATTAATAAATAATTAATAAATAATTAATAAATAACCAATAAATAATCAATAATTAAATAGCATTGCAATATATTATTAGACATTTAAGTTATTCATATAATTTTAATTTACGAAAATATCCAGAACCACCGGACTATAGGATCGTACCTTAAAGCAAACAATTAAATATAATGGTGATATAAGGAGCACCTTGACAAAGTCCAGAATCCCGAAATGGAACTGTAAATTGAAATTTTTTTCATTATATCCTCACTAACGGCGCTGAATGTAAGTGAAATAGAGGTTCCCAAACTAGTATCGCTTTATATAGGTTCCTTAAATTCTTTGAAGCGTCAACCTCTTAAGCTTTACTTATGAACTCGATCTTCTTCAAGAAGTATTTAAACATTGAAAATGTTTTTGGATAATCAACTAAGTCCAAAAACTATCAAAAATCTTTATATTTTAAAAATGCACTTGTCTGGCACAATTTTTTACGCTTCATTGATAAGCCACTGCTTAACTTTGATAATTAATTTTGAGAAAGACATTTATTATATCAAAGAAATATAGAACTTTAAAAACCAAAATCATAAATCAAAATAGGACTTTCTAAAAGATTCTATTGAAATAAACAAAAAGAAAAGAAATAAATGATATTACAAAATTGACTACAATTACAATTTTATTAAAGATTTCTTACTTGGTTTTGACGAAGTCATCTATTGGTAATTCAGTATTAGAACCAGCTTAGGGATCCTTTATAATCCTTTTAATATAGAAGTTCTTATACTTCATCTAACTTTTTAAACTTTCATTTCTCTTTTAAAAGTGAATGTATTATTTCCACCCCATATCTAAATTTAATAACAATTCAAAACGAAATTTTTTAATTTGATTTTTTATTTCCTCAATTTGCAGAAGTCTGTCAAATAATTTAACTGAAATTCTATATGGGAGCATTTTATGGAAATGACAATGTTCTAAAAAATATCACATTCATGGCGTTTAGTTGGATTATGCCATTTCCTAATTAAACCTGCTATCAACATATATATTATGAGTCTCATTCGGGTGATATATTTTGGGTAAGATTTTTGCAAAAATCTACCGAAATGAGCCTAAAATACGAAGTTCTAACACTTTGTTGACGAATGTAGATTTTCATTTAAATACCGCTGATATTATAATGAAATATATTTTTCAATAGAAACAATTAGTAATTTGTTAAACAATCAATTTTTAAAATTAACAAATTTATTTTTGTAGATTTTAATTTAATTGAAAGTATTTTAATTATTTTTTAAATATATTGCTAAATTGCAAAAGGATTTTAATGAATAAATATAAAATTTATTTAATAGACTATTGCAGAAAATAGAAATATTAATAAACAATTATATAAAATTGCCTTCAGAAGAAATAATAAATTTGAATAATGTAAAATCCTTGTTAATGCAAACCTACATAAAAATCCCCCAAAGCATTTAATTGTAAAATGATGATTATAATAATAAATAATTTTACTTATTTTTTTCTCATATTAATTTGTTGAGTAGTTTAAAATTATATTTCCTATATTTTTATTTTTTATTTACAAAAAATATCAAATCTTTAAGTTTTATTGAGAATCTGTTAATTCCTTTTACTAAATCTATTAAAGAATAAATAGATCGTTAAAATAGAACCATGTGAAAAATAATTTTGATATAACATATATGTGTAAATTGCAAAATCAGGAATATTCTGCCTGAAACACATAAAGGTAAAATATAATGTAAGGATAAAGTAAATTTACTCCTAATTTAACTATAAATTAGATGAGTATTGTTGGGTTATTATTATTGAAAGTCGGTTCCCTCTAACTCCTCGTGTCCTTTTCAAATCAAATAAGTAAACTAAACACAGAATAATTTTATTTGCACTTTACCACAGTTATAACTCAATCCAATTTATTTCAATGTTTTGTAATTACAATTTGAGATTTATTTGCACCCTTCAACCACCGAATAAATTTGATTACCTTAAGGTAGGTTATCCAATGGATAATCACCTTTTCTGATAGATAACTTTTGACTTTACTTGGGTTTAGGCTCTTTTACTGACCTGACGAGACTACTCGTTTGCTTCAATCACTGGCCCTTTCTTGTTTTTCCTTTTTCCTTTTATACTCCTGCTCAAACTGTTTTCAGACAATTGTCAACAACATTTGCTGCCATACTAAATTATTAAAAATAATTACTTCCCACAGTCCACCTTAGCAGACATTTGTAAACAACCTTTGCTACATTACTAAATTACAAATTATGAAATAATTAACTCCCCATAGATCAGTGGCGCCCATTTAATATTGTTTAGGCCAATTTACCCTTTTCTATTATTCCGTCTACACGCCGGGTTTTCCTCATCTCTCGGGTTTCCCATTGCCTTAGACTTCTTACTGACTCTGGCTTCCCATTAGTAATTAATTATTTTTAATTAATTTCTTTTTTGGTCTTATATATATATTTTAGAGACCCCTCACTAAATTTTTTATTATTATTTCTGGACTCATCTCTCAATTTGGCGTTCAACCATACCAATTTCCCATGATCAATACTACTTTCGAATTTTTGTAAATTTTGTAATTAATGTTGCACTTTTATCATTTTGATGTTTTATTGATTTTACCGTGGTTTTCGTAATACCCCAAAGTATTTTTTCTGTAAACATTTATTACAATAGATATTCTAATAACACTCATTGTCCGAACCAGGAATGTGATGAATTCCTGAATAAACGGATAACAGAAATATCTTAATATTTATGTTACGTAACGTGATTTTACTGATGGCTTGAAACGAAAATGAAAATAAAATCCTTTAAAAGTTAAAATTATATAAATATTTTATTTAATTTTATCAATTCAAACTTCAATATAAGAGTAGAAATGTGCAGAAGTATATTCTAATACTGAAAATTTGTGAATACCTTAAATAAATCTGATTCATAGTCAAATTTTGTAGAAAATATTATGTCATTTATAAAATAAATCAGAACATTAAAGAAGTCCTTATAATCAATACATTATGTTTATTTAAATTCAAGATTAAGTTGATACCTGATTTTTTCAAGTAAAACTTTATTTTATCTTTCTTGTCATGATAAATAATTTCGATGTCTTATTTTTTGAAAAAACATTCCTGTTCAAAAACATTAATTTTTATTAAACAAAAAGTCTTAACTAGTAAAATGTCGACTTTCTGAAAATATTTTATTTTAATTAATTAAATATTTATTTGCTTAGAAAAGTCATATATAAAAACAAAAAGAAATAAAGATAGTGTTAAAAATATGTATCTTTTGATATAGTTCCTGTTTGTTCAAAGTTTTTTCAAAAACTTAAAACACTTTAAATGCGACAAAACATTTTAAATACAAAATAAAACAAAAATAAATAGTGTTTATTGTTATGAATTAATTCATTTAGTTGACAGTGATCAAAAACTTGAGGTGGTGATGGCAGGTAGTGACTTGCACCGATGAAATATGTATTCATCCCCAAGATTTGAACACCATCTAAGCAAGATTTGAAATGTATCAAATAAATACTGTGACACTCTTATGATGCAAAAAACAAACAATAAATAAATATCGAAATTTATTTCACATAAAACCAATTCAATCATTGCTAGTTTTTCAATTCGTTGAATTTTTATATTTCTTTTCTAATTCTAAAATCTCTCTTTTGATTGCTGAATAATATTTTAATTTATTATAATTATTATGATTAATATTTTTATTATTTTATTTAAAGTTTTTAGAAAATTTTATATTTCAGTTACAACCATTTCCAACCATTGAAAATTTAAAGGGAAAGTTAAAAAATTTTTATCAATGGGCAGATTATAAAGAGTCAATGATTCGAGCTATTATATTTGATAAATTAAATTATTAATCAAGAAAGTTTCCCAAATGAATAAAAGAAATGTATACCACAAATTGAATGTTCTATTATAATAAATTGACTTATAATTTCACAATTTTATGTTTGTATTTATATTTTATATAACTTTTATATTTTGAATTTTAATTGCATTAGAATTACAGAATAAAACTGATTTTATTAAACAAAAAATAGACTTAGTAAATATTTCTGGTCAATTCTGAATTAATTTTAGTCGGATTTAAAAAATATAATGTAATAATTTTAAATTTGATTTTTTCGTTAGATTAATATAATTAATAATAATATTAATTTTATTAATATTTTAAATATCTAATTTTAAACGACATTATATTTTCTACAAAATTTGACTATGAATCATATATATTTATGGTATTCAAGAATTTCGACTATGAATCAGATGTATTTATGCTATTCGCGAATTTTCGGCACAGCCTTTTTCAAAAATTCTTGAATACTATAAATATATCTAATTCATAGTCAAATTTTGTAGAAAATATAATGTCTTTTATAAATAAAAAAAATCAGAGGTGAAAATCAAAAAAAGTCCTTATAATATCATATTTTAAATTGCAATCATTTTTGTTGTTATGGTTTTGATTTTTCCAATTATCTGACTATGAAATTTAACAATTTTTGTTTTAATTTCATTATCTTAATTTTATATTTAAATCACTAATTATTTAATTTCATTCAATTAATCATTTGATTTTTCTAGAATAAATAAATGTATAATTAAAATGTATTAGTATTAACCTAATACATTATTAGATAGAAATTAAAAATTACCTTTAGGGAGCATCCATTAAGGACGTCCCCTATGAATGGGGGTCTTTGCAAAATGGACGATACAGAGGGACAGAAAGGGATGGGGGAGGGGGTCAAAAATTGTTTATTTTGGGAGTGACGTCCATAAAAGATCTTCCCTTAATCCTATTTAAGGACATGGTAATATATAATTATATAATATTATATAATATCAATATAATATTATTATTTTAAACTAAATTTTACCTTAAATTGCGCGGTACATTTTTGTTACTGGATACTTTACTATACATCAAACATGTTAAAATATCATCAACAAAATATTGAACATGAATATAATCATAATTAGTTTTTGATTAGTTATAATAGGAGTAATGTAAATAAAATTTATTTTTGTTAGTAAATATAATAGATATCAAAATACTGCTAATTAAAATAAAGTATTGTTAAGTTATAATTTTATTTGGTTCGGTAGAACTGTTTGCTCTGACTCCACGTGCTCTTTAAGTGATACTAGAATAACTCAACACAGGAAAACTTTTATTCGATACTAACAATTTTACAACGATTCGAATGTTACTTTTACAATAATGGCAGGAACCCCCACGGAAAGCCGCCTTTTCAATTAACTACTAAAATATCCTTGACAAGTCTGACTAGTTCTTTTTCAATCTCACGAATCTTTTTAACTTTTCTGTTACTCGCAATTTTTCAAAATTATTTGCGTCCCTGTCGTTGATTTGAGACTCCCTTATATAGGGAATCTCTCATCAAACAACTAATCTGATTTACGGCAATTTACATTGGACTCCCGGGGAACTAGTTAGATACTTTACTTTTATCTTTTGGCCGCTTCGGCCGTTCCCCGGGAGAAGATTACAAAATAAATCGCATTAGGGAATAATCAGTTCCCTTCTTAATTAAATTAATTCAATTCGAAGAATTTCTCCCTAATTTAATTTATTTGTTTTCGTCATTTTAAAAGATTAATTAATTAATTTATAATTTTAAAATAACTGTTTCTAGAGGTTCCGAATTAATTTTATATTATTTTTTTCGTACTCGTCTCGTCAATTGGCATCGGCACATACCAATTTTCCCCGGAAAATATTGATTTTAATTTTTTGATTATTTTTAATTAATTATTTTATTTTCCCAAATATTTTTACTTATTATAATAATTTTAATAATTTTTTTAAAAATCACCAAACCCCAACAGTATTCAAAAATGAATAATTGCGCTTTTATGAGTTATATTATTATATATTTAAATAATCAAAGAAAGAAGGCATAGCCAACTATATATTTTGTATAACATTTCGGTATATATTTTGACCGATTATTATACTTGTTCAACCTAGAAATCACATTAACAATAACTAAATAAAAATAAGGAATATATAATTTGATCTCTAATAATAATAATAATAATGTATAAACCGATGATTCATTAATAGCAGCATAAATTAAGATATCAAATAAGTGAATAATAAAATAAGCTCTTGCTGCAAAGTAATAATTATATTGAAAAAGTTACTATTATTAAATAATCATCTTCAGTTTCTTTTTAGCGAATCTGAAGAAACTGAAGTCTATTATAAAATAATTGAAACTTTTTTCAATAAAATTATTACTATGTAGCAAGGGCTTATTTTATTATTCACATATTTGTTAATAAATATATCACTTTGAAACTTTCGTTAAGTATTCTTTTTAATACTTAAAATTAAAAATAATTCCATGTGTAATTTCGTGACGGTACGGCTAACTTCATGAAAAAGAAAGTCTAATTCCGTGATAACATATTTTCAGAAGGACTAATTTCGTGATAAATTATTTATATTATTTAAACTACAATAAATCCTGATTAATTAATAAAAAATGATTTAAAACATTTATGGATAAAATAAAACATAACAACTAGAACATTTAATAAAAATATTCCTCGTAAAAAAGCAGATAAAGTCATGCTTATTATTATGTCAAAGAAATAATTTAGTCATGTAATTCTTTTAATGAAACTTTTTATATATCACATGTGAAATTCTTGGTTACGTTTTTCTTTTGCTCTCGTGGATTTATCCGAGTTTAATTATATTTATTTTATTTTATATATTTTATTTTTTTATTAATGGTTAATTCCTGTCATATGGATTGTCATATTTTTATCATTGATCAGAGTATTGGATCAACCATATATTCCTATCAGTCGTTTGGCATCGAAAACCGTATTATTGGGGTTCTTTGCAACTTGATTTCTTGCAGCTTCATCTTCAAATCCCTCCTTATCCGCAAATGCAAAAACAGCTTACAATAGTTCTGTTTTTTTGGTCTCTATATCCATTATTTTAGTGTGTCCGTGTTGAAAGACTCCTACATAGAAATAGGTAGTTTCTAAAACAATACTAACATTTTGGGTAAATCGACAATGGAAATTAAATGATGGATTTAATTTCAAAATAAATTCCAACAAAGTTTAAAAAATTCTATTTCTTTCTAAGTAAAAGAACAATTCAAATTCTTCTTTATTACATTAAAAAATTCAAAACCCAAAAACTGGAATAAAATTGAAGAAATTAATAAATTACTATATGGCCTCGAGTCTGTATGTGCACCAAAAATTAAACCAAAAAACTACAATCACGCACACAGATGCGACAAACAAAATGACTAATTAATATTTTACATTTTTAATTTAAAATAGTCAGAACATCTACTTATTAAACTTATATACTACAATTTTTATTTAAAATTACTTATACGACGATAAATAATAATAATGAAAACAAATAAAAAGAATGATAATCACAAGTATATCAATTATTTGATGAAATGTTTGCTAAGTTGAGCAACTTCATTCTACAAACTTACTGTTATTCACTATTATGTTTATTATTACGATTTCCCCATATGACATAATTGATTTTCTCTCCCTGCATACATCTTAGAATGTTCAGAATATCATTACGCGACATCATTACACAATATATCATACATTATTATCCATACAAACACTTTTATCATCATTATTTGTGTGACTTTAGTTGTATGAAAACTATATAACTGGTTGCTGGGTCTAATTCAAAATTTGGACATCATATATATTTCTATTACATTGCAATGTAAAAATACTGTTTTACTTTTGTATTTTTCAATATTACACTTTTTGCTTTAGTAGTTTTATTATTTAATAAACTATATCATTTTGGTCGAAAATATATCCACTCCTTGTAACTAATAGCATTACTCTCATTTTAAAATTTTAAATAACAGAGTCTAACATTTTACTGTACAAAGAGTGAGTTATATCATAATTAGATGTATCCAGTAGATCAGGGTTTCTTAACCGGTGAGGTATACCTCCCTTGGGGAGGTATACTAATGTGTTGGGGGAGGTATGAGATTTTGTTTATTTTTGTTATGTTTTTTTTTAAATTAAAAATTAAAATTATTTACAAAAAAAATATATTTAAAAAAAAATCTTCAAAATTTAAACTTTATTCTTTAGATTTGGAAATTATTCTTTAAATTTTTCACATAAATAAATTTTGTCAACATGAAATTTAATATAAAATATAATTTTTTATATCAGTATGAATTAAATATGATTTTTTTTATAAATATATATTAAAATGGTAAAAATAAAATAATATATGTAATGTTGGTATACCACTAATTATGTTTCTTATCTTTTCTTAAAATAAATTAATTATGCTGGAGGTGAGAACATAAAATTAAATATTAGGTGAGGTATGAAGTAAAAAAGGTTAAGAACCCCTGCAGTAGATTGTCTGAAAGTTTATTTAATTTACAATTTTTAATTTCTAAGAAGAATGAATATGTATATCCTGCAACAATGAGCTAAAATTGAACTAATTTCGATATTTAGCTAATTTAATTGAAGAATTATACATTTCCATGTATTGTAATAATTCAATGGGTTTATCAAATGTCATTAACACTGAATTCTAAGACATACCGCAAAATTAGCAGTAAGTAATCATCAATTTTAAAATTATTTTTTTAAACTATTATGTAATTCAATAACATGATACAGTTTGCCTTTTGATATTCATCTTCTGTAACTCCATCCAAAATTGGTGGTAATTTATGTGTGATTTCAGAATTTACACAGATGTCACAAAATTGTATGGAAATATTTCTTTTAAATCAACTATAGTTCAATTAAATATCGATCTTGTTAAAGGTTCAGTGTCTTTAATACTTTAGTCAATAAGTCGGTTACAAACTGATGATAATCAGCAAACCATTTTCTAAGCCCATCAACATATACCAGAAAGGACAAAATAATTTCATTAATAATTGAAGTAATAAATTACTATTGAGATATAGATTTAGAATATAATTAAAATTATACCCCTTCAAATTATGAAAACCCATAGGTAATTATTCTACGATTAATTAGATAAATTACATTTGTAACATGCAGAACCGTGTATTTTTCATTAAAATTATCATAATCTCTTACCTTAAATACAAATTTTTCTTACATTAATAACAATATTCACTAATATTGAAAGAATGTTTTTCATTCAAAGTAAAATGTGATATCGGTTTGTATCTGCAACCTTTGAAAAATTATAAACACAATTCTGAGTAACAAAATAATTTGATAATAATTTGACATTCAGTAAAATTATTACCAGCAGAAATTGAAAAATGCCTTTGAAAATAAATGTTATTTTTTGGTAATATAAATTCAAAATCCGCATAGATAACCAATGAGTGTGTTATTGTCTTCGAACAGTTTTTAAACTTCAAGCGGTATTTATTTGGGTAAGGTATATAATGTTTTACCCAACTGATTTTTCTTACACAATTCTTGATGTTTTTAAAATTCTCTTTGCTTTAGAAATCCATTTAAACAATTTTCATACCCCTACAACACTTTTTATGCTTCAATATTTGTAGATTAGTCACAGCAGTATAATGATACTTTTACCCTCTTTAATCAATAATAAATAAATTGGCTTACTCTAGTTACTTTTATTCGATGAATTATATTCAAATAAAAATGTTTTATTACAATAGCGCAATTATTTATGGATTGCCACTATTATAAATCAACACAAAGATTGTCAAACCTGGATTTTTCTTCTCAAAATTTGAGATATGACAGTTTCGGCATGTCGTTAGAGTAATACACTAATTTTTCGATAACCTAGATATATTGGAATCCTTAGTAATTTTATTTTTAAAATTTATTTTAATTATTCGATTTAATTACCAATTACTCCATACATCTATTTGTTCAAAATTATTTTCACTTCATTTCTTTTTTTAGCATCATTAAGAAAAGTACTAGTCATAGGGACAGCACGATTCGCAAAGTATTTTGATTTCTTCAAAGTTTTCTCAAATTCCAAAATTGAACTTTTGATTGTTTAATTGATTAACACTATTTTCAGTTTATTCAAAAGCAAATATGGAAGTTCTATTTTCTTAACATTATATTTTTCGATGTTCAATTTGTTAATTCTATGTGACTGTAATAAATCGGGCTCAATTTCTGGTTTTGCACTGATGTTGAAAAGTCTTAACTCTTATCTAATTTGAGTAATATTTTTAATATCTAATTTTTCAAATACCTAAAAACTCATGGTTCTTTTTTTTTAAACCGTTTTTCAATAATTACTCATTCTCAGCGTTAAGTTGAGTCAATTTTCAATGTTCATTTTAAAATTTAGGGTAGTGGTCAATAGTGTTTTGGTCTGGCATACAGTATATATAATATATTTGATCTGACAATATTTCGAATCATGGATTGATAACTATTAGGTTAACGTTTATCTTAATAAATGAGATTAATTGTTTTATATTAAAAGAAAAAGTAATTTAAAGATATTAATTACACAAAAAAAATTTATAAAAATAACAAATCTAATAATCTACAAAAGATATTTTGTTTACTCAAATATTGTTTATTTAAATTTGATTGCAAAATATTAACATTTATTTAGCTTATATAAATAATTAAAATTATTTAATTTAACTGAATACATTTTGAAAAATTGAGTTGTTGATAATAATGACTAAAAACTGAAAGCATGTTGTTTTAATCCTAAGTGATAACACTCATCAACCAATCAAATTTGAGTTAAAGATATTTAATTATTTAAAATTAATCAAGTAACACAAACACACTAGTTGTAACACATATAAATCTTGTATTATTCATGCTTTTATCACTCAAAAATATTCTGATCCTACAATAATTAATCAAACATGATGCATTGATATTTCATTGATAATAATATGAGTAATAAATATTGCAGTGAATTACAAAAAATTAATTAATTATTACAATGAATGACATCAAAATAATAAAATATTTCAGCAAATTTCCAACATATTAATAAATTATTTTTCAAAAGTTGCAAAGTATTAAATTATTGCAACTTATTAATAAAGTATGTGTGATACATACATGTTTTGTTGTAAAGAAAATTTGTTGTTCCACTATTTTACATGTTTATATTTATTTATATACCTAACGTTTAATTATCTATAATATGGCTTGATTTAAATTTGAAAACTCTTTGGTACGTGTGTGCTACAGATTGTAGTTTGTTTAAAAGTTACCAAGAAAAAAACGAGAAAAAATAAAAACTTATATTAAATTATATTTTAAATTATAGTTGAAGATAAATGAAGACGGGTTAAAAAAATATTGATATATTCAAAAACTCATTTCTTTATTTTTTGTAATTTCTTGCTTAAATATTTTCAGCAAACAATAGTTAACTTTAACATTTCTATTAATCACAGTGAGAGTCCAAAATGTGAATTCGAAATATTTTTTACAATTTTATTAAAACAAATTTTTATTCTAGAAGGTTTTATTTATTTCAACTCTAATGGCATTTGTTGGAAATAAAAAATAAATTCTTTTTTGGAGATTAAGGTCTTATTAGAGCCAATTTTTACTCCGAAAAGTTTTGAGAGAAAATGAAAAATTAATAATTAATAGCAAAAACTTGAAAACATAGTATAGAAAATCTGATTTTGTTGTCTTAAGATTTATATTAAAATTCTTTCACACCGTAAAAGAGGCATGATGGACGAAGACAGATTCTTTTCTGCATTTATACACTATATGTATGATAGAACACGACGAGCCAGATAAAACATTAAAAAACAACAAGGTAATATTTAAACAAAATTTTCTAAACCAATAATGCAAGGCAACCAGACTAAATTTTAGGTATCTAGAGATTATCCGTATGTAACGAATAATTATGTGGCTAGGTAATATTGAAAGAATAATTACCGGAATGCAAACAATTTCCCGTCAAAAAAAATCAAGTCGTTTCTACAGCTTATCCCAGTTGCTTAGGAGACAGATTTAATGGAACTTTAATTACAAAATACACATTTTAGATTTCTATTTATTAATCTTATAAATTAATATCGTAACGAATATTTAAATTGTATTATGCATATGGAAAAATTCATTAATTTTCTTCTATATTATGTTCATAATATTATAAATGTATGAAACATTAAATAAAATTCTATCAAATAAAAATTGATAATTTAAACAACTAAAAGTCCTAATAAGTTAAAATTAAAATTTTTGATTGTTAAACCATCAAAATATGGCGTTATTAAAATAATTGAAATTAAAACAATTGTAACTCGTTATTGCAATTTTTTTGAAGAATTAAAGATCAAATTTTCGAGATGACTTTTAATATATATATTTAACCTGTAGTGCACAAGTGGAATACATGAAAACTTCTGTTGTTCTTAAAGGTGTAATTGTGGTCTTATCAGCAAAAACCAGATTTTATGTAATCTTAGTTTTATTGCATCATACTCTGATTATTCAAAAAATTATTATCAATAATATCACAAATTGAAATAATATGTAAGTCAAATATTAAATTTAAAAATTATAATAATAATAGAATTTTAAGCATCACATCAATTTAATTATTTCAATAAACACACTCAATGTTCTGCATATGTGCAAAAAGTAGATGAAACATGGGCAAATGATTTGGTATAACACTTTTAAAGATTATTCAAATTAATATTAAAAATTTATAATTTTTTTACATTCTAAAATATATTAAAATATTGTATAATATAAGTTTATATTTTTTTAAATTTGTTGTCCTTATAGGAGCTTAAAATTCTATTATTATTATTATAATTTTTAAATTTAATATTTGACTTACATATTTTTTCATTACTTACATATAAATCAATCGTGCCGAAAAATGTATAAAAGAACAACTGATTTAAAATATTTTAAAATTTATAAAACCGTTAATGATTAGTGAGAAAGAATTTTATGTGAGTCATTGGTGATTAAATCACAAGATCATACAGTTAAAATTCGATCAGCAACCAATTTATTGATATTATATTACACCAAGAGATTTTTATTGAAAAGGTTTAGAATTAAATGTTTAGATTTTCAAACGTTTTTTTTTGTTTAGATATTAAACTCATATTGATGTGTTTTTTTATTATAATTTGTTTATTATAATTGGCTTCACTGAATCAACAATTTTAGTTTTCTTCTTTCAAAATATGAAAAAAAATCAACATGATTTTTATTTTTGAATTATTAACACTTTATTAATTAGCTTTTTCTACACTATAAAAAGGAAATCCAGAAACAGATTAGAGGTAGCGAATGATCTGAGGATGGCTTTTTACAAAAACAAACCAGACATTGACGCAAAAAGAAATTAACAAAAAAAATAAATCTATCATATTAACACTTTATATATTTTTGATAACTAGCAATTTCTATTTTCTAAAAAAAAATTATTCAATTTAAAATTGTCGGGAACCGCGAACATAGCGTTAGACAGAGATTTTGATGGTACAATCATAATGAGGATAATTTATATATTTTGCTTGTTTGGTGTTTTAGTGTTTTTATAAAAATGGGCTATCTTTTCGATGCAATTTGAATCTTCTATTAACTTTAAAATTAAAAAAAAACACAAATGCTAATATATTATACGTATATTTCTAGAAATAATTGATTACAATAATTATTTTGAAACCGCATCTCCATAAACTTTAAACTTATAGACACATGTTTGATTTCTAGCTCCATGATTGGAAATGATTTTCAATTGAATATACTTAATTATATAGGTTGTCTAAATAAGTAATAATATATTAATAATATATATTTTATATAATAATTTCAAATAATCAAAAAATCTACAATAAAATTACTTTAATTTTGAACGTTTGTATTATTTGTCCGTTATTATTAAATGTGAAATCACCCAATAATTTCCGATCAGTGTCAGCAATGTTAAATAATCCCTAGTAAAATAAAATAAAAGTTTTATTTAAATTTAGATTTTATTATTCATTAAAACAATTAATAAAATTGATTTTACTTATCTCATTCTTTTTAGACTATATAGATTATTATTTTTTATTTATTTAACACTAATTTTAGGAACATTCTTTCAAGGGTTTTGAAAATTTTAGTTCCCAAAAATATCAGGATTATAGTCAAGTTTATAGTAATGAATTTTTTTGTTGACTTGAATTATGAGGAATTTCACCAAATGTTTAAGAACAAATATTTCTGATTCATTTTTTATTAAACAATATAATGATCAACATAGAGAAAATCTTTTAAAATTTTTTATTTTTCACTTAAATATTTTTTATCGTAGTTATTGGAATATTTTTAATCTTCTATATTTTTAACAAAGGCAAAATTATGCGCAATAATATTGACAAATGCCTTGACAATCAAATTATCCCTCAGTTGTGCAGCACTTATCATATCAAGGTTACTTTTGCTCTTAAGGGTAGTGGAGAGTGATTTTAAAAGAAATATATCTTCTTTCCGTCAATAGCGAGTAACCGAACTTGACAAATTAAAGAAAATTAACAAAATAGTTTTCAGGAATCATAGTTTAGGCATGTCGGTTGAACTGGAAAATCGGAGAATAGTATAGATAAAAAACATACCGCAAAGAAATTATTTTATTTTTTAAGGATATCGTAAAAGGAATATTGCCTAAGGTTATCAAGATATTTATTCTGTTGAAAGTCAACAAAATTAGAAAATAATGAGTGAATAAAATGAGAAGTTAAAACAGAATTTTCACATTTTATCTCAATTATGGGTAAGAAAGAAGTGAGAGTAGAATGAAAAAATCAAAAAAAAGAAAATTATTTGACAGATTTAAGAAAAAATGTGATTTTTTTGTAACAATACTTATTGTTTGACTTGTTTAGAATTGCAATATCTCACTGTAGTTTTTGAGTCAAATGTGGCCAGTTTTAATATATTTTGAAAAGTCCTCTGCTTAAAATACATTGTTGGTAATTGTATTTACTTGTTGATTCAAACAATAGACCGATTACTGTTATATAATCGAACAGCATGCTTTCTATGTCATATAAATGATGTTTCTTTCGTATGCTAAAATTGATGTTGATGAATACAATTATTGGACACGTTAAATGGTCCAGCTCAAATAATGAATACGATAAAGATGTCTTCGTTAATTTTAAATCGATTGCTGTAACATAAACAAATTTCTTGAAGAAATGCTGTTCGATACAGTCATAGGTGCTAAAGGTCTTGATGTAAGACATTTTAATGGCTCAGGTGGAAGCAATGTAGTTGGCAGCGCGCAATATTATGACAGCGAGAAATTTAACGATAGAGGAGGTCACCGAGATAATAACAGATCCCACGTATTTCAAGTAATTTCTCGAAAAGACAGGAAAACGAGAATTCAACAATAATTTTTGGCTTTCTCGTCCAAAATTAAATCGGGCCATTTAAAAAAAATCAAAGTTACAACTTCATTAAAACAAAAATTTAAAACGGGGATTACATAATGGGCTTTACTTATAAGGTAATTTGACCTTCACGGTGGTCTAAGGCACAGTTCGCATAGTATACTACTGCTATATACTGAACGTTTTATAATCTAATGAGAATTTTTTTTAAATAACTGAATTTTTCTATATTTATGCGGTTTTCCTCACATCTCTATTTGATAATTATGAAATTAAAATATCAAAAATTGTTTGAATACTGAAGATTGACGATGATATAAATTTATCTGTTAAATTAATTTTAATTTGTAATAAATTTTAAAGACTTCAAGAAATAATATTTAAAATGATGTAATTAAATAATGATTTAATTTCAAATTATATATAATTTCACAAATTATATATAAGTTTTACAAATAGTTTTTTTTCTTTTTCATAATTTAGATAGTTTACTAACATAAACTTTGAAATCTTTTGGAGCATCGTTAATGGAATTCTCAAAAGTTAATTCTTTTGAAATATGACCTATGGAAATATGGGAAACCTTTGTTTCAGAACTTAATTGTATTGTTACATGAGCTGGAAGATTTTTCAATAGCCAACAACGATTGTAAACCATATTTGACAATATTAAAGATCTTAAATTAAATAAAATTTTTAAATATTTTTTAAAAGTTTATTAAATTAATATTTTAGATTATCCGAGATGACAAAATAAAAAAACCAAAAAAAAGAACTACAAAGAATTGAAAAAAAATTGAAAAAAATGTAAAATGGAAATTAAAAGTTCTTTTAAATAACAATACTACAGTATTTTTTTCCTTTAAATCGGTGATTCCCATCAACCTTTTCGTTAGATTTTTTAAGACAAAACTAAATTATTATTGTAAAGATTGTCCGGTCCCTTTGGTATCAATTTTCACTAAATTTAAATTTGGTTCATTACTTTTTCTTCGTTTGACAGGATAATGTCAAAACTACCAATATCACGACACGGAATTTGATTAATAAATTAATTTGTAATTTTTGAATAACGTCATTTTTGGAACCCTTATCATCTAGACTCTAGATTCTAGAGGTTATCAAATTTTTATTCATTATCTCTATTGATTCTCGTTCGAACATCTCCATGAGAAATATTAATTTTTCACATTTTAATTAGTGTTTACGCTTCAATCATATTTTTAGATTTGGGTTTTAACTTGTTTAACACACTAATTTCCTTACATACAACT
Organism: Schmidtea mediterranea; assembly: GCA_022537955.1. NCBI lineage: Eukaryota > Metazoa > Platyhelminthes > Tricladida > Dugesiidae > Schmidtea > Schmidtea mediterranea. Next base: position 18,057,630 of record CM039682.1, read on the forward strand.
CCATGCAACCCCAACAGTATTTAAATTTTGTGTATTTTGGGTATTTAGAAATATAATTTCAAAAAAATTGAAAATATTTACTAGCTAAGATCATGAGACCCCGGATAATCGAGAGCAGTAATTTTAATTACTTTGCATTATTAAAATTAGTATAAAACCGAAAACTGCTGGAAGCGGAATCTTCTACTATTTTAGCCCCATTCGATGCCAATGCATAATCAAAGTATCCAATTATAACATTCAGTTTTTGAGATATTTTTAATAGTAAACTCTCTTTATCTATACAACATGGAAGTGGTGTCACTTTATTAATATTGTCCAAATTAATCGGACTGGCGAAATGTACATCATTATCATTAATGTAAATAATCGAACATTCTAAATAAAAAATTATACGTTTATCCATTTTTAATGTCGGTCAAAGAATTATTTCAAAGGAAATTTTAAGTCACAATTTTGGATGAAAAATTAAAACAAATATTTTTATAATTCGAGTTATGATACAAGTAGATTGCAAATATACTTATGTTTGATCAATCTACTCATGCAGGATTAATTGTATAATAAATCGTAGTTATGTATCACTCGAATGACTAAAATTGTAATTTTTTGTGAATATTGTGCTAATTTTGTTTTGTTCGTTATTTAATAAATAAAATATAAATAGTTTTTGTATATAATCTTTAAATTTATTTATAAAAAATACGTCCAAGTTCACTTTTATTTCAAAAATTAGAAATTTTATATAATAAATTTAATTGTGCTTTAAAATAAATTTAAAGTAAATAAACCTCCAAGCTATTTTATTTAAAAGGAATAAAAGTTTCAAACAGTAATGTTTAATAACCTGGATGCACAAGTAAATTATTTTAAATATATTTTCTTTTCTACGTAATTTCGTTATTCATTTTTTGAGATCTTAAGATAAGCTAAAAATTATTATTTTTTATGCTTCCGCATATAAAAGCAACAGTATAGGTATCTTAATATAAATTTTGAAAAGATTTAATTGCCCACAGCAAGTACATATAAAGTCTAGTAAATTTAAAAATATCTTAAATCTTAAGTTTTTCTAAACCTTAATATAATTTGATTTTTAAACCTTTCAAAATTCTATATTATTTTCTTAATATGTTCAAATTTACTTAATCATTTAAAAATATGGGCTAAATATTTTCTGCACTTAGTAGATTATAAATAAATTAATTTTAAAATGTTTCAAAAAATCATATTCCTATTAATTTTTTAAAATTTTCCTGTAATAAATATCTTTGAACAACGGTTTAATTGGTTTATAAATAAATTTAAAATATTTTTTATTCAACTATGAAAACATTATTTAAAGAAATAATTAATTAAATAAAAATTACATTGATTTTATTATTAGAAAGCACCATTCAAGTGCCATGTATTTCGGAATTTTTCCCGTCATTATCAGGTAGAATATAAATGAATTACAAAATTTTATTTTTCAAAAAAAATTTAATTAAAATTTAATATGCAATTATTTTTCAAAAAAAAATTTTCAAAAATATGCACACAATAACTTTTTTAATATTTTAAAAACAAAATTATTTAATTTAATAATTAACCATTCAATACACTTGAAAACCAAAACAACAATCCACGCAGACTTAATTTAACACACAAACTATTTAAAAACATTCAAAGTCATCATAGCATTTTATACGTTAGTTTTCAGATCTCATTATGTCATCAACAACGCTTCGCGTATAACACGTTCCTAATAATTATTAAAATTTTAGCATGTATAACATATTAAACATAGATAATATAAAAAACTATAAAAAACTATAAATATTAATTCGAGTATTACAACACTATGACTTATGTAACGAAGCTCAAGATGATAGACCAGTGAATCAATTGCAATTGGCGTGAAAGATAAATCTAACGACGCATTGTACATCGGATTATGTTTTTAATCAATTATATTTTACATTATCTTATTAAACAGAATAATAGATATAATAAATTAATATTAAAATATTACTGAAATAGTTAAAATAAATATATTTTGAAAATTTGCAAACTGTCAAAAACAGGTCTTTTACCCTTTTTGATCATTGCTATTTTTGCCATCATCTAATTGTACAGGAATAAGAGAATAATCTATTTTCCTTTGACAATAAATAACCGATATACTCCAAATTATGGAAACACTTAAATACCAAAGATCGTTGAAAGATATATGATTTATACAATATTATGAATTTTTTATGCTTTTATAATCAAAATATTATTTGCTTACTTTGACTTTAATAAATACTCTTATTTTTATATTTGATTCTCTATAGGCTACAATTAACCGTTTTATGGTCAATAGTCTAATGATCAACACCATTTTAGTAAAGATTTTCACAACGAAATTACTATATTGTTGATAAAAATGCGAAACTTTTATTTTATGAAAATTCAAATATAGGAAATTTTGTTTCACTCAAGTGATTAATAAAATGAACTTGATAATTCTTAAAGCGTCAAATTATAAATAAGTATCAAATTTGATGGGTAAAAGAGTTCTTCAAGGGCAGAGAAAAGGGTTGCTTGGGGCTAAGCTCTCCAACAATTTAAGCACATATGAAATTATTTTATTTTGTGTGAAGTATTTTCCTTTGTTTAAATCTATATTTTCTTTAGTTTGAATTATATTAAATTAAGCTGCGTTTGTTCCTAAACTTTTTTGGATTATATCATCCAAAAACTGTATAAAAATGATATTTCCATCGACAGATTTGGTTATGAATTATATTCCAAAATAATAATTTTAGAAATTTTTAATTTAAATAAATTACTGTGAACTCATTAAAAATTGTCCAACTTAAATTTTTTAAAAAAATTATAACTGCTAAAGATTGTTTGCTCTACACCAGCTTTCATAAATAATGTACGTCACGGACAAATATTATGGGCAGTTAGTACTTTAAAAGTTGAAAACATTTTATTAAAAGTTTTTAAATTTTTTAACGTTAATAATATTTTTAATTAAATAAAAATTTCGTATTTATTTTGATTTTTATGGGATTTATGATTTATTTTCATAAAGGTACGATTAAATTTTTATTAAATTTTTGTTTAAATATATATTTTTAAAATTTGGGAAATTAATTTTATGTGATTGTAGTAATTTTCTCTGCATTTCGTGACTTTGATCAATTATTTTGCACCATGTAAAAAGTAGGCACCGTTTAAAAAAATAAAATTAAAAGTTAACACTTTTAAAATAGACAAAAATTAAACTGTGTTCAATCAATCCATTTATTTAAAGAAAATCAATTATTTTTCTAAAAGTTTCTTTTTGAATAAATCTTTTAACATGAATTCACTAATGAATGGTTACATGAGTTTTTTTAATTTATACTAAAATTTGTACATGATCTATTATTTTTATCAATTTCTGAATTCCTAAAAAACATAAGATTCAATTTAAATAGTCAGTTATAAATAACTATTTTTTAAATTTTTCTTCTACATGTTCCATAATTTCTATTCAAGTTAGAAAATAGCTTATATAAATAATTCTTTGTATAGCTTCTTTTTGCTCTTCTACTTCATGGAAAGGTTAAATGTTATTCCATTTAATTTTGGAATGTCATATTAGACATAGCTTAAACAAAACTATAATAATTTACAATATTTTTTATAAATTCTCAACATATGGTTTTAAAATAATAGTCAGCTAATCTTATAAATACGGTAAAACCCCAATATAAAGAGCATCCCACAAAAGCTACATAATTTTAGGTTTCACTGTAAATTGCGATCTTTCCAGCTTCATTTTAAATAAAGTACATATAAAGTACATTTTTACTTTCTTTTCACAAAAGTAGTGTACTTTATATGAAAAACCAACAAAAAAAATTATACGTACTTTTAATATTGATAATATTCATTGCTAAAACGTTTTTTATTGTAAATTTGATATGGTTTTCAAGGATTTTACAAAACATTTTCAACTGCGTCTGTTTGATAAAGTCATAATATTTGTGGAATGTTTCAACGATTAAATGTCTGTAAAGGTTTTCATATAAATCAGGAGAAATCTTCAATTTACTTCCTATTAATTTTAAAGTTTTTTGAAATTGGTTTGCTAACTTTTTGTTGTTTTGACTAAGTTCCATCATGTAATTTTCCAACCGACCAAATATTGCTAAAATAAGTTGTAGTAAAAATATTAATATTTAACTTATACCATTACAAACACTATTTTTGGTATTTTTTTGCTTTTAGGGGAATTTCATTTATAATGACCTAAATCAGTACAATATTTGAACACTCATGAAACTGTTTTAATATAATTATTAAAAAGTAAAACAATTCAATCAACTACTGACTCCTTATGCTCTTTAGTCATTAGAATAAATAACAATATAACCATAGTATATTGATAAATAAATAGTTTATAAAAGGTTAATAATAATATTATAATATTTACATTTTCAGAAGGTAATCATTTCAAATAACCTTCAGCATTCGTCTTAATCTTCGATGACATCTATTTCTAGTTTCGAGATTTACTTCCTTATTTAAGAAAATTTAATTAACTTCTTTTAAAACCATAATCTTCCTGATTAATATTTTTAAATATATAATACATTATTAAAATAAAATATTGAGTACTTTTATATTCATTTTAAATAGGAAAGGGATAAAATTCATAAACATATTTGAAAAACTTTTGATTACAGTCAACCCTCATTAATCCGAAAAATTAGAAATCGATTTCTTTTTGGATTGTGAATTAATTCCGATAATGAAGGAATTTAAAATATATATGATCGCCAGATTAATGGTGAAATTATTAAGAAAAAGACAATTATTTATTTAAAATCTCATCTTAAGTTTTTTGTAGTTTTTTTTGAATGAATTTCTGTAAATCATCTTTGACTTCTTTTAAATTTTTTACTGTATCATTGGTTATTTTTTGAGTAGAACTGTTTGAAGAAGAACTTGCTTTTATGATAATTTCTATTGCATAGAATAAATTCCTTGAACTTATGTTGTAACTGTCATCGACATGGCCATCTTCAGCACCAAGTACAACATTTTCAACAGTGTATTCTTTTTAACAAAGTCGAATGATTTCATCATCATCAATGACTTCTTCTGTTTGAATTATATCCTCTCCAACCATTATTTGATCAAACTCATTCTTGTGTGTCTCAAGAACGGGATCTGATGACAAGTTTTCTTCAGCATAAGATCTGTGAAGACCTGGAATAATTGCAACCTTTTTGAAACAATTTTTGATGGTTTCTTCTTTTACATCTTCCCAAGGTTCATGGAGTATCAATATGGCTTTCTTAAGATCAACAGCAAAGGCTTTTGTTTTATCAAGCGAGTTCATTCAATCAACTACTAACTTTTTTCTGTAATAATGCTTTAAATTTTTTATTATACTTGCATCCGTTGGATGAAGATGAGCAGTTGAGTTCTTCAGAAGCATTATAAATTCAATGCTCTGAAAACATTTCTTCAAGCTATGAATTGGAGTATTATCAAGAAGTAGATAAAATTTCTTTTTGTATTTTCGCAGATGCTGCATAAAACAATTGGTGGACATTTTGCTATGTTCAATAACAAAGGGTATAATGTTAATTGATCCACTAGCATTTGAACATAAATCTATGGTTATTCTAACTTTAGATTGTTTTATGCCTTTTCTTTCATTTGATGAAATCGTTCTTGTAGGAAATGCTTGAAAAAAATTCCAGTTTCATCAATATTGAATATAACTTCTGGGTCAATTCCTGCCAATTTTTCAACTATTTTTTTCTACGGATTGAAACATCAACATTATTTATTGAATTTGCTTCTCCGTTGAGAACTTTCAATTTCAGATTAAATCGATTTTTGAATCTTTAGAGCCATCCTTTGCTGAATTGTAGGTCATCAACATTTAGTTTTTGCCCAAATTCGTTTGCTTTTGTAATGATAATTTCATCGTCACGTAACCCTTTATTGCATTCATTCGAGATATCCATTTGATCAATGAATTCTCAAGCAGAGAATGAATTTTCGAAGGTTGTCTGAAGTAAGTGTTTGAGCTTTTACAATTTACCCATTTCTGTTTATTTTTCAAAATTTCTGATGACGTAGAAATTCCTAGGTCCAGGTTTAATTCTCTTCTAATAATTTGAGACAATTCACTCAGTGACATTTTCTTCGACTCCTTTATTGCACAAATTTTTGCCTTTTGATGAATTGTAATTTCTGTTCTTTTTGCAGCTATATGGATTTTTAATTTAAATAAATTAAAATTGTAAACAAGCTTAATATTTAAACAACATTAATCCAAAAAGTTTAAAAATTATTAGAAATTTAATTCAAAAACAGCTTTCCGATTGTGGATCATGAAGTTTCGTATTAATGAATCAAATTTCCCTGGAAACGTTCGAAATTTACGAAATAAACAAAAAAAATTCTGACTATGAAGTTTTTGGATTTCTCAAGTTCAGATTAATGAGGGTTGACTGTATTTTAATTAATTTCAATACTAAACAGAGTATGGAAATAATAATATTGAAATTAAATATTTAATAATAATTTTTCATTTAAGTTTATTTAGCTCGCAAAAAATAAGCAGCATAAAAAATAACTACACAAAACTGTTTTCATTTCATAAAATTTGAATTTTTAGATCGACGTATCAACTCCTTCATTACAGACTGATTTAATTTTCCTTTCGATGTGTTTAATAATTGATTGACATAAACATTAGTGGTTAAATTTAATTATTGATCTAATGTCATTGAACAAAAGAATTAACCAATTTTTATTGTATATCTAATAAATTAAAAATTTTAATTAATCTTCTTACATTTTCTTAAGTCATTGAAGTAATTATTGGACTGATAGAGATGGTCTTCGAAATTCGTTAGGCTCATTTGATAGCTAATGGCTTTGTCGTTTATTAATAATACTTCTGCTTTGAAAATCTCTATTCGTTTTTCGAATAGATCATTTCTCAAATTTTCATCGAATTGTGACTTAAGCTCGTTTATCTAAATTTAAATATTTTCATGAAAATATTTAATATCACGAGCAAATATGGAAAATATAATTGAAATATTACTCAGTGGTTTAACATGTAATTAAAAGATTATATGCAAGGAATAAAAAGAGATAAATATAAATTTCATGTTCAGTTAATTCATAAATAAATGATTTAAAAAATTTTAAAAAATAAATAATATTTTGTTTTAATTTATTGCAAAATTTGAAATATGCTCTCAGAGACGTGTGAAGTAGAAACTGTGTCCGGAAAACTATTAAGATATCAACGAAATCATAATTTTTATCGAAGATTATCTAGATAAAAAACATATACAGAAATTATATACAGAAGTAGCTGTAGAATTAATTTTTAAAGACTTCACTTGCTCAACTTTTCTGATATCTGTAAATGTAGCATCACTAACTATTATACTAGGCTTAATTTCCAATGAGCTATGGTCAATGAGCTATGAAACTCTTGTTTTGGTTGTTTCACTTTTTTCTCTGACAAAAACTCTTTTTTGATATATTGTATAACAAAACATATTTATTTCTAAATATTAGAATTACACTAAAGAAAAATTTCAAATAAGAAAATTAACTTATAAAACAAAATTATTATCAAGTATTTGAAACAGCAAAGTTTACGAAAGAAAAAAAATTGCAATCAAATTCTAAAATCTAATTTATTTCATGGAGTCATACAATCAAAATCACCTGGCAAAAGTGAAATACATCCAGTTCTATCTACATTCATCAAAATATCAAACTACATTACAATTTTGAATCAATCTTGTCTTGGTGTATTTTCTATGCAACCACAAAAAAATGTCGTGTAAGTATAATGCAAAAATTCTCTGCATTAACAGATTCGATTTCTAATTGGTTTGTATGAATTATAATTGAATTTGTAATATTTTCAGATCATGTTGGAGTGATCAGATAATAAGATTTATCAATTAATGATGGGTATTTGTGGATATTATTTCATGCATTAACTATGTATGTATAGATGTCTCTGTTAAGACTGTATTTAAAATATAAGTTTTTGTATAAAGTAATTCATGTGTAAAATATAAATAATTAGTAAATTGAAAGTATTTTTTACTTTTTCTTGATGTTCATCAAAGGTTTTCTTGCTTGTTTTGTCAATAGATTCAATTTCAGTAAGAGTACTTTTGATGGTGCATTTAAAACATGATTCGATTTCATGATAATTTTTCACAATATTTTGTTTTATTGTTTCAACTTCCATAATATTAGATTTAAGATTTTCAAGATTTTTTATCATTTCATCTAAGTAACTGATGAATTTGTGATTAAATTTGGCAATAAAAATGGTAATTTGATTTACTCGTTTGCTGCATCATATTGAACCGCTAAATTATTAATATTTGATAAATTCCTGTTTATTATTTTTTTTAATTCTTCCACCATTTTTACATGAGACTTTTCTTTTTTAATTAATGCGTCATTTTTTGTTTTAAGGTCTTTCTGAATTGACGATATTTTTTTCATTTGTCTTTCTAATTTAAACAATATTAATAATTTGAAAATTTTAAATACAGAATCAAAGTTAAAATAAATGTTTTTGAAAATATTTAGAATAAATTTTACAATATTTTGATTTATATACAAATAAATTTTATTAATAATGAAAAATTTAAATAATTCTAAAACAATATTAATAAATTTTTAGTAAAGTTTATGTAGTCATGCAAAAATTTTTACAGAGCAATATTAATATTGTTGAGAACATACATTGGGTCTTAATTTAGAATGGAAATCTTGCAGTATTATAAAACGAATATTAACCTGGTTTTAACAGGGTGTTGAAATAAAATAAAAAAATAAAAAATTCAATAGAACATGGGTCTGAAAATTCCACAAAGTTTGACTAATACAAATATATTAGCATTAATTTTATCTACAGAAGATTTTCGATATGTTCCTCGTTCATTTCAATACTCAGTATTACATTATTGAAGATAAAAGAATCTAGACTTCCTTCATATTTCCTGAAAAAAGTTTTTTATTCGGTCTTAATTCATCTGTAGCATCGACTGATGCGGTGTACACCACACTTTTCAAATCTCCCCACAAATAAAAATTTAGCGGCCCTACAACATGACCTCTATATCCTATCCATTTTTCATTAAACTGCATATTTAAATATTCTTTAAAACATTTAAAAAAAGTGTACGGATTTGTTCTTTCACAGCAATATTTTGGTATAATATTTCAGAACTTTCTTAAACATTACTAAAATGGTTTCTTTGAAACCGTGTGTTTTAAAGAATCGTGACCTACGACAGTCTATTAAATTGAACTCAAATTTTTCAGTAGGCCGTAAACGTTGATGGACCTTTCTAAACATTTGCCTTTTTTGACGATTTAGAAAGCATTTTTGTCATGCTTTAGTACCATTATCATTCGCTATGTTGTAAATGAAATAAATGTCTATCATTTCAAAATTTCTAAAACACTTTAACATTTAATTTTCATAATTTTAAAACGTATAATAATTTTAATAATAAATTATACGAATTTTCAACCAATCAATTTTCAGTATTTTTATAATACTATTTTTATAAATCAAACCTTTTGGGATTATAGTTTTAAAGGAAGCATTTTCAGACTTATTGAATCCAAGCTAATATTAAATTTTAACAGTAACCCAAAGCTTTATTTTTCCTGTCATTTTCTAATAAATAAATCATTAAATTCCGTGAAAAAATTAGACAAATTTGATTCTTTTTATTTACAGAAGGTATTATGCGAGATATTTCGTCTTTATATTAATGAAATAAATATTTCCTTTATCTTTTTCATGCATGCAACAAGAATATATAAATGATAAAAACTGAAGGGGTGTAACACTGTTGAAGAAATGTCGAACAGAATAATAATGAGCAGTGTAAGTATATATTTAAAAATTAAATAATAATAGTAAATATTAATTATGTAAAATATTAGTAAAATTGTATTTTCAAATTAACTTAATGTTTAATAAATTTAATAATAAATTTAATATATTAATGTGAATTGAATGTATAAATAATGAAACCTGTCCTGAAAATATCGATAATTTAAGAAAAACTCCTCAAATATATTGTGTTTGAATAATATTGAAAAATGGTAGTTTATTTGAATTTCGTGAAATAAATTTTCTCGGTGTTTTTAATGGACGTTACAAATACAAAGCTTCCGTAGCTATTAAGCAGGTTCTATTATCATGTTCCTGTACATTCATATCTTCAATCAGAATTTGTTTAACATGAATTAACACGAATTTCAAACTTCATTTGCGCTGAAACTTGGGATTTTCATAAGAATATAATATTATGATATTCTATATTAACAAATAGAAATTTTGTGTTGGATTTCATTGTTTTAGTAAAAGCACGTGAAATTAGAAAATTATTTGGTATTCCAACACATTAATAGAATGATTTGAGCAACCACTGCAAATAAATCTCAAGATCAGCTCATTTTAACCTTCAATTGAAATCTACGCTGCTCTATTAATGCTATGCTAACAAAGTCCATGACGATCGAATAAGACTCATAAAATTATAACTATAGATTTTGCATGATTTACTAAACAATAAATTGTTATTTGACGTTTTACCGAACTTATTAGATTTAATCATATTAAATATCATTTCAGATATATAAAATGCACTTTGCTGTTATAAGCGACTATAATAATTTTTTATTTCACTCGGCGATTAATATTTTAAATAATAATCTTTGTGTCTATCTATGTTACAGCACGAAACTTTGCTAATTTAACTAATTTTAAAATTAAATAAGCATTACTGGATCCAGAGAGTAGTTTAATTTTATTCGATTGAGCATTTTCATTGAAGGTTTGATAAAAAATATAAATATATCTTCAAAATTTATGGTTAGGTTCACTTTTATTAAAGAAACTGATGAAACTTTATCAAAGGTTTTGTTGACGTAAATATCAAATTAGAAATTGCTATCGAAAATAAATGTAACAAATCGTTTCAGTGATACAAATCATCCATATGGAGAACTTAAATATTATTTATTTTCTGACTTAAAATCCGAATAGAAAAACACATTTATCTAATTTAGTGGTTTCCAATGGGGGTGTTAGAGCTTTTCACAGGGCGTTAGTGAAAAAAACGCTTTTTAAAAATTAATAATAAAACCTCTCAAAACTACTGTTTAAACAAATAAAAAATTTATTTAATTTAGCAAATATAAACTTTTAGACTCTTAATTGGTGAATACATGCAATATAAATAATTTTTAACTATATTTTATAATTTTGAATAAGTAAAAAATGTGGCACTATAATTTTTATTTCTTGGTAAACGAATCAAGATCAACAAAATCGTTAGTTTAAGATAAAGTTTAAAATTTATAAGAATTTAACAATAATTTATTCAATATCTATTCAAATATATAATGATTATCAAAAATAATTATATAATAAATTCAATTTATAGATATTGTGAGTTTAAACAAACATAATATAAAATTTATTAAAAATATCATAAATGATAATATTTAATGAACAGAAAAATTATATTAAAAGATTATAAATATTATAAACTAATATTTTTTTGCACGTATTTTTAATTATTAGGGATGATTTATTGTAATTTTATAACATTATTTAATTATTTTTAAATATTTTAATAAATTTATTTATTAACTATTATTTGAAAATTACTCAATTTCCAGTCAAAGATATTATTGTAATCTTCGGTCGTTAATTTTCTCCTTGTAATTTGTCTTGTTTCAGATATCATTGCTACATAAAATGGTTGTTGTAAAAAGCATTTTATCCATCTCATTATGAATGACATTTTAGTTAAGCAACAATTATTTTTTCGTATACATTCCACCCCAACAGTATTTTTTAAGTCAATTATTAAACCATAATAAATTTTTTTCATTAATTCAATTGCTGAGCAATATTCTCCAGCTGAAAATATAATATCAATTTTACTATAGAATTATTTTTTCATTATACTTGATGTTGATTCATTTTTTGAAATATAATTGTTTAGAAAAATTATTATCATTAATATGATCACGATGTAAAGACCAAGCCTAACCAACTTTGTGGCGACTTCCCAATTAAGGTTTTTATTTCTGACACTTGGAAATCTAACGAGTCCGTTTGTTTTATTTTGTCTGTTTAAAATAAATAATAGATTCAATAGAAAATCCTTAATAAAATTTTGTAATGTTTTGTTTTAAATGATATCTAAAATTACTGATAAGTTCACTATCAACGAAATGATTTTAATTTTGAAAATACTAAAGTATTTGGCATTAGGTAAATATTTTGGAGATGTCGGTGGAATTTGATATTGTCAATTATCAATCTGACTCTAAGCGGGTCTTGTTTAACAACTATACCGAGTTCCACTCCATATAAACTTTTATTGATTAACACAATTGTCTAGCATTTACAAGGATATCAATAATTCAATTTTACTACAATGACTTGAGTACTTAGTCAGGAGGAATAGAACGTTAACAATGCAACTTGGAATTCGCAACCACTGGTCTACTGTTTCTGATTTCAATGATCGGCTAATTCGATGTGTTTGCTTTCCTGGCTCTTACTTGAAATTATTTGACGCGATTAATAACTTATTCGATCTGACAATGTTTTCTCCTATAATTTCCTAGTTTTTTTTGTTTATTTCTGTTATCTAATTTTCTTTGTAACCTTTTTTAACACTAGAACGGCCAACAACATCAATTGACGCTTTTTCATTTACTTTACTAGATTACTCAGACACTACTGAATGGATTCAAGTCATTTTTTCTGACTTGTATTATTTTCACTGAAACTTTAATAAGCCCAACAGATGACAGCCGGCAAAAATAGCAACATATGTTCTACAACTTCAATAATAATATCAAAAATGAGCACATTTGAGACAAATGTTTGCCATACATTGTCCACACACTGGAAGCTTACAAACAGTGCAAACCGTCGTTGTACAGTCGTTATTATAGTTCAATTTGACTGTGCAATTGATGTGCATACTGAATTTTTCTCAGTTAGAGATAGCCGTTGGAGTAGTTTGAGAAGCGTTTACCAACTGCTAAGATATTTTTACCAATGGCCTTTCAGAATTTTAATCCATAAGTTTATGGCTGCCAAATTCAATATATTGTAGAACACAATCAGAGGCCAGCGTCTACATCCTGCTTTTGACGCCATTTGACGGCGTATCTTATTGAGGATACCAACACCACATTTGTTTTTGTTGTAGTAAATGATTGTGGATGGCTTGTGCTTGTCATTGTTACTGCAATATGATCCTTTGCGCATAATCGATAAAATTACCACACGTTTGGTCAGCTTGAACCGATAAATAGTAAGATTTGACTATTCTCATAAAATGTGGATTTATATAGATCCAGCTTTGGTATGGGAGGCAGTTCTCTTTGGTTTGCTCAGACTGTCCCAACAAGCGTCGTGCGTCTTCGGCCTGTGGATACCACGTTAGAGGGTTGTTTCGTAAACCCAAACGTTCACGTATAGGAAGTGGACACTGCAATTCATTACCACGTAGAGCTTTTCAGCTTTTTCTTTTGTCGCTGGAGGAACTCTCTTACTTGACATATTTCTAAAATGCTCTAACTAGAAAATGAACCAAAAATTTTCACATACTCAAATTTTTCTAAAAGTGACAAACCTATTTCACTAAACTACATAAAGGCCTTATGCTTACTCTTTAATAATAATAATTTCATAATAACCTTATCATATGTGTATAATCAAAAAATTGAATTTGTGAGAATATAATTAAATTAATTCATAAAATAAATAACTAAACAAATAGTAATTAAATAAAGAACTAAATGAATGTATGTTGTGGATTGATATGGTATGTAAATTCCTTATGATTACATTACTTTGCGTTTAATATAATTCCTCAACAATTGTGTTTAAATATTACGAATAAATTTTGGGATTTTGAATTTTATAAATATTTATTATAGACGATATTAATACAAAAAATAACACATCTAACAGAATTTATTGACGAAAACATCATCAATACATCTTTTAGGATTGGTATTGAATTTTCCTAACTTTCATAGTTTCTTATTACAGACCTTAGCGGGACGTTTATCATTTTCCCGGTTGTAACCCACTTAATTGACCAGCAATAACTCTTTCCCTTAATTTAATAAAATTTTTTGAAAAAATAGCATTTCAAAAGTTGAATTAATAAAATTCTGTTAAATAATTTTAAAGGCATCAATTGACGCTTTTAATCTTTCTAGTGGTAAAATTTTTTTGCCTTTCTACAGTTAAATTGTTTTTTGTTTTTCTTAAAAATTTGTGTCTTCTTTTATTTCTTTTCCACTTTCGTCTTTCATAAATTTTTTTTCTGATTCAGTTTGTGTTTTACTTTATAATCTGCAATCAAATGGCACTTACTGATATTGAATTTTGTTTAGATTCTTTTTTTTCAGTTCATTTTCTTCTCCATTATTTTTTTTCTGAGATTGTCATCTCTCGGATTTCCTGGTAATCCCTTCCATTTATCTCAAACAATACTTCAAGATAAACAATTTTTATTTTGTTTTCGTTATCGTTTTCACTTCTTCATTTTGTACTTTTCAATGAAAATTTTCTTTTGCTTTATTCCATTTTTCCCTTTGCTTCTACTTTTCAAAATTCTGAAACAACATGCTTTTTATTTTAGATCTTTCTTCCTCAATTATTGTGTTGTTTACTTTTACAACAATTATTTAAGTTTTTATTATTAAGCTAACCCTAAAAACAAGTGAGCTAAAAGAGAAAGAATGAGAAAGCATGAATTCTGATAATTTTATTAAAATAATTTGATCAGAAAGCGAGGTTATACGAGATTTATGAAAATTTTGATAAAATTCCTCATTATATTCATTGCATTAATAATTTAATTTATTAACAATTTACCCTTTTCAGAACATGAAGGTTATATAAAGTAATATAAATTTTTCAGGCATTAAATTTGTTTTGACAAAAGAAGGGTATGAAGTGTTTTGTCAATTAAAAGTTATCAAATATACATTTGGTGAATATGTCGGTCTCGACTACATTTGGTTTTTAATTTCAAAGATAAATAATGAACAAGCAAAAATAAGAGTTTTGAAAAAAAAGTTACCTCTAATCCCTAATTTGAATGCGACTGATTATCCCGAAAAATTACGGACTATGTTTGCGTGTAGCCAATGAGCTGTGATTCTGTTGTCTGCTCTATTTCCGCTTTTGTATTACATATAAATAAATTTTGGTTTGGTTTTTAAATGATTTATAGCCTCATTCATGTAATATTTCACTTAAATCATTTTTTTAAGTGGCTTTATAATATTTTATAATATTTCATGCAAAGAATATATGAACAAGAAATTTTTAATTGATTAAATTAATATATATATATATATATATATATAATTTTGATTTCAAATTGAAATTTATATATATATATATATATATATATATATATATATATATATATATTAATTTAATCAATTAAAAATTCCAATTTGAAATCAAAATTACCAAAAGTCCTGAAGATCCCAATTCAGTCTTGTTTTACCAAAGTCCTGTCAATTCCAATTTATCCATAGTCAAATGTTGTGACTATAAATTAAAAAATATTTCCAAAATTTCATATTTATATTCATTTATTTTTTGCAGTAAACTTTTGCAAACCATGGTAGATACAATCATACCTATGTGGACTTCAAGTTCAACACAGAAATTGGTAACCAGTTTCAAGTGAAAGGAGTTTCAAGATAAAGATTCGTTTTATTTTCTTGCCTTAAAACCAAACTTTGCAAACTTATTTGATGTCCAGTGCATTAGGATAAGTGTATAACAGTGTTAATTTGACACTGTTTTTACAATTACCTGGCGCGAAGAGAAATCTAAGCGCCTCTTGGCCTAGTACATTGTGATTAATGAAATAAAATTATTAGAATGATAACCGTTTAAAGTTTCAAGTAAAATTTAATATTTTAATTGCCTTTTAAAGAATCATTAATTATAAAATTAAAGAAATAATAAAACTCACCGACATATGTTTATCGGACACCAAGCAAATATCTGTTCAATCAGTTTTAATGGGATTTTTATTATTTCGGAATTTGAAGTATCAAGTTTCATGCAATCTAAAGATTTTTCTATTAATCTTAAACTGACTTTGAATTTTATTTATAATATTCTTCATTAAAGTTATAATTTAGTATTTTAAATTATGTTTTTATTATATTTGTAATTATTATAATTATTACTATTATTATTATTATTATTATTATTATTATTATTATTATTATTATTATTATTATTATTATTATTATTATTTATAATTATAATAACAATAATAATAATAATGATAATAATAATAAATTAAATAAAGCAACAAAAAATTCAACATATATTATACTACAATATATTTCAACAGAATCACTGTCATCGTCAGGTAGATATAAACTTGAAACTATTTAGAATAAATTACTTTTATTTAAAAAAAATTTTCTTCTTTTATATTTTAAAATATTTCACTAAAAATTATAGGTTCGGTTCTTCTCTAGTTTTTAAAAATTAATTTTTGTAAAAATTTTACAAAACCGAGACTTTAACAAAATTTTAAAAAATTTCTCAATATAATATTTTAAAATGTTGAAAAAAAACTATTTTGCATTTGACTTGAAATCCGCTTATAAACACTAAATTCAGACAACAATTGTGTTCACCGATATTAATCAATTCTTTCAGTCGACAATTATCAAGAACTTGAGAAAAGATATAACGGGCAGTCATTCCAATGTATTTGGCATTGCACCCATAACATAAATATTCATAACCAAGATCTGAATACCATCTAAGTAAGACTTGAAATCTATCATTAAACACGATGACGATCCTATAATGCAAAATGCAAACCAAAAAACAAACCGCACTATTTAAATAAAACAAAGCTAATTCAATCATTGATAGGTTTTCATTCATTGAATTTCTATATCTTTTCCCAAAATCAAATTATTATTATTATTATTATTATTATTATTATTATTATTATTATTATTATTATTATTATTATTATTATTATTATTATTTTAGATAAGTAAATAATAAAATAAACCATTGCTGCAAAGTAATTATTATAATGATGTAAATTTTTCAATTATCAAAGAACGTACAAATTCTAAATAAATGTCATTGATTTTTGATTGTTGTAGAGCTATATATATTTTTATTAATTCATTTTAGAGATATAATTCTATGATTGAAAATATGTGTTTAATAATGCTTTACAACAGTAAAGCAAATTATTCCCAATTCCTACCGGTCTGAGGAATAAATGGTTCAGGGCCTTACAAGAAACATTATATTATTTCCATTTTATTAACTGTGATGACAGCAACCAAAACAAAACAACTGTATAAACTGAACATAAGCAACACAATTCGGGTGTCATTGTCTCTTATTACCGCCAGATGAAACCATCTTGTGGCAAGGAAACAAGCTCAGGGTTCTCACTGATTTAGCATATTAATGAATTAAAAGATTAAATCACTTTATATCATTTTTTTTGTGTTATTGTTTTTTTACTTTGATGGATCATTTAAATACAATATATTACAATTCTCGAAACAATCGTAAATATAAACAATCACGTGCTCCCTACGTGGGCCATGGTAAAATTATCAAACATTTATCGGTCCGCGGCGATGAAAAAAGAACACTGCTCTACAGCTTATCAAAAGTTAAGTTTTTCATAAAAATAATTTAATTACAAAAATAAATAATTAAATAAATTTGGCAACGATTTAATTAAACGATAACGCCAATAAAAAACCTTTCATACGATATATTTCGATAGCACAGCTATCATCTTCAGGTACTCAAAACCAACTAAAAATATTATGAATTAACATTTAATTTAAACAAATTATTTTTTATTAATTTAATTTTTTAATAAATAAATATTTTTAAAAATATATTTTAAATTAATTTTAAATTTTAAATTTTTTACTTATATTCTAATTTTTAAAAATTAATTTAATTTAAAATTTTCAATTATTTTAATAATATTAAAAAAACAAACATGATTTAACATACGTAAACTATTTAAAAACATTCAAAACATTCGTAGTCACAGCACTCTGCACATTAATCTTTGGATCCAATGACCTTATCAGCAATGCTTCACATATCACTCGTTCCCAATAAATATTAAAACTTCTCAACAAAATTCTAAAATCAGACATTCCTATATCACTTTTACAGCCTCTATTGTGTTCACTAATATTGGTCAAACCCTTCAATCGACAATGCTCTAGAACTCGAGTACAGAGATGACGGGAAGTCTCTCCAATGTATGCGGCATTACACTCATTACATGTAAATTGATAAACGAGATCAGAACACAATCCAACCGGAGTTTTTGATTTATTAATAAACATATTGTGTACCTTACACGAATTAGAGACGATCTTATACTCTAAATTTCCTATCAGTTTACCCAACTTCCTCTTATAATTTGTAAAGCCTTCAGAGTACGGCAATACTAACACATATTTAGGCTCAATTTTCTTATATCCATTTTTAAAATCACCCAGATCAACACTCAATTCACACCCATCCGACAAATTACATTCAGACTTTCCACAACATGGATCCTTAGGATTTTTAATCAATTTATCAACAGTTTCTTTTATCATCAACAATAAAAATGATTTAGAATATCCATTCTTTATCAACAACTCAACCAATTTATCAACACTTTTTACCGAATTAGCAAAAGTAGAAGATAAAGCCCATGAACGATAAATCAATCCTTTCACCATATTTCTCTTATACTTAAATTCACAAAAGCTTTCTGGAGAAGTATAAAGACCAGTATCAGTTGGTTTTCTATAAATCTCTGTCTCATACTGTTTATCTTTGCGTTGAATTAACAAATCCAAAAACGCAATTGATGACTTTCTCTCCGTTTCACATGTGAATACAATGTTTTTATGTAAACTGTTCATAAAATGCAAAAACGGTTCTACATGTTTCTGGTTTTCAAATATAAGAAAAATATCATCCACATACCTTTTATAAACAAAAGGTTTTTCAAATTGGAAAGAAGCAATTTTCTTTTCCAAACTAGCCAAAAATATTGATGCCATCGTTGGTGCTAAAGGGGAACCCATAGTGACTCCATCTATTTGTTGATACCATTCATCATTGAAAAGAAAATTGACATTTGAAGTAGCAAATTCAAGAAGTTTTCGAAATGCCCTTCTATCCAAAATGTGATGTTCCGAATCATTTTCATTCCACAACGCACAGCATAAGTCAATTGTCTCAACCAGTGGCACATTCGTAAACAAACTACAAACATCAAACGAAACCATAACATCATTCATACTTCGTTTTTGTAGCTTTGCAATACAAGAAACAAACTCAAAACTATCCTTACATTCAAACTCTGATCGCATTAACGGTTTTAATAATCCATCTAAAAACTTTGCTATTTTATACTGGGCAGTACCAACCATCGACAAAACTGGTCTCATAGGTACACCATCTTTATGGATTTTTGGTAGCCCATATAGTTTAGCTGGCTGCGATCCTATTGGACGAATAGACTTACCTACCTCTTCATCAATAAGCTTCTTCTCAATAAAACCATTTAACATTTTTTGCACAAACTCTTCATCCTTAAGAGGAGGTAATTTTCCATTCTTCCGACCCTTTGGCAATTTCACAAACTGAGGAGAATTTAACAAATCATTCAACTTATTTACATACACATCATGGTCAAGAATAACTATCCCATTTCCTTTGTCAAACTTACAGATAGTTTGGAAAAGAAAATTGCTTCTTTCCAATTTGAAAAACCTTTTGTTTATAAAAGGTATGTGGATGATATTTTTCTTATATTTGAAAACCAGAAACATGTAGAACCGTTTTTGCATTTTATGAACAGTTTACATAAAAACATTGTATTCACATGTGAAACGGAGAGAAAGTCATCAATTGCGTTTTTGGATTTGTTAATTCAACGCAAAGATAAACAGTATGAGACAGAGATTTATAGAAAACCAACTGATACTGGTCTTTATACTTCTCCAGAAAGCTTTTGTGAATTTAAGTATAAGAGAAATATGGTGAAAGGATTGATTTATCGTTCATGGGCTTTATCTTCTACTTTTGCTAATTCGGTAAAAAGTGTTGATAAATTGGTTGAGTTGTTGATAAAGAATGGATATTCTAAATCATTTTTATTGTTGATGATAAAAGAAACTGTTGATAAATTGATTAAAAATCCTAAGGATCCATGTTGTGGAAAGTCTGAATGTAATTTGTCGGATGGGTGTGAATTGAGTGTTGATCTGGGTGATTTTAAAAATGGATATAAGAAAATTGAGCCTAAATATGTGTTAGTATTGCCGTACTCTGAAGGCTTTACAAATTATAAGAGGAAGTTGGGTAAACTGATAGGAAATTTAGAGTATAAGATCGTCTCTAATTCGTGTAAGGTACACAATATGTTTATTAATAAATCAAAAACTCCGGTTGGATTGTGTTCTGATCTCGTTTATCAATTTACATGTAATGAGTGTAATGCCGCATACATTGGAGAGACTTCCCGTCATCTCTGTACTCGAGTTCTAGAGCATTGTCGATTGAAGGGTTTGACCAATATTAGTGAACACAATAGAGGCTGTAAAAGTGATATAGGAATGTCTGATTTTAGAATTTTGTTGAGAAGTTTTAATATTTATTGGGAACGAGTGATATGTGAAGCATTGCTGATAAGGTCATTGGATCCAAAGATTAATGTGCAGAGTGCTGTGACTACGAATGTTTTGAATGTTTTTAAATAGTTTACGTATGTTAAATCATGTTTGTTTTTTTAATATTATTAAAATAATTGAAAATTTTAAATTAAATTAATTTTTAAAAATTAGAATATAAGTAAAAAATTTAAAATTTAAAATTAATTTAAAATATATTTTTAAAAATATTTATTTATTAAAAAATTAAATTAATAAAAAATAATTTGTTTAAATTAAATGTTAATTCATAATATTTTTAGTTGGTTTTGAGTACCTGAAGATGATAGCTGTGCTATCGAAATATATCGTACGAAAGGTTTTTTATTGGCGTTATCGTTTAATTACAAAAAATATTTAAAAATTTAAAAACACACACTATCTTGACATGTATATAAAATTTAACAAGTTTTTTAAAGTTTAAAATATTTCATAATTTATCAGAATCTGAAACTTGAATATCATTCTTTTTTAAATTGCATTACATTGAGCAATATGTCATTCGATAAATATATGCTTTATCTTTTCATTTGACATAGATTATAATATTAAAAAATTTGTAAAGTTTTTAAAATATTTTATGACTTTTAAGTTTTTAGACTTTTACCATTGGTGATTTCGACTCTTGTGAAACCTTTTAATGTATGGTCCAACATGTTCTTCATGATGGAACCTATCTTTCAACTTATGTTTGAGCAAAATTTAAAGTATAAAAACATTTGGATTTTTTGAAGGTTTTGACACACCACAGCTCAAGTCTCGAAGGTGGAAGCACGAAAACTTTTTTGACCGTAAAAGGTTAGGAACCCCACGATCTGGAAGAAATTCAAAAAAATAGAACCATTTTGAAGGTTTTAACGCATCATAATTGAACCCAGAGAACGTCAAAGTAGGACACTAGTGTTGAACACCCATTACCCTACCTTTATATCAAAACATTGTGATTATAAAACAATTAGAAAAAATTAGAAAAAAATATAAAAGTTCTTTATTAAATGGATTTAGAAAAATTTTGATACATAATTTCTCATTTCAAAAAAAGTTTCATTCAATCAAAATTCACTGTACCAGATGACTCAAAACTCCCTACTACTCTACTCTTTTATTTTACTTATCTGAGCACAAAAAAATAAAAGATAAAAAAGTATTAAAACTAATCTAATTAGTTCTAAACATAGTAAAATTAGTAAAAACTAAGTAAATTTTAAGTAACAATCACAAAAAAAGACAAAATCGCTTCTTTTAATTGACGTTTTTGTTTTACATTTGTTGTTTTTGTTTTATTTTTAAAGCTTTTTTCCAATAACTTTTGATCGTATAGTTTTGGTTGATATTGATGCTTTTTTATGAATTATAACTCATTGCAATTTATAAAACTTGAATTTTTAAAATTAATTCTGTTCATTTTTGGATTAAGAGCACAAATTTTAAAAAAAGGTAAAGAATAATTAAAAATTAAAGGATCAAGTTAGCTAAATAAGTGCTCATTAATTTAAGAGATATATCTCTATTAAAAAATTTTAAAAAATTAAGCGTTCAAGTAAATTAAATAATAAAAATTAGTGACCAATTAATTAATTTTAATGACCAAGAAATAATACCCGTTTTGTATATTCTTATCTTTTAAACCTTTAATGAAGAATTACGTATATGTTTGTATAGGAAGATGAAAATTGAATCTTATTAAATTTTCTTTTTATGTTTTTATCTGTTTTTTCTTAACATGTTCAATAAACTCATTTAAAATAAGTTATCAAATATATGTTTTTTTTCATTTTGAAGTCCTAAACATAATTCGGCATAAGGGCAAATGCGTTAAAATATCCAATTACAATTTCATCAAAACATTATTTATCATTTATCATTTTCTTTCAATGACATTATAAATTATAAATTAGATTATAAATTAAAAGATAACGCCAATAAAAAATTCTTCGTACTATATATTTCGACATCATAACTGTCATCTTCAGGTACATAAAGCCAACTAAAAATATTATGAATTAACTTATAATTTAAACAAATAATTTTTTTATATTAATTAAAAAAAATAATTGATTAATATACAAAAAAATAATTTGTTTAAATTATAAGTTAATTCACTGTCGAAATATATCGTACGAAGAATTATTTTTGGCGTTATCTTTTAATTAAATCGTTGCCAAATTTATTTAATTATTTATTTATAAATTATAAATTATTATTATTATTATTATTATTATTATTATTATTATTATTATTATTATTATTATTATTATTATTATTATTATTATTATTATTATTATTATTATTATTATTATTATTATTATTATTATTATTATTATTATTATTTAAAGAAGACAGCGATAAAAGATTTTACTAAAAATATTGATTATTGAAAATTCTGTTAAAATTTCTCAAATAAAATAAAAGCAATTATAGAGTCAATTAATTTAACTTTAGTATGATATTTATATCTACTACCAATTTAATAGATTTTGATTATATTTACAATATTATCAAATGTAATTATCGATAATTTGCGACAATTTGAAAGATAAATGAGAAATTTTGGACAAGTCAAAATAAATTTAACAGTTACATTTGTAAAAGTGCTATCGTTTATTTTTGGATAAATATTTGTTT
This sequence comes from Schmidtea mediterranea, assembly GCA_022537955.1. Lineage (NCBI taxonomy): Eukaryota > Metazoa > Platyhelminthes > Tricladida > Dugesiidae > Schmidtea > Schmidtea mediterranea. Next base: position 18,081,108 of record CM039682.1, read on the forward strand.
AAATGAATACTAAAACTCAGTACATTGTGAATTATTTTATTTTAAAGAACCTGATCATTAAAACTAAATTAAACTATTAACTTTCTTTAATAATAATAGTGTATTTTGTTTAAATTGTTTTCATTTAAATATTATTTTTACACTTTTTAAAATAAGTATAAATGCATTGAAAAATAATTTATAATAATTTACCTAAGACCCATTTTGAAAGATTTCTTCTATATTGAGTGAATGTAGTGACCAAAAAGTCAATTATAAAGTTCATTAAAACAAATATTATGGAAATAATATCGTTAGACTCTTGTTTTTGTCTACGATTACAGTTAGATTGGTTTCCATAATTGAAACTTTGTAAATGTGAATGATTTTTGTTTATGTAATTTGAGGAATATTTTGAATAACTAGAAGGTTCAGAGTCTTCACTATATTGTGTAAAAAAATTATTTATATTATCAGTAATTTCCTCAGCTGTTCCTTAATATAAAAATATATTATTTCATAGAATATTTAAACTTAAATTTAACATATTTATATTACCGTTAGTTTTGTATATTGCTCATTTATTTAAAAAATTGAAAGAAATTAATATTATTTTGAGTCAAAAAATTATTAAAGGGAGTTTAAATTTAATTTGAAATTTCTGATCTACTGTCATAATAAAAATAAATTAAATCTCAAAATTAAGTAGACCAAAGGGGAGAAATAAATGATATACTGATGTTATTTTTTCATTAAAGTGTTTTATTTTAATTTCATTGGGTTTATTTCTAGTGTTGATTATTAAAGATTTGATTTTGAAAAGGTCACAAATATTGTTTCACATACAATAAAGTTTCAATCAAAATGTGTGACATACAATTCTCTAGATATGTGAGTATGTTTGTCCACGGAGCAATACTTTTCATTATAATTTAATATTATTTACAAATATTAAAAGTATTTATCAATATTTTATCAAAATTATATTTAAATAAGTTTATTTTCAAATTTAGGTTTTAATGCATTAAAAGTTATTATTGTAATCTAGATAATTAAAATAGTTAGAATTATAATATTATCAACATATATAATAACCATTATATGTTCGTCACATACGGCCGTAACTTTAGTTGATGTCTGCATGGTTATATTTAACATAGATAAGTGGCAAACTAACATTTTCATGAAAACTGTTATTATAAATTGTGTCAGTATATCGTTTAATTTTCCACGGGTTAAGGCTGGTTGAATATTTAATAACTTAATTTATTATAAACATAATCTTCAAAAAGGCTGTGCCGAAAATTTGTGAATATTAATTAAACATTTGATTCAAAGTCAATTAATAAAAAAACATTCTTTATGTCATAATATAACATGTTATTAATAATTTTAATTTTAAAATTTTCAATTGGATTTATTTTAATTTATCATTTGATGAAGAACGATGATTTTTAGAAAATATTTAACGAAAAACGTATATTTGTCGATTAAAAATTAAAATCTTTTTCGGTAATTTAGTATGGGTATTTTTTATATTCCAGTTAGAAAAATTCCAATATTAAATTAATTAATAAACAAATATTTAATTATTCTAAATGCTTTAACTTCACACCCATTTGAACATAATTTGATTAAACTGTATTTATTTTAACATAATATTTTATTGAAGCTTTATTAATTAATTAAAATTAATAATCGAAATTGATATTAGAAACCAAATAAACTTTACCGTGAACATTAGGAATAAATTCAAATCAAAAGTTAAATTTAAGTAAATGATTTCTAATATTTAACAGTGTATAACAATTTTTGAAAAATGTTTGATTAAATTTGATTTTCAGGTGGCATTGTAATAAAAATGTTAGTTTGTTGATTGAGATTAAAAGTTATAGTAAAAATTTAAAATTTCCCATGTCACACAATTGTGTAATGTAATACTAAAAGTGGCATAAATAGTGTGACAAATTGACCTGTATCTCTCACTTATCCATAACAGTCATTTTATTGTGTTACTTTGCCAATGAGCCGGCTCATGCCTACAAGATTGCCACCTCTACTAACATGGGTTATACCACCTAAATTAAAGTACAAGCTAATGCTTGTATATATTTTATAGATCGTAGGTTCTCATTTTTGGTTCAAGTCACATTTTAAAAATTAAAAACAACAACCCTTACCTTGATAAATATTCTCAAGAAAGTACTGAAAAGTTCTATTAATACTAAAAATCTATAAATTTTTATTCTAAAGCTTTCTTAAATCACTGCCAAACTTAAAATAATTATTTCATTTGATTTAATTTGTTATGCCTGATTTAAATAAGTATTTTTATGTGATTTGAAATTAATTTGTGATTAGTTTTTTTTAATTTGTATTTTAAATTTGTGACTGGATAATGCAGTTATCATAATTATGGTTGTAGAGGTGTATTGGGGAAAGTCTTTTAGAACCAACAAGGCGATGACTCCAAAATGTTTGGGAATCACCTGTGTGGATGACCATCAAATAAAAATATTATTATAATTAACAAAACAACATTAAAATAACCAAATTAACAAACAAACCTGTAATATCACTGTCATTTTCAATTCTAAATTTTAAAAATAATATTTTAATGTTAAATAATTTTTAATTTTGATTTTTTAACAAAATTGACGTTGTTGACTGAAAATTATTTAGGGTATTTTCTTTGCTTTTAAGTCATCGTAGATTGTTTATGGATTCTTATAATAATAGTATTTTTGTTTATTTCATACATAAAGCATACATAAATGAGAAAAGAAAATATTTTCATCTAAAAATGTTGGTTATAATAAGAATACCAGAGATTATTTGTTATATTATCATTTTTATTATTATTATTATTATTATTATTATTATTATTATTATTATTATTATTATTATTATTATTATTATTATTATTATTATTATATATTATTATTATTTTTATTTTTATTATCATTTCAATCAAATGAACAAAAAAAATTAATAACTTCACAAATTAAATATTGATTTAATATTTAAAAATATACATTTTTTAAGAGAAACTGTCAATGTAATACAAAATTTTCATATTTAAACAAAATCATTTAAATTTTTCTTTAAAATATATTATCTTTACTATTGTTCCAGATCAGTGATTAAATCGAAATATTTTGCTGCCTTGTGATACAATGATTTGCTCCTCTGGTCATGAAAATCCACTATGTATCGTTTTTTGGTATAGCGTTGTTCCTAGAGATAGCAAATACCAAAGTATGACTCTGTCAGAAGGGCTATTTAATTATCATTGAAGATGTCAGCGGGAGACTGAATTGAGCCAAAAGTAACTAGTGAGTTTCAAGTTGATCAGAAAATGGTTGTGAATCCATTTAATGCAAGATGTACTTTACATGTATTTTTAAGCAACGCCAGAGCAGAAAACTAATGCTGACCGTAGTCACACGACTTTAGTCAAACACTAGATCTTTATATTTTGATTAGTATGTGCTGGATGCTTCATACTATCATTCGGAAGTGCGATTAAATTTGGTTTTAAAATTTAGTTTTTTGAATATCAGATAATTCAAAAGTTTTCTTTTTTCTGGATAATAATAAAATTGATTTTGCACAATTTATTTAAAATAAAGTGTTATATTAAAATTTGTCGCTAACTATAACTTCACAGTTTCGTATGTTGTAAGTATGCAAGTAACATTGTCAAGAAAAGGCATTAGTATTAAAAATAAATATTTACAATATTTACAAATAAATGAAATTACATATTTGATTAAAAAACATTTTATTCCTAAAGCTTGTTATGTTAGTTTTCATTTTATTGTAAATTTGCATAATCAATTTAATAAGTTAGCTTTTATATTAATAATTAAAATATTAATTTATTTATTTATTTCCAAATATCATCTAATTATTAAAACAAAATTTTAAAAATTTTCAGGCAATTATAAATGAGCAAAATAAAAATCATTTTTCTCTTAAAATTTATTTATTTCCATTAAATTTATTTAAACTTTGAATTATTATAAATTCTAGATACTAATCCTTTTAGAATTCTTCAATAATTTTTTAAAAAATATTTATTATTTTCTGTTTAAGAATTTTTTTAACCTGTTGGTCTAATGACACTTGAATTTTTAAGAATGACTTCGATAAACATTGATGTTTTTGAAATTTATTTATATGTAAACATCTTTTTTTACATTAATACACTTATTAATTAAATGAGAAACTCACTTATAAATTTTAAGATTATATACAATTTTTCGAATCAAAAAACAATTTAAATGATATATAAAAAAAAGTATGTGACATAATCAAGAAAAGATGTTGAAAAGCTAATTTAAAAATAATATTTAAAAATTTTTAAAAAGATTATAAATTGTGTTATTGTTAAGATTTTTAATAAATATTTAACTAATATATAAAATACAATATAGTAGTAATACACAAACTATGTACATTGGCACGAGCTTGGGCTGCTATAAAATTTTTTATTCGACTTTCTATATTTGAGTAAAAAAATGATTATTTAAAATATGTCCAGAAGTAATATTGGATAAAAAAATCACAGTTTATTTTCTCAAATTTTGTAACTCAAATTTTTCATTTTAAATATGATTTGAGATTTTTCAAATTTTAGACTTTTTATTTGTGATAAGGTTTGGGTACTACTGTAATATGCAAAAAATGCAAATTAATTCTAAAATGCATAAACTCTAAAATTAATTTTTGTGATAAGTTTATTTTTCCATATTTAATTGACAGACTTTATTGAAGGAAATACTAAATCAGTATAAAATTACATCATTAACTAGTTCACCGCTAGTCTATGTTGGTGACTTGATAAAGGTAGTGCCAAAAATGTGTATTACAGATAAATTAATTTTTGATCTTAGTCATAATAGAAATGAATAAAATTCGATTAGTAAATTTAAAAGCCTTTTTAAAACCACTCCAAAACTTAATCATCTAACATAGTTTTAATAAATAATTTCTTCATTCACACTTCAAGCTTGTGTCAAAAAACCATAATTTGGATCAGTGCTGATTCATCAGGAATTTGTGACACAGCTTGAAAAAATTAAAAATGTAAATGAAAAAATTATTTATTAAAACTATGTTATCCATTTTCAAACTACTATTTAATGACATATAGTGCAGAGATATTTCTGATATACTTCATTTTCACCCCCCCCCCAATTATAATCATTGTATTAAAAATTGCATCGATAAAACAAAATTGATTTCAAATATTGAACGGTTGTATTTTCATATATCCCGATCTATGAAAGACTTGAATGTCAGTTGAGTAAAAAGTTTGTTTAATCTTATTTGATTACATGCTTGTTTATTTGAAATTCGATGTCTTCTTGCTTGTCGACTTTTTCAACAACCCTGCAAAATGCAATTTATATAACAGACTTGATATTTCTTTATTATTCCAAGTATGTCTTGGAATTCTGCTTTGATGACATTAAAATCTTTTATCAAGTTTCTACAAGATATGAAGATGTATAGTTTTTTTCAAATGAGAGATCCGTGATGTGTTAACCTTTGTTAGCAAACACTGTTAATGCAGAACTGGATATTTCATGATCCATTTCTGTTATTACGGAATTTAATTTATTTTACATTCATTTTAAAAACGTCGCCAGATTTTTTAAGATCGTATTTAATTATTGGTTCATCCAAATAGCCATATTGAATATTTTTTGCTGACTAATTACTTGTGAAGTGTCAGTATTAATAGTCGCTATTCTTTTCACGGTGGGGGTTTAATGAGAAATGTTATTATTACGTCTTTAAAATGAATTTATTGTTTCAAATAGTTTTTTCTTATTTGAACTAAACTGATTAAAATGGTGATCGTATGAAACGATTGATCTTTGTTGTGATTTATGGAAAGAGATCAGATGTTGTAGGATCAGATGAAGTTGAATTTCGTAAATTGTTGATGTTCGCCAGCTTTAGTGCTGTATATTTTTGCAATATTTGATATCAATTGGTATCAAAAGGTCAATGGAGTGGATATATGGTCGAGTGGATATATATGAAATCAGTGATTGCCTTTTGATTTTACTATATGAAAACAATTAAAATTATAGTTCACTTAATAATGACGAACCTTTAAAATCAAATATTGAGTTAAACGGTATAACTTATACAATATTCGGACGGTTTTAATGATTTTAAGTTTTTAGTCACGAAATCATTAGACAATTACAATTTAGTTAAAGGTCGAAATCTTGATAATCATTAAATATGTTTAATAATAAATCTCAAGCTCAAATAGATTGTGTCTGATTTAGTGATTTAGAGTTTCTATGTAATGGATGCAATGTCACATACTATGGGAAAGTCTTTCGGTGATCTTCACATATGAGTTCAGTAACATAGCCAATTTAGAGGTTTAGGTAGTATTATTGAGAATATAAAATTGTGTAAAGGAACAAATGATTTTAACGATTTTAAAGTTTATAAACTTTAACCCATTATGGCCTGATTGTAGATTCTTTGCATGTGAAAAAAACACAATATTTAATTAAATTTACCAACGTTATTTAATGTTTTATGCATCGCAACTCCTTCCGGCATGTTCATACTTGTAATAAGCGTGTTCAGTAACAGTTTACTCCCGTCGTGTTTATGGTAGAGCTCATTGTATCAAAGATGGCGACAGCGCGTGCGCGTGTCTCTAAATATTGAGAACTTTATATCTTATTATAAGTTACTTTACAATATGTTTCATTATCTGATATGAAAAACTTCTAGATAAAGGTATGTATTAAGTAGAATGATATTTTGTGCAATTTGTTGATAATATCAGTGACAACTCTTTTTAAAGTCTTGCTGTCAATTTTTCTACAATCAGGCACTTATTTATACCATCAGAATGATCACCGCTGATATTGCAGCCCTACTAGAGGAATTAGAGTAAAATGAAGATATATATTTGGGGCTTCCTTAAGTAAATGAATTCTCTGATAGCATTTCAGACAAGTCGGACGAATAGGTAAAGAATTTTGTATGAGGCATTAGGGATCAAATCATAATCCCTTACAATTAATATTCAATCATCAACAAATTTATTGTGATTATATAATTAACTTATTAAAATATAACTATTTACTTTTAATAATTTTAAAATATAATTCTAGTCTACTAAAGTTTTATAAGTAGATCAAGATAAAATAGAAAATTAAATATTGCTTAATTTTTAACTGTCAAAAATCATATTGAAAATATTTTCATCAATTACTTTTGATTAATTTCAATAAATGCATTAAATCGGTATATAAAAACTGATATCAGTATTAATATATTTATTTATATTTTTCTTATCAAAATAAGTATAAATGTTTTTAATTTTAAAATTTTTTAATTATTTAGATTATACTGTCATAAAATAATCAATTGAAATTAATTGAACTGTCAACTTTTGTTTAAATCATTAATTTTTGTTGATTTAATATGTTATTACCTTTTATTATTATTTTTGTATGTTTAATATTATTAAATTGTATAATGAGGAGTATATAACATTATATATCTTTTATGAATGTGGCGATTGATAGTGGAATCATCTTGCGTGTTTCTGAAGTGCCATATTCGGCCTTCATAAATAGAATTCTTTGACGTATTTAGTCGAGTGTCATGTCCTTTCTCAGAAATGAGTGTTTCTGTCGTAGCATTTCATCGTTTATTGATAAAAATCCTGGTTCGTCGATTATGGGTTCATTTTTTGGAACCTCATTTATTGCGTTCGGAATCCTCACTTCTATGGCTATTGTGGCTTTGTCGTATGCTGCTATAATTCTCTTCTGTCGCAGTTCCTCTGAAATTGTCCACGATGTAAATCTTTGCGCTTCATTCCAATTTTCTATCTTTCTTCTAAGATCTCGATTATCTCGTCGATAATGTGCATCTGGTATTCGTTTTCAGCTTTTGTTTCGATCTCTTCAGCTAATTTTAATCCGGAATTCTTCTGAATAATAAATAGGAATATCTTCATTTTTCTATCATCCGTGCGGAACCAGTTTATGATCAACAAGTTGTTTTCGATCAAAAATCTTTTTGGATCTCCATATTTTTTCTTTAATCGATGAAAATTGTCGTACGTCATCCTTGTGCTGTTTTTCCATCGATCCATTTTTTTCTAAAGACATTAGAAATTAATTGTTGAATTTTAGATTTTGTGATCGGAAACCGTCGGTAAGCACCCGAAGGGTACCACCTTCGATCCCGATATAAATAATAATATTTAATAATAAATTCTTACCGTTTTAAATTATTTTAATTACACTAATTTATTTTTATTTCACTTTTAAATTTATACCCCTTACTCTTATTCAAACAAATTTTATTTTCTATCCTTTTAACCTCGTTATCCAATCATATTGCACTTGACTTTACATACAAAGGATACCTTTTACTAAAAGATGCACGTCAATCAGAATATATATATGAAAAATATAATGTCAATATAAAATAGGCATGCAATAATCAATTGTATCTCACTAGACGAATGTTTCCTCGTACACGACCCACGAAGGTCTTGGTCGGTCTATACGATCGCGATGTTTATTTTTTTCGAATAAGTTTTGAAAATGATATCATGTATATCACAAGAATGATAATAGTTATTGTCATGATCATAATTATGAATGATGTTCCAGCATTACCGGTTTGTAATGTGGTTTGTTTGAATACTGTTTCAGAATCATTAGCTCGACATATATTTTTTTATACACAATTGAATAGGATTTATTATCGTCTGTTTGTTTTCTCCTTGCTTTGGTTGAAGGATATGCTTGATTGATTTGCATTGGTAAATTGGATCTTTTGTTTGGTTGATTCACTGAAACTCGAACAGCTTTGTTTTCGACGAATTTGTTTTGCCAACTGCTAGTCTAATTTGTACGTCGATAGTATTTAATTTTCATGTGCACCATTTTAATTTTGGATGCTGATCTTGGCTGAAAGAAATTAAGAGTTTGCCAGTTTTGTTTCTTGTTCAGTAGAGCCTGAATTTTTCCATAATAGTATATCATTATTTGCTGATTGATATCTAGATTGGAGACAGCCATAATTGTTTGATTGAGGTAATGGAATACAACTCTATTGGTTTCGTTCATTAAATGAATTGACTGTTGATCCACATATACCTCGACCCATTTATTATTACTAAAAGTACCATTTGCCTGAAGTAATTTTTCATAATAATGAATCACGATATTATAAGTTTTATTTAATTTTAAATTAAAGTACTTTACAAATGGTTTTCTCAGATTGAAGGTATCGACTGAATAGCTTTGAAAAATCACTTTGACTTGTTGGGTTTCATCTGGTTGCCAATATACGTTAATTACATTTATAACGGGTTCCACTTCGACTTGGTTTTTTAATTTTTGTGTCCAAACGTTCAATCTAATTAAATTATGTAGTTTTCTTACAGAATTCTTTCGAGGTTCATATTTTTTTATCAACCAGGGATATTCGAAATTCATTGTTAAATCCCGTGCAATCAACATATTTTTATGATAACCTAGGGTTTTTGGGGGTTCAAAATAACTCACACGATTATCAATTTCGATTTCTTCTGATTCTTTACAAAGATACAACCATACAATTTGATTAAGAGTTGAATATGTATGAATATTTTCAAGCATTTGAATCTCCGTTTTTGCATATCTTGGCATGACTTCTACCTCGTTTGAACAAAATAGATTAGATATTATTAATATCATGAACAATACTTTATTCATATAATTCAATGGGATGGAGTTTTTGTAAGTTTTTGTATAATTTCGGCCCATCATTTATTTTATCTTGCTTTGATCTCAACGAATATTTCACTTCACCATCTGATTGAATCTTTTTACAACAATTCGCATGAATCACTATTGTTTCTGTCTTTTTGTTTCTGATCGGTCGTAACTTTAAGTTGGTTTCTGTCGTATCACATACAGTATACGGTCCTTTGAATGGTCTTTGTAATTTTGTTGACAGTCCTTTTGTTGGTTCTGGTTTGTTTAAATATACTAAATCCCCTACTTTTATGCCATGTTCATGCGCTCGTTTATCATACTGGTCTTTGTAACTTTCCTGATTATATTTGATTTTGAGTCCTGCTTGTTTCCACACTGATTGCAATCTTTCTTGCATCACAGCTTTATAGTCTGGAACTTCCATATACTGTGTGACTGGAGGTTGATAATCCAAATCAATAGGCATATTATTAGGTAAAACGGTGTTTCTCCAATACTTTAGTTTACTGAATTTCTGTATGCGAACATACATGGTTTTATAAATAGGTCCCAATCCTTTTGGTTTCGATTTACATAGGACGATATCATACTAATTAAGGTGCCAATAAACCTCTCGACTAGTCCGTCTGTTTGCGGGTAATATAGTGACGTACTAAGTTTTAGAATTCCAATCAATTCTGTAATTGATTTAAATAGATCACTCTGAAAATTTGTACCTTGATCAGTTAATAATTTCTTTGGTGAACCATATCTGAAAATAATATTCTCAACAAATATTCTAGCAACTGTCTCTGCTTTCTGATTCTACATTGCATAAGCTTCAAGACATTTTGTTAAATAATCACAGAAGACTACAATATACATATTCCCATTTATTGTTTCTGGCAATGGTCCGACGAATATCCATTGCTGTCATGATTTTCTTTCCCTTAATTCTACGTGTTAGGGCATATTTTGCATCACTGCTTTACATCTCGTTCCATTGTTTCCCAATTTTATTTTGATCTCAGTCTAGAATATGATTTTCTGGACGATAGATGTACACAAAGCACTCTATCGTGATATGCCAATAACAATGTTTCTCGATTTTTCGTCGGTATTACTATTAATGAGCTACCGTTTTTTAAAAACTTGAGAATTCCTTCATGAATGAAAGATTTATGGTTCTCTTCCATCACATACTTCTACTCACTCTCCTTTTTGATCGTAACCGCGTGCTTTCGTAATTTATTTACTTCCTCATCTTCTTCTTGATTAGCTTGCAGTCCTTTATACTACATGCCGCTCTCATTACAGCGAATATTGTATTTTCACATTTTGTTCCTTCCTCAACTGGAATACGTGACATGGTATCAGCGTTTGCATTAGCTTTTCCTGTCGGATATTTAATTTCAAAGTCGTATTCTTGTAAGACTATAGACCATCTTATTAATTTGCTTGCTGAATCTCTATGGTTCATAAGCCAATGCAATGGATTGTGATCTGTCAATACTAAAAACTTTCTGCCAACTAAATATTGTCGAAATGTAGTTATGCCATACTAATGTTAAAGTTTCTTTTTCTATTGTAGAGTAATTCTTTTCGTGAGGTTTCAACGTTCTACTTGCATAACCAATCACATGATCTTTTGCGCCTTCAACTTGTTTCCCTTTAAACTGCTCCTAATGCAAAATTATTGGCATCGGCCATGACGATAAAAGGCTTTTTAAAATATGGGCACCTCAGAATTGGTTACATTGTTAGACTCTCTTTCAATAAATCAAATGATTCTTGTTGGGACTTTTTCCATACAAATTTACTTTGTTTCTTCAGTAGTACGTTTAGAAGTTGTGCAATATGAGAAAAATCTTTAATAAATTTTCGGTAATAACTTCCTAATCCCAGAAATTGTCGGATTTGATCTATATTCTTTGGGACTAGATAATCTCTGCTTTTTATTACATTATCTGGGTTGGGCTACAATCCTTTATGAGAAATAATATGTCCAACATAAACGAGTTGAGGGTTTTATTTTTAGATTGGCTTTTTGCAGTCTTTTAAATACTACTTCGAAGTTTATTAGATGTTAGTCGAAACACGTTGAAAATACGATAATATCGTCAATATATACCAGTGCGTGTGGCAAATCTCGTAGAATGAAATTCATATCTCACTGAAATGTAGCCGGTCCTCCTGTCAACCCAAACGGTAATACGTTAATTTCATAGAGTCCTTTGCCATCTGAAAAAGAAGTTTTTCGTTTATCTTCCTCTTTCACTTTAAATTGATTGTACCCTTTATTTAAATCAATAACCGTAAATAAATTTGCCTCTCCCATTTGATCGAACATTTCCTGTGGGACTGGTATTGGGTACGTATCTTTTCTTGTAACCTGATTTAACTTTCTTTAATACACACAAAATCGCAATTCGCCATCTTTCCTTTTAACAACCACAATCGACGATGAAAATAAGGATGAACTATCTCGTATCAATCCGAAATCTTTCATTGCCTTAACTTGCCTGTTACTCTCCTCTTGATGCACATATGGTATTCTGTATGGTCTCAATTTTATTGGTGTTTCGTCCAGTAAAGGAATTTCGTGCTCAATTATTTGAGTTAAACCCAAATCGTATTCGTGAATTGCAAATAACATCGATATTTATTCAATAATTCCATAAATCTTAGCCTTTGACTTTCTGTTAAATCGGTACTGTTGACTCGCGGTTCTTTATAGATCTTTATATTTCTTGGTAATTTTCCCCTTTCTTCGTTTTTCATTTTCAATACCTTTCCCAATTTTGTCTTTGGTTTTAACTGAACTGGTTTGTTACCATAATTTACTATTTTCACCGGGATTAATTGGTCCTGTACTTTTACTATTTCATCACACATTTGTGTATTGTATTTCTCTATTAATGTTTGACTCGGTTCAAATATATATTCCTCATTTGGCACACTCGCCACATTAGCACAATAAATCACCTCTGAATTTCCAGGAACTTCTAAAGTATGATTTAAAAATACTTCTCTGGTTTTGTGCACAATTTCATTTGTACTACTGTTAGTTAGATTCCCTGTAGCAAAATCTAACGAGACTCCTTCTAATTGTTCCATCTCATCCATACCGATTAGTAATTTTGTTGGGAATCTTTCATAATCAGCACATGATGAGTTATTTCTCTGTTTCCAATCAATATTTTACATTCAAATTTACCCAATATTTTTAACTGATTCCCAGGCATTGATGTTACCATTTCATCAATATCCTTTATTCTCAGTCTCTCTTTGATTGTTAATACCTTGGTAGATATGATTGCATGACTAGAGCCTGAGTCTAGTAGAGCTTCCACTTTACGTTTATTTAATTGCACAAATATACGGGGTTGTTTTCCAACTTTGGATATTGTCATAAGCACATAATTACATGGTAAACCCAGCAATGTTTTTTCTTTCAATCTCAGCACCGAAATTGCGTATATTCTATGCGTCGACAATATTTGAGATAGTATTATTTTCACTGTTACTGCAATTACATATATACCAATTAATACAGCACAAGCTTGCCACAAAAACATAAATTTGCCCCAAATCTTATTCATTGTATTATACGTAGCTTTTTTATAATGATCGGGTGTCAACAAATAATCATAGTTTACTTTGCCTTGTCCATCAGGCAATATTGTATCTACCATTTTTGTTATGACGCTTTCCTTTTTTGAAGGAAATAATAAATTCCTTTGTGCTTCATCAATTTCATCGCTTGAATATAAACCTGTTTGTAACATTTTATTCAACGACATGAAATTTACTAGATACTCTAGCTTTATTAATTCTAATTTTTTGGGAGTCTTTACTCCTCTGAAATCTGGTAACGCAATTCATGTGTATGGCACTAAACAATATAACTGAGATAATACTCGATTACATTGTAATATTTTTGGTTTCGCTTCTTGCTCCAATAATATTCGAGTGACTGGCTCCATAAATCTCAATTTATCACCTACAGTGACTGGTACTTCATTTGTGCACTTATCATATTTCATAATTTTCACAATCACCTCTTTACATTTATAACTGTATAGAGCCTCCCCCATTATTCTGGCAAACACTCCATTCTCCGATATTAACATAGGTGCTACTAGATTCGGATTAGTAATAGTTATTGCCAAACGATTACGTAATATCTTTTTATTTAGTTTACAATCATTTAATATCAACTGGCGATAAATATTTTCCAGGACATCTTGGCAAGGATGGAATAAATAATTTTATTATTAAAATACAGAGTTAATTTAATATCTTCCGTATGGATTCTAGTTTTTGCATCTTCAATTGTTTTCTTTGATAGATATACACCTTTATAATTTGTTTCATATACTATTTGACCACATTTATTTGTAATGTCTTTTCTAATAAATCGCATTCTATCACTGGGTGAAATTGACATTAACACTATAGGTGTCTTTCTTGTCCTAGACGGAGTCACTCTCACTTTTCCGTTGTCTCTGATATTTAAATTCAATCGATCGAGTCTTTCTATGAATTGTTCACCAACTAATTCTTTAAAAATCATTGTTTTCAAATACGCCAAATTACATACACTAGAATTGACTAACCTGTCTGACAGCTAGATTGCTTCATATTGCAAAATGGATGCGTTTGCAATTTCCCTGTGTCATCATCAAACACATCTTGGAATTCTCTCAATTCCGTTAAATACTCTTAAACTGCTACTATTTTATCAATAATTCTACCATTCAATTTGTGTGGTTCACCTTCACAATCACCATCTGCCTTTAAAGCTCATTTAACTACAATTGTTTCTCTAATTATATGATTTAACTTTGCTTTTAATTTAATTTCAGAACTGATTTTCAATTCACCATTATTCAATTTTCCGGAATTACCTCAACCGGTCTCGGAATGGCCTGCATTTTTAATAATAACGCATGACTCCATTTCCCACAATAAAATATGAATGTTGTCCTTTTTACTAGACATTCCCGAACTTTTGCTCGTCTCAGGTCCGATTCCTGATACACATGATATTTAACGTCATTGATTTTTAAATTAATCGGATACGCCTCCGAACAATCAGCCATGTCTACTACTGAATAAATTTTTCGCATTTCAGTTTGAGAACAGTCATATGATACCAACGAAGTGGTTTGAGTGAACATCCACATAAAATAATAAACATAAACATTACCCATAGAAATATCATTGTTTTTCTCATTTCAGTATTCACTCTTCTATTCAAACCTCTCTGCTGAGGACTATACATTTCTTCATTTTTATTATTCATTTTACATGACGATACTACACTTTCCCAGCCTCCATTATCTTTAATCCAGTTTCCAAAATTTTTATTCAATATCTGAGCTGCTTTTTTTATCAAATTTTCTATTTCATCTGGTTTCATATAAGCATGCGTTCCCACTTCCAAACAATAAATATCAACCCGTTTACTACCGATTCTCTGTTTATTCCACATTTAATTAACCTTTCAATCACTTTCATATCACAAAAATCATCTGAGTCACCATATTTTTGTGCTACTTCTAAAAGTCGACCCTCCAAAAATTTCACTAATTTCCTTTAAATAATCTTTTATTTCTGCTTCAAATTCGAATGTCGGATACAATATTTTTATTAAAACCTTTAGATTTCTCCTCGTAATGTCTATCTCATTTTCCCTTATAACTAATTTTACCCAATTAACTTTAATTTCGTTTAAACTTTTACCTTTTTCTACTTCATTTTTATTAACTCTACAAACCTCTCATTTTTAATTCGTTTACAACCTCGAGTTTCTCCATTTCTACTTCATTTTCAACTTCACTTTTACTTATTTCTAATTTATTTTTAACTTCATTAACAATCCTTGATTCATCGGTTTCGTTAACGACACTTAATTCCCTTATTTTAATGACCTTATTAACTTCTAATTCGTCTTTCATTTTTGCCACTCTTATTTCATCAATTTCTGTTTCCTTGTGTTCCTCATTTTTAACTGCCTTTTTTTCTTCATCCTTCTCATTTTCTAAATACCGACTATTAATACTTGTTCTAAATTCCTTTGACGCAATTATATGATTCACAAAGTTCACTCTTGTACTTAAATATCCGTCATCATCTAATTCATGTAGCATACATCCGCAATAAAATAAATATTCGTCATCATCCAGTTCCTCTCCTTTATATTTTAGTGTTATGATTCCATCACTACCCATAACTTCAACAGCTCGTTTCCTCAATTTCAAAACTTTTTCATACTAATGTTCCTGAGTATACTCTATTTCTTCATAATTTTCAAATTCTAGTGCAATTTCCATCGGTTCAATTTCTACTCTTACCTCTCTGATCTCGTGGCCCATTTTTCGTAACATCTTTTTTAACTTTTCACTACATCTGGTTTTATCATATAATTATGGTCTTATACAATCAACAATTTTTATTTTATTTTCTACCTTGTATTCAGAATTATTAATTATACCTACTTCTTCATTAATCTTATCTTCATCACCTAATAATAACGCATCTGTAAAATCATTTATAATTCTTCTTGCATTGTCTTCCATATCTTCTGACTCGCTAGTTATAATCATCATTTTTAGCACCTGGAATTAATCCACAATCAACTAAAACTTCATCGTCTTTCAAATATCTCCTTTTAAATTCTAATTCAATCATTGTCCCTTTTGTTTCTTGTTGCAATTCTTGTTTTAAATCTTTTACTGTACCATACATGCATACATGTGTTATTCGCCCATGAAGTCAGCGAATTCTACAGGATCTCCTCTGTACTGGTTTACTGGTAACTTTTGACAACTTGCATAATCATTTGTATCTCTGACGGTCGCTGCTGAAGTTGGTGCTGTAGTTGTCGACGTAGTTGAATTATTGCTGCTCATAGTAATCCCTAGTCGTTGCTTGCTTCGTAAATTGTACGTTTCTCGTTTATTTTCCAATTTAGAACGTCTAATATTAATACTTTTCAAAGTTTCGATATCTCTTTCTCAATATACTACAGTTTTCACAAAACTTTGGTTGCTCTTCAGATACTTCCCACCGACGATTCAGATCACGTTGGGCTCACCAAATTGTTGGGATATTAAATATTCGTCGATGAATAGGTCTCTCGATCCGACTCCTCGTGTTCAATAATCAATAAGACAAAATCCCAACAAAGAAATCTTTATTCACAAATATTCACCACATGATACAATTATTTGCTTGTCGTAAACACTCTAAGGGTATCACGTAATAAGTCACTGCAATCTGATTGACTTTTTTATCTGCTTATTACTTTCAACTCGTTTCTCAAACTCGTTAGATTTTACTCTTCGACTAACTGGCAACTTATTTTGTTGTCAGTTCCTTTTATAATTTTGGGTTGCCATTAATTTGAATTAGTGCTAGGGAAATAATTTTTTTCCCGTTCGGACAATTCATTGCTCATTTTACTAATTCCCGGAACCACATTAAGCTGACGTTCAGCTCGGCGGTCCTTGATTAATGGGTTCGTCGGCAAATAATTTAGTTAATTAATTAATTTGTTTTTGGGCTCCCGACCATTCAATATACCTCATCTTAATCTAATAGTATTTTATTCGTCTTCAAAATCAAATTTGCCACCGGTTACCACTTTTCCCCCGAAAAATATTGATTTTTACTTTTTTAAAAATTTTAATTAACTTTAATTGATTTTGATAATTTTAAAATTTTATTATTTTTATTCATGTTTTATTATAACGCCAACAATATTAATGAATAAAGTGGTTTGAAAAAAGCAATCGATATAGTTTCAATTTTAATTTGATCTGATGATGACAGTGAGTCTGTTGAAATATATTATAGTTTAATGTATGTTGGATTGGCGTATTTTGTTATTATATATTATATTACATTAAATATTATATAATACATTATATTAATTCATTTATTCATGTTATTACAGATTTATTTTAATACTTGACTATATACGATATCTTTAGTATCGTGTTTCCCATTGAAAACATATTTGACCTACAAACAGCAATCAAATATACAGGCACAATATTTTTCTGTTTTCTAAAATAAACTATATTACATAGACTTTGATAGAAGTTTGAAAGCCTTTGGTCAAACCAACACTTAGTACCCTGGTTTTCCTGTTTTTAAATAGTAAATTTTTGAAATTTTTTAGTAGTATAATCTTTGATCTTCGAGCTTTTTTATTGTTAATTCACCAATAATCGACTCAAAATTAAAATTTATTAATTAAATCGTTAATTATATAAAGCATTCGAAAGCAGTTCAGGGTTTCCAGACCTCCCGATTTCGTCAGGAGTCTCCTCTCGTTAAAAAAGTATATTTCCAGACTCCGGATATGTATAGCAAAAGCTCTCGATTTCTGCTACCATTTTCTAAATTAGGTTTTCCCAGCAATTGGCATCATTTAACATTTTGAATTTAAAATTTTTCGTTACTCCCGGCATGATGTTTTCGAAATATGGCAACCCTGAAGCAGTTAAGGCGATCCTTACTCATTGTTGACCAGAAATATTTTTGATAGGAAAAAGATTTTTCAGATTTAGAAACTGAAATTTTTAATTAATGTTTTTAAAGGCTCGATCTTATTTTCTGTTTTAAAATTCGCAGTAAAAATATATACCTCAGCAGATATTTCGGTTAAATATCTTTTACAGTATTTTCGCCTTTCAGTTTTAGCTCCATTGATATCATAAAAATTTAGCTTTTTGTTATTTAAGTATGAACAAATAATATATGATATATAATATTACGTAATATATATATATATATATATATATATTCAGAGTCATCTTATCCATTGTGCTATCTGTACTTAGCACAGAGGCTCCAGCAGAATTGGAGGATAGTTTGTGAATAAAGTAAATAAATAATTAAATTAATGTATAAAAGAATTAAATTGTCAATTTTTTTAAAGTTTTTTTCGTATTTCTTTTTCCAAATTATTTTTTTAAATTATGTAAATAAAAATTCTGAAAACATTTTTTAGGGTAATTATAATTTTTAGTATATGGGGCTCCAAATTTCATAAGACGCCAATGGTTATAATATTTATTCAATATATATTATATTGTATTATATATTGTGCTATTTTATAGTTTACATTATATTATATTTTACGTTGATACTTTGTGTTTTTTAAATAAGATAGTTATGTTGAAGTATGTTTAGGGTGGTGCAAAAAGTTATTAGAGTAATTAGAGCATTTTAATAAAAAGAGCATAGTTTTAAAATTCAATATTGATAAATAAAATATAAACATTAATAAAAAAATAAATAATTAAATAAATTTGGCAACGATTTAATTAAAAGATAACACCAATAAAAAACTTTTCGTACGATATATTTCGATAGCATAGCTATCATCTTCAGGTACTCAAAACCAACTAAAAATATTATGAATTAACATTTAATTTAAACAAATTATTTTTTATTAATTTAATTTTGTAATAAATAAATATTTATAAAATATATTCAATTCACTTTTAATTAATTTAAAATTTTTAAAATTTTCACTTATATTCTAATTTTTTAAAAAATTAATGTAATTTAAAATTTTCAATAATTTTAATAATATTAAAATAAACAAACATAATTTAACATACGTAAACTATTTAAAAACATTCAAAACATTCGTAGTCACAGCACTTTGCACATTAATCTTTGGATCCAATGACCTTATCAGCAATGCTTCACATATCACGCGTTCCCAATAATTATTAAAACTTCTCAACAAAATTCTAAAATCAGACATTCCTATTTCACTTTTACAGCCTCTATTGTGCTCACTAATATTGGTCAAACCCTTCAATCGACAATGCTCTAGAACTCGAGTACAGAGATGACGGGAAGTCTCTCCAATGTATGTGGCATTACACCCATTACATGTAAATTGATAAACGAGATCAGAACACAATCCAACCGGAGTTTTTGATTTATTAATAAACATATTGCGTACCTTACACGAATTAGAGACGATCTTATACTCTAAATTTCCCATCTGTTTACTTAACTTCCTTTTATAATTTGTAAAGCCTTCAGAGTACGGCAATACTAACACATATTTAGGCTCAATTTTTTTATATCCATTTTTACTATTATTTATATCAACACTCAATTCACACCCATTTGACAAATTACACTCAGACTTTCCAAAACATGGATCCTTAGGATTTTTAATCAATTTATCAACAGTCTCTTTTATCATTAACAATAAAAATGATTTAGAATATCCATTCTTTATCAACAACTCAACCAATTTATCAACACTTTTTTTCTGTGTTGAACTTGTAGTCAACAGAAGTATGATTGTATCTACCATGGTTTCAAGTGAAAGGAGGTTCAAGATAAAGATTCGTCTTATTGTCTTGCCTTTGTTGTGGCTGTCGGTGAATTCAAATAGGATGTATTGTCAATCTGACTCCAAGTGTGCTTTTAAACAACAGTAATGAACTCCAAACGATATAAACTTTACTGATTGACGCACTTTATCTCCACTTTAAAATGACAAAAAGAATTATCTATTACTGTCACAACTTGGTGCTTATTACGACCCTTCTGGAAGAATAGCACTTTTCGGGTCAATTGGATTTCACAATCACTTGACTACTGTGATGGATTTCTGAGATCAATAAATCTGATTTAGTTGCTTTGATCGAATTTATTCAATAACTTTGATTGCTTTGATTTCACTTTATTTCTTTTTCACAATTTTGGCTTTGTCTTTTTCCAACTTTCTTTATTATTTTCGTTCTCGTATCGCCTAATTTCTGCATCAAAATTCTTTTATCCTTGATTCCAACTGCTCTTTCAATAATTTTCCGTAATTTTCTCCTTTCAATTCTTAGTCCAATTTTTCTCTCTTTTATACTCCGTCACCCAATAATACTTGTGATATCTTTTACCGCTAATTCCATTTGGGCGTCTATAATCACTGACAGCTGTCCAGATAAATAATTTTTAGAGATGCCCTTTCCCGGATTCCCAAACAACATGCCTTCCTTATCTTGAAAAGGCTTTCGAGATAACGTGCAAACTTTGCTTTTGTTTTGGTTTTCTAAATTTGCACTCGTTAATTATAAATGACCTTTTATTCAATTGTCTGTTTTTATTGATTTTCTCTTATTCCCTTCTCGTTATTAGACATTTCTTTTTCATTCCATTTTTATTAAGTTCCAGAACCACATCTTAATCACTTATCATTGTTTCTCCCAATCATTTTACATGTTTATTAATTATTTTATTCCATTATTTAAGTATCCTTAACACCTTAAAACCAAACTTTGCAAACTTATTTGATGTTCACTGCATCAGGATAAGTGTATAACAGTGTTAATTTGACACTGTTTTTACACTTACCTGGCGCGAAGATAAATTTGAGTGCCTCCCGGCATTGTACTGATTAGAGCCATTAGCTCGAAACTTGTATACTATTGGGAAATGTACTGGATATCACTTAATGTATCGTATGTTCTTTGAATATAATCAGACACAGTGATCAATATAAAAAATAAATAAATAATTTATTTGCATGTGAAAATTTATAGAGGTGAAACTTTACCTACTTACTTATTTTGTTAAAAGCAAAATACTAATTACTTAATTATTTGTGGAGGTCCAATTTAATTATTTTGTTAGCAACATTTGAATAATAGAAACTGGTATAAAAACCAGGGACGGTGGTTACAAGTTGCTATTTGCTCAATGAACAAACATAAAAAAAGAAAAGTAGAGGTGAATTCTAAGTCAAAGCTTCGCCAATCGTGCAGTAAATATATATATATATATATATATATATATATATATATATATATATATATATATATATATATATATATATATAAAGGTACATTTACAATTGTAGCTGACAGCATCATAAATATCTGATTAAAATTCAACAAATTATTTTGTGTTTGGCCAACAGTTGAATAATTAGATTTAATTTATTAATTTAATTGTAATCACAGTTGCGTTATGTTACAAATTTATATTACCTTGTTAGTGGATTACTGTTAAAATCGCTCATGTTTTCGTTGATATGTTCAAAAGTTTCATCATCGGAATACAGAAATTGAGAACTTAAATTTGGGGGTTTCGGTTGTTCATTGCTCATGCTTGCTTCATTTTGATTTGAATCATTTATTTTTTTGAGATTTTTCTGTTTATTAGGAAATTCCATTTTCTAATAGACTTCACAAATTAGTTCCTTTAATAATTCATTATTTTGTTTAACTGTAGTCAGTTGTATTCTTTGATAAAAAGAAATTCACTCGGACAATTCAGCATGTCTTTATCAATGAAACCTTAAGGATTAAATTTTTATAATTATTATCGACTATAATTATTATTAATTAATATAAAATTAATTAATTTTACAAAATTATTATCTAATTTTTTTAATAATAAATGGCATATATTTATAATAAAATGTGTTCTCAAAACAAGACTGATCGTTTAGTAACTATTGGAAGTATTGTTATTAGGTCAACTGGCGTACAATATCAACAAAGAGTAATATCAACAATGTCAAATAAATTTGTATGAATGAATGAATTATTTTTTTATTTATGTATTTTTTATATATCCGCCAATTAGCTAATTTTACTTTCACGAACAATTATATTTGGTAACTGAGTTCACTATGGACTTATCGCTTTTAGGTAATTCAATCCAAGAGCAAACTATCTCTTTATTTTTTAGTAGATGAGGCTTCAGGCACTTCTGTCTTTAGCTGAATTGAAGTATTTATATTGACACGAGAAATAGTTATAGTTACATTAAATACATATGGTAACTTATGTTTTCATTTGTGAATATCAATATGCAATTTTAATTGTGAAAAGGAGCTGTATAGAAATCTTGGCCTAGTGGTGGCAAATTGTTAAATCAGTCGCTGTCCCTACAACAATTATAAAGATTTCTTTTTCATTCAAGAAACTTTCAAGAATAAAAAGTCTAAAATTTCTATTCAACTGTGATTTCACATATTTTGAAATTATAATCCAAGGTCTTTGTAAAGAACAAATTTCTGTACAAAACTCTAAATAAAGTTATTTATTTAATAATTCTTACTTTATTAAAAATCCGATTGTTCTGCTGGATTTACAATTTTTATAAGGTTTTTTCTGTTGATAACATTATTATTGACTGTTTGAGAGCATGTTCAATGTGTTTTGGCTAAACATAACGTAGACATTCATGATTTGAGTGACCAGGTTTATGAAAATGGTGAAAATATGAAGAGAAATAAAAATGACCAGTAAAACAAAATAACAAATTTAAATCCAAGATCGTTTATTGTTTAATGTTCCTTGCAAAGTATGCAGCTGGTGACTTCTTAAAAAGCATTTACTAAATTTAACTATCTGTAACAAAAATGAGAAAACATTAATGTTCAGTTGTTACTTTTATAATTTACAAATTAATTAATGAAAATTTGTAAATAAATTTTAAATTATATTTTTGTGAAATCATCATTGTTAGAGTTATAATTGAAACTTACAATTTGAAACTTATCCTAAATTGTTATCCTTTACAGAAAGATGTTCTGAATCCAAGAATGATACCTCTTCAAGTTTTAGAATATATCTTCACGAGAGATTTGATCGCAGTACTTCCCAGTGTGCACATAGCTTTGACCTTTCCAATAACTGCTGTTGCTGGGGAATGACCGCTCTCGAATCTTGACTTGATCAAGAATTATTTGCATTCAAGAGGTTAAGCAATCTGACTCTCATCGGAGTAAAGAATAAAATTTTTGATAGATTTTCTTCTGATGATTTTGCAATTTTGAAATCTCACTAAGTAAATTAACTGAATTAAATGTTATTGTCAATTTTTTATTTTTTGTCATTATTATTTTTGTAACACGATTTTCACCAGAAACAAAATTCCTTTGAGATATGTATCATATTAAAGTTTTGTCAATGATAATGAAAGTTAAATAAATAATTAACTCATAATTACCGTTTAAATATCAAAAAATACAATTAAGAGTAATTAATTATTATTTATAAATAAAAAATGGAATCAATCTCACAAAAAGGAAAAAATAAAACTGTATAGAAAAGAAGGTAATGCTACTATTGGTGTAAGAAAATGAGACAAGTAAGCGAAATCAATGGAAAGCGAAAAGGATATTAATATATCAAGAACAAGACATAAATGATAAAAATCGATTATGAAATTAAACATTATTGAAACAAAATAAGAAAAAATGGAAAGGAAACTGGGTAAAGTTCGCAAAATCGAAAAAATAGGAATCATTTGTTGAGCCAGGACACAAATAGCCTTGAAAATTGTTTAAATGTATCAGTAATACAACAAGAAAACCTAGCACCAAGATAACTTAAAATATAATATACAACACCAATTAAACATTTTAAAATCTGAGAGAATATAAATAAATATAAAATCAAAAACATAAAAGTAAAATAAAATAAATACAAAATGCATCAAGAACCGCACGAAATTTACATAAAAAAATAACATAATAACAAGAAAATTTGACCGTAAAATGATCATTTATATAAAAGTAAAAATTAATGAATTAAATGAATAAAAATAAAATATTTTTAGCTGAATAAATTTATTTAAAAATGTTAAAAATAAATTACCAATTTAAATTAAGAAATAAATAAAAATTTAATTTAGATAACACAAATAATTTCAAAGTCGAATTTTGTTTAATCGCAATAAAACTAACACGCAAGGTTAAGGGCAAATTATAGGTATAAATACTCATGTGTTTTCACAAATTTTCAACTACTACTTTGCAGTATTGATTTCAACCAAAATTAAGTTGCACACTTTTTATCTTGTTTTACTGTGTGCTTTTCAACTATTGTGCAGCAATATTTTCAGGTTATTAATCTACAGTTATGTTTTGTAGCAATATTTTCAGGTTATTAATCTACAGTTATGTTTTGCAGCAATATTTTCAGGTTATTAATCTACAGTTATGTTATTTTGGTTTATGTACATCGATGCCCGATTTAAAATTTGTTTATATGAATGCCAAATATACAGTTTATGCGTCGAGATTTTTGCCTAATTCATTTGGTAATTTATTTTTTCTATTATTTTATTTTTGGTGGCCCACAGCCAAAATAACGCAAGATAGAAAAATAAAACACACTATCGAACTGTGTAAGTGCGTGTAAAATCGCCAATATTTCGTGCCCGTGAAGGCTCCGGCGTGCGGAACGCAGGAGCTGGAACGTCAATATTATCCGTACATAGGGGAAATTGGAGGGTAAATGAGTAGTCCATTGGCTGCTCCTTCATCATCCGTTTCCTAAAAAAATAACATAAATTTTTAACAACAATCGGCTCAAAATATCTAACGCCGAGTAGTCCAGTGGGCACTCATTAATTATGAAATGAACATACATAGATCTTAAGGACAAAGAGAGGAAATGGGTAGTGGGGAAAATTGCAAAATCGTTGCAATAGTTAAAATGAATAGCCATCGAAAAAAGATTAATCCGAACGACCAAAATCATGAAAAATAATGTTTTTAAATAAGAATTAAATAAATTAATTTAAGTTGAGGCGGAAAATATGGGCGGGACGCTGCTCAAATTTTCCGAATTAATTCAAATACTTAACAAAAATAGTAACGTAAAAATGGAACGCGTAAAATAAGGGTGGAACGCTGCTCAAATTTTCCGAGTCAATGAAAATACTTTGTCGAAAACTGTAGAATAGGGATGAACCGTAAAATAAGGGCGGAACGCTGCTAAAATTTTCGAATTTACAAAAATACTTTATCGAAAACCGAAAAATACAGATGGACTACGGCTAATGTTGTATATCAATAAAAAAATTTTTAACGCTGAGGAATAAGGACGGATCCCTACAAAATCTTAATAATAATAACGATAATGATAAGGGTAATGGTGATTATAATAATAATAATATTAATTATAATAATAATAATAATAATAATAATAATAATAATAATAATAATAATAATAATAATAATAATAATAATAATAATAATAATAATAATAATAATAATAATAATAATAATAATAATAATAATAATGATAATAATAATAATCATGGTATTTGTAGTAATGATGATAATAATTATGATAATAATAATAGTACTAATAATCATAGTAGTAATAACAATAAATATAATGGTAGTTATAGTAATAAAAATAATAATAAAGGTAATAGTAGTAACAATTAAGAAAGGTAATATATATAATAGTAACAATGATGATGCTAGTAATAATAATAGGGAACATTGTAGTTATAATAGGGATAAGGGTAAGAGATGTACTGTGTTTACTTAACATAACCAAGGGTTTACAGACCATAAAAAATCATTAACATGGACAATAATAAGAAGGACCAAGCGAATGGACATAAAGATAGATGATGTGAGAGTATAGGTTAACATTTGAAAGAGATAGGAGAATAATGGGACTTAAAAATCGAAATCGAGCACAGGCCTTCTATCGGCAGCTCGTTGGACCCATGGATCGTTCGGTCAATTATAGCATTAGCAATAGCGCTCACTTTTTGCGGACGATCTACCCACTCGAACACAGTTCCAACGTTGCTTAGCAACGGGTGCCGAGTGGTAAGCGAAAGAATATTTGTATGGGGTACCTGGGTAACAACCATATAGTTTCAAAATTTCAAAAACCAGAAACCCACCACATTTAGAAAAACGAGGGAGATATAGACTGAGCACTGGTAAAGATCACAGTGGCAATGCATTTTTATGGAATGTTTAGAAATGGTCAATAAATAAGAAAAAGTTCGGAAACATCGAATCGTTAATTAATTAATTAAATAAAACCCGAGTTCGGTAAACATCAATAAGAGTAAACAAAAGGAAATAGAAAAGGCCATTACTATTATGACAGTTAGGTTAATAGCAAAAAGCGAAAAAGAGATTGTTACAATAGAGGCTATGGGTTTGTCGATAAATCATTCCTTGATGAAAAACATGAAAGTAAACCGCGAGTCTAAGTTTTCAACAGTTATGGATTGGGCTGGTGATCATTAATCAAAGTGATTGTTACCACTATATAAGAAAAGCTCAAATCAGAAGCAGTCAGCATTTTGCCTCAGGTAAGTACGGTAAAACTAAAAGCATATTGTGGAGAAAGAAATTTAATTATATAGGGAATTTGGGAAATTATTAAGAATTTTGTTAGTAGTTAGAATCAGAGTAGAATTAAACTATTAAAAGTGGTTATTGTGAAAAATTACATGAAACGATACGCTCCCAGCGGGACTCATCAATTTATCATACAACATATTGTTTGATGTATAAGTTGTGATAAATTCAAATATACGTTGAGAGCATTGTGTCTTATTTTATGTGTTGGGGTCGGGATGGTTAAAAGATACATAAATAGGTCAATTTTGTATATAAAAAATATGTATTTAAAAATAGATATTATAAATTGCTAAAAATAGGAAATAATTAACAAAAATAAATACCTACTAAAAGGTTTAGATTTAGTATTACTTAACTTAAAAATAGTACTAAATTACTAAAAATAAATAATAATTAATAAAATTTTAAATAAATAAGAGAATTTTTTAGTAAAGTTCGGGAAAGTTATGTTTAAGCAATATCAATTTAGCTTTTACCTAGCGTGATTCCATTACAAGAAAAGATTAATGTGAATAACTTTGTTAGAATTTTGCATGGCAATTTTTCAGAAGACCTACATTATATTTACGTAAAAATAAATAAAACTTTGTGATGATCGTTAGTATATAAGTAGAACTAGAAATTGGTAGAATTAGCAAAATCTTATCAGAAATTATTTACAGAGTAGATCAGTGCTTCTCATCATGTTATGCTCTATGTCCCCAACAATAGAGTTTAAAAGTCAAAATGCCCCAGTTTTTGAATTAATCAACAAATTAAACCCCAGTTCAAAATATTTCTATTTTGCTTAATGTGTTAATACCTTGATTTAGTAGATCTGATATCAAAAAATGTTTGTAAAAAATCAAAATTATAACCTAAAGATTGCATTGAGAAGATATAAGTACAATACATAGATCTTGGTTAGAGCTATATCTTCAGTGTTAAGAAATTGTTTCTATCATAATATACCTAAAATGAGACGCATATACTTCAGAAAAATTTTAATTTATCAAATTTTAAAAATCCATAAATTTCGAAATTACCCCAATGAAAAGTCAAATTGCCCCAACTGGGGCCCTAGGGACCCAGATGAGGAGCACTGGAGTAGATTAAAGCAGTAGTCATCGATTTGTCTTAAAAAACTAAAAGTACTAACTGAACAGTTAATTCACCTTATATAGCTATATATTTGATTATACTAAAGTTTATCCAATACTATATCGCTCGCAGGTATCAACCTAGTTTTGGTGATTTACCTGATTTGAAGTTAAAATATTAAAGGGTTGATCTAGGAAACATTTGAACAAACTTGTTCTAAAGATCGCGAAAAATTCGGGATACCCACTAAATCTTTTACTGTTCTTATTTGATCAGTGCTGAGAGTATGAAGTTGTCCCGGTGTATGACATCTTAATTCTGAGGACGGCTTGGAATAATCGATTTCTATCTGCTAGTTTGTTGGGCATTTACGGGTACACATTGCATTGTAATTTTTTTAAAAAGACAAAATATTTATTTATAAACAAAATCTCCTTGTCTTATTCACTAAATTATATTGTATGTTTATACCTACACGCAAGAGAGTTCATATTTTGGAGTCAGATAAATCTGCGTTAGTATCGAATATTAAGCCCACCAGGTCGATCCTAATAAATGTATAATTAGATAAACTTCTGCCTCTTTAAAGTTTTACTGAAACTTTTAATATCAGTGACTTACTAGCATTCATTGAATTACGTTAAATGATTGAAAATGTTAGAATATTCAAATTAATGTTATTTTTATCTCTTTTTCTGAATTATGTCCATCAAATGTGTCTTGAATTGCTAGCAGCATTTTTCAACATTCTCCAGTAGAGCTAAAATGCGAATGAGATAATAAACGAAAATAAGAAAAATGCGAATAGAAAAGTAGTAAAAGTAATAATGACTTTTCCTATATTTTTAAAAAATTCAAGGATAAACAGAATTTTGAATGTATTTTTTCGATCACTTTTAATATTCATTCTGATGCTTCATTTTTACTTCTTCACAAGAAATAGACAAAGATTCAGCATTTTTAATGTAACAATAAGTTTAAATAGAATAATTGGCATTGTTCAACGCATGGATCCATTTCAGCTCGTTTCAAGTGAATAAATTATGTTGCTAGATAGCGAATTGTCGGCCAAACGAATATAAAGACAGGCATAGCTTGTTTTGTCTTATTTACTCATTTTCACTTTGACATTTCAAAGTATGAATTCTTCATCCAATACAACGACCAGATTGAGATTACCAACAATAGTTGAAGAAATTTCAGGGACCTTAACAACAAGAAATCACTCTGATAACTTTATCAAGTCACATTCTTTAAGGTAAAAGTATTATTATCATTATTATAATTATTTATTATTATTATTATTATTATTATTATTATTATTATTATTATTATTATTATTATTATTATTATTATTATTATTATTATTATTATTATTATTATTATTATTATTATTATTATTATTATTATTATTATTATTATTATTATTATTATTATTATTATTATTAAATTTATTATTATTATTATTATTATTAGTATTATTATTAGTATTATTATTATTAGTATTATTATTATTAGTATTATTATTATTATTATTATTATTATTATTATTATTATTATTATTATTATTATTATTATTATTATTATTATTGTTATTATTATTATTATTATTATTAGTATTATTATTATTATTATTATTATTATTATTATTATTATTATTATTATTATTATTATTATTATTATTATTATTATTATTATTATTATTACTATTATTATTAAATTTAAGATTTTCAAAATGTAATTAATGAAGAATATATAAAAATTTTATTTATTTTATTTGTATATATAGAGAGAAATGATTTATTGAACTTAGTCTTTAGAAGGTTCATGAATATTTAAATGTTAATTTTTTTATTACATGATTGTGAATGATAAATTTTTTTCGCTGACTATCCTTCGGTTCAAAATGAATCAAATATCTCCCAAAGTTTTCAAAAACGATCATGATTTATAGTATTCTAACGATACATCTATTTATATGAGAATCTGTCTCATTGTTCCGTGTTCCATCCACGACATTAGAAGTATATTTTTATATGTTTTCTAAATAATTTATTTCTATGGTTAGCTTTATTATTATTCTTATCAACTATTCAGCATACATCTTAAGAATTGGTTTTTACCATCACTTCTTTAATGGTTTTATCTTTAACTCTTTTTACAGCTTCATGATATTGTTGGGGTTTGGTCAAAGTAAAATCACAAAACACTCAGGTGTAAATCAATAAAAACATCAAATTCAAAATAGTGCAAAAATTAAATCAAAAATTCAAAAATCAAATATAAAAGATTTGAAGAGAAATATAACTTTGCGTGTCAATGATAATAAGTGTACCAGAAAGGAGATCCTCCTTACATCTTATATGTGGCTGGATATTTTACTCGTTTGGATCAGTTGGGTTATGATTGTAATGATTCTGACTTTCTCGTGATCTTTGCTTCAAATAATCAAATAAGATCCAACGAATTTAATACGTTTTTTGAATTTCAAAAATATTTTTGCAATATCGTCAACTTTAAGTTTAAACTTCACTTTTTAATATTTTTTTTTAGAGTAATTAACCCAAAGGCAGACCGATGTTTAGAATATTCTTTCTATTTAACCGATTGATTGACTCTTCTCTAATGTTTTATCTTTTACACCTCGACCATCTGACTATGAACTACAAGTTTTACTCTTTTTATAATTTTCTCTCCCTTGTAATTCCAAAACAGAATAATTAGATCACGCAGGTGACATCTCTCTTAAAGAACAAAATAAAATTATGGTTTCGTCACCATAGGCCATTGCCAGGGCTAAATTTAATTTGTTTTAAATTTATTTGTTTTTTTGCCCTTTAATTGGTTTACACTCAATTTTTTCAGTATTTAAAATTATTTGCACAACTCCTGACAAACTCCTCCAGATCTGTGACTTCAAAGTCTTTCAAATTACAAATTCTCTATAACACTCTATAGCGAGTTATACAGGAGAACTTGTGCATATCTGTAAGTTTAAACAAAAGAATAAGGGCATGCAATGTAAAAACAGTGAATCCTATTATATGGAACAAGGATCCCTATTATGTAAAGGTTTCCGCAATGGTGATATCGTGCCATGATCGGAGTGCCATATTAAACACATAAACATACAAATTAGTTTACTAATGAAGATATTAATAAAATTGTAAAAAATGAAAGATCTCTTACAACTTAAGACAAACATTTTGAAGTTAATAAAATTATATTATTGTATTAATGAATTGATACGGGATGTATCTCCTAAGAGGATACACTAAAATAAAAATAACGATATAAAAATAACACAATATAACATTTTGTTTAAATCTAAGATTACAGTTTCAAAATATTTCTCGAAAAATACAATTTGATCTATTATTTTTAGTTATCAAAAAGACAAATTAGAAAATGACTTGGAGCTTAATAGAATTCTGTAAACACTGAAGAGTATCTGTCGACATCTACTATTTCAAGGAGGAAATAAATAACGAAATGCTGATCAAACTGACAAAATATTTGGTTAGGAAGAAGTACAAACAACTAAGTTTTGCTCCCAAATTTCTCTCATATCCTCTTATATTTATCTTTTCCATGATCTCAATATATTTTTTTCATTTAAATTTGATCATTGTGTTGATTTCGAATTTAACACAAGGCAGTAGCAAAAATTATGCTATTTTATACCATTTTATGCTACTTTTTATATGCTTCTCATTCTTCGGGTTTTTGTTAATTTAATTGTTTAAATCAACAACACAACATTTGTTAATTCTGTCCATAAAAACAAAACTGTCCGATCAAAAATTACCTTTAAAATATTTTTTAATAATAAAAATATTAGTGCATTTCTATTTCTAGAAAATTTTTTTGCTAATAAAAATTGCACAATGCTAGTCAATAGAAATTAGTAAGCATTTTATGCAAATTTTATATCTTGATTGTCGTCGACAAAATCTTTACAAATTTATTCCAAAAACCTTTGCATGATGTAATGTTATACGTAGCATAGACATTTAAAAATGATTTTTCTCAGACCATTGTGTTATTTTGGCTTATTTATTAAAATATTAGTAAATTTTCAACTGTAAATTTATATGAAAGAAATACAAAAATTTCCAAAAAAATAGCTGGATGCCATAAATTGTCATAATTTTTAGCAGGCTTGTAACTTTCGTAGGATTAAAAATATTTATATTTAGCTTCATCTTTGATTTCGATATGATGTGAATTTTCGATGTCGTGTAATTTTTGAAAAGTTGACAGTTCTATTAATAAATTTTTTATTGTATTGCGCCCAATTTACTTATATAAGTCCAAATAACATTTCAACTCACTGCGGATTATTTACACGGGTTCTCCATGTTAATAAATGGCCAGTTTAAACAGTTTTTATGAATACTGTTATAATTTGATTATTTTATTAAAATGTAAAAAAAGGCATTGGTATTTTGTAACCGTTTTTTTGAGTTCTTTTTAATTTGTATAATCAGAAAGGAAACATTTTTTAAATAACGAGAAATGTCTTGTTTTGTACAGTTTACATTTCTTTGACAAGACAAGTTGGCAAAAATAAACCATATTTAGATATGTTGATTTGTGTATGTTTTTTATTTGCATTTATTTCGCTTGCTATTGGATATTTTACGCAGTATTTCCTTCATTACTGTGTTTTAATATATATTTAAATTTTTCAATTTTCTAGTGTTTCCTTCAACAAAATAGCCCTATTGGTGTTAATGGCTGCACTGATTTACCATTGTTGAAAGTACTTGACCATTATTGTAATGTAAGAAAATAAAAATTATTTGGAAATAAATTGTACATTTAAAAACCGCAAATGGACTGCACAGAATTCGTCTAATAAACCGATTTCATTTAAAAAAATTAAATTATTAGCCAAACACATTTAATTTACATTTAAAGTAATACATTTTAACAAATGATAAAAAATTTCTTAATTAAAATAATTAATGAATAAATTTAATTTAGATGCTATGATTTCTCACTGAATATTTTTCTAACTATTTTTCACACCAAACTTTTTATCGGCCGTTATAAATAAACTTTATTTACATAAATCATTGTTAACAATGATAAGTTTCAATTTAAACAAAATTAAACAAAATTCATTCTAATTCAATGAATTAATTATTTCTTTTATGTTTAATTTTTATTCTGTTTTATCAGCATTCTTGATTTTGAAAAATAATGTTTTCATTTACTGTATTTTATATTTTACTCCAAAGAAATCAAAAATTTATATGAAATACTTGCTGGTAAAGAGCCAAATTTTATAAAATTTTTTATAATTTTAAAAATTAATTTCAAAATTAATAGATGTTTTACAATTCATTTTAATAGTTTATCTATCTATCTATCTATCTATCTATCTATCTATCTATCTATCTATCTATCTATTCGTGAACAAAGTTATACTTGAATTAATGTCAGATTTTTCAAAAGTAGCACTTTTTCATGGTATTCAAATTTCTTAATAAATACAACAAGCACATGTATGTATATTGTTGTTGTTGTTTTAATTATTGTTTTAGTTCTCTATCAACCACTACACTTTCATTAGTAATTAGAATTATTTTATAAGATAGTTAAAATGTTATAAGTGTGATCAGCTAGTTGAAATAACTATTGTGTTAAATTTGTATATTAAAATGTATATTAAACAACAACATATTACAATAAATTATATTAAAGTATTTTTAAATTAAATTAATTATATTGGTGACCGATAACTATATCACCAATAGTACCACTCTTCAGTTGTTTAAATTTTCAGATTTGGATAGAACAATTTGAATTTATATTTTGTAATTAAATAATAAATGTTAGAAGAAAATTTGAATATAATTGCGTCTAACAATAATCATTAAGTCTCTTTTTTGTGATATAAAATTTTGTAATAATTTTATTCTATTTACAATTTTTTTTTGCGGGACAATATTATCTAAAATAATTGTCAGCCTTGCCTAACTTAAACTTAATTTAGAATAATTCTGAATTGGTTTTTTCTGCTTTTTTTGCCGGGCTTGTATTATTTAAGGTTTTTAGAAGTATAAATGAAATTTTTTTGAAGTCAGATAAATTTTAAACTAAACATTGGAATTATAATATTATAGTATATAAATTTATTATTCACCTGGAAATTTCAATATATTAAAATTTTGTATGTATTTTTACTGTGTTGTGTTTGTGTGCTAAATTTATTTTTCTCGTCCATTCTAACTTTATAGTGTATACTTTGTTATTGATTTGAGCAAATTACATCATCACACAAATAGGTTTTTATGTCCTATTGCTTTTTTATTATATTATATTAGTTGCTATTCTGTCGAAAGAGGTGTCTCAATTTTATGGTAGACAGAAGCAAAATATTTTCGGATTTGATTATAAGTCATAAACAGTATTACATACATACATTTTCAATTTAATCTTTTGTGATTAAAAATTAAAAAAATTTTATTCTATAGCCGAATTTGAAGCCATATGAAGGATTCTTCAAAGAATTTGTACATTCATAATGCTAAATAAAAATTTATATTGTAAATTATTTATTATAGTTATTAGGTTTTTGGAAAAATAATTACCATTTGCATATTTTTGAAGTTCTATAAATCTGTTTCCAAATAAAGAATGTTTTTTATCGTTTGGATAATAATAATTATTCTATTATGAGTTAGGCTCATTATTCACAAGAAATGAGTATAATTTTGCTTTAAGAGTTTGAATTAAGTCGTATTGCTGTGGAAAATATTCTTTTGAGATTTTTCAGCACGCTCCATATTCAGCGGATCTCTCGCAAAATGTCAACCACTTTTTAAACCCATCACAACCGGATGCAAAAAACACCCTCCAGACCCCGGAGTTTTACAAAATCAGAATAGAAAAGCTTGTATCATTGTGGTGAAAATGTGTTGATTTTAACAATGTTACTTTGAATAATTAAGATAAATCCCAATCAGTTTATATCATTGTTTTGGCACATAGTTTTTATTTAATGTAATTAATTGAACCAAAACTATTAAATGATTTTTATGAACAAATATTTTCTTTGGAACAAAAAGGTAAATCGGTTTTATTTTCTAGTAAATATTTATCTAAATTTGCATTCCTTTTGCGATACATTTGTAATTTGTTTGTTGTTATGCATTTATTGTTATATTTTTAATAAAATATTTTTAATAGTAATTGTAAGGAGTTTAAAAACTTATCTTAAATTCGAACTAATTATGTTAAATTAATTAAAATAACCAATTAAATTTTGAAATTATTTTATAAAAATCAATTTAACGTATTAGCGGTCAATATAAGTGTAAATATAATAATTGAAAACGTCCCAGTTGTTTGAATATTTGAAAAAGAAATTGAGCGGATTTGAATTTTGTAATTAAATAAATGTTTTTTATGGAAGAATATTTAAATTGATTTACGTCTACCAATAATAATAGCATTTTATAGGCACAAGAAAAATATATTAATTTAAAAATAAAATAAAAAATTTGAAAAAGTTATTATTTAAAATTAAAATCGTAATAAATAAAATTTTTGTTAGAAAATCAGATAAAGAAATTTAACAAAAATAATGAATTTCATTTTTAAAATAAATGAATAATAAAAACCATAATTAATAAATATAAATAATTAAATATAAGTGCCTGAAAATTAACAAATGATAAATGTAGATGAAAATAATAAAACAAATTAAAATGGTATCTAGAAAATATTAAAATTAGAAATTAAATAAATAAAAATAATTTTTCGTAAAAAATATTTCAAACATTTTACGATCAAAACGAGAGTAACAGAAACGTTTGATGATCATCCAATTATTTATGTAAATTTGTGGCCAATTATAAACTTTTTTTTAAATTTATAATTATTACAACGAAATTGAAAAAGATTATTTTCATAATCACATGAATGCCAATAAAACTGTAACATGGGCCTCATTCTTAGAAGTTACACCAAAAACTTGATTTTTACAATGTAATTAAATATATTTTTTTGGTTTATATAAAAACACTGAATTATCTTCAAATATTATTTCTACTGTGAATAGAATTAACATTCAAAATAAAAATAAAAAAACAAATAACAATTAATAAATAAATTCTACATTCAATTGAATGGCAAAATTAATTTTTTCTCGTGACAAGAAATAATTAATAATAGATTATTCAAATTGAAATTTAATTGTTATTTCAAGCGATTTATACTTTAGAAAAATACAACAAAATTATTTATTTATTTTAGAATTTTAAATTAAATATGTCGAGATAAATCTTGTCCGACTGTATACAGATTTCAGTCTTTGATAACCGTGATTTAGAACTTATAATTATAAATGTTAATAAATTTTAATTTTAATACATTGAATCATTTCAGGAGGGTGTGTACATCTGTTTTTAAAAAATCCACTTTTTTCGAATTTTTGATTATATATTTTTATAATTTATAATTGAATGATCAGATAATGTTATGTCCATCAAATAAAATAAAACAAATTGACCTGATTTTTATTTTAATTATGAAGCTTATCTTATTAATTATTAATTATATAATAATACATATTAACTAACTACTGTCAGCAATTAGTAGATTAGTAATTCAAAAAACTAAAATGATTTCCCCTTTGTTTTTGTAATTTTTTTTGGACTAATATTATTTTTTTTCGCTTTTCAATATATTATTTATTTATATATTATTTTTTGTTAATTGAACTTCGGTTAAATTATCAAATTTCTTATGATGTCAAAAATTAAAACAAAATAATATTAATTTGTTATTTATTTTTTATAAAGAATGAATATTTTTTGCACATTGTAACGTTTTGTCCATATTGAAATTGATACTAGTAAAACGAATTCATAGAAATATATTAGATTCTTGTTTGAATTATGCATCCACTTAAGCATTTAACCTCCTACAGCAAATATGGTAAACACCATTCTCTGATTAATCATGAATAATGTTAGTTATTATTAGATATTTTAATTTATCTTTTATCGGCTTTAAATTAACCAATCAAAATTGGCGAAAAAAAAATTGTAAATTATTTATTTATTAATATTTTGTAAAAATTAATCGAGATTCATTTAAACATAGAACTTAATGAAAATCCCGAGATGTTTACTGAATTGTTGTAAGTTTGATGGATGTCAAAAATGTCGAGAGTTATTATATTAATTATTTGTTGACAGCACTAAAAGGCATATAGTGATTTGTTGTTAGAAACTAAATAAATCAATATTGATGCCCATGTGACGTGAAAGTCTTGGTTGACACTTTGTTTACTAAATGAAATTAAAAAGTAATGAAATCCGATATGAATAGTATCCAAACGTTTAGTTAGTTTCTCATAGATGATCAAGTGCTGACTTGTTGACAGCTATGGATCATGAAGCCGGCACGGTGATTAGCGGTGATGTTGAAAAGTTTCTCACAGATATTCTCATCATTTGGGTCATGTGCGCACCCGACTCATGATAATGATGATATTGCGGTCATTATTATAATTTAATTATAATTATTATTTTGTTCTTATCGAAAGTGAAAGCTCTATGAGTATCAAATCGTTTGTAAACTTCTTGAATCTATCCGAAATTATTGTCGACATATTCTCGCGAGTAAGCTTGAAAATAAGTCACAAGTCTACTGATGGCGACAATAAACATTACGTCGTGAAGAAAGTATATGAACTTTCAGATAAAGTTTAGTTAAAAGTGATTTTTAAATTATATTATACTATAAATTATCAAAATTAGATGTTTAAAACTTCGAAATTCGCTTAACCAAATATTATAAATAAATGAATATGCGTCGACTGCTTTATTTTATTCGTAAATTATGTAATCAAAATTTGGTATGACTCCAAAAAAAATAGTAAAAATATAAAAGTATTGTATCCATTAAAAAAATTTAATTAATTATTTGGAACGAGATTTAAACAAAGATGATCTTTTTACGACAGTAATATGTTAAGCAAAATAAAATCAAAAACTTGAATTCATAAAAACATTCTACTATTTTTAAATGGTTAATATATTATCCACAAGTATCATTTACATTAAATACGCATATCAAATACTAAATTAATTTATGATAATTTATTAAATTATTTAATTAATTTAGCTTTATTGAAAAATTAATTTAAATACAATTCTATATTATTTATAATTATTAAAATATATGTTAAAACGAATGTTTAAAAATATAAGTGCTTTTAATAATTACAAATTAAGAATTATCAACCAGTGTGATACTTTGATCAAATGCTGGTTAATAAAAAGTATTTTATATTTTCTTCTGTGGTCGATTCAGTACAGGCCTCTTTCTACAACTTTAGTGTTGTTTTTATTGTCCGGAGTGGTACAGTATAAGCCGCTGGAGTGAATATTATAAATTTAAAAAAATACATTATAGTTTGTTTATAAAAAATGGTTTTAAAAAATTCAAACATTTCATCCCATTTCGTTTATTATTATTTATTATTTAAATAACAAGACTAATAAATTTACATGTATTAAAACATAAAAACAAATTTTGTCATAGACAATGTAGTAAAATGTTTTCTCTACTTAAAACAAAAAAATTAACATTTTCTTACTAGTAATGTTTTTCTCTTATATTTCCTTTAATTTATATATTAATATCTGAAATTGAAATAAGTCTTTTGAAATAGAATAATTATTTAAAATATTATTTTTGAAGGAGGTACATGAATTTTTGAAACCTAATGAACGTCCCTGATTCAGATATCAGTTCAAATTATTATTGAAAATTTTCAGATTCAATCTCCATTATCAAAGCAACTAATGAAAAAAAAATACTGCCGATGTTTTTAAAAGTTTAGAAAATGGTTACAATAAATTCCAATGTGTAGGAATGGATTAAAAAATTAAATAAAATTATGAAAAATGTTAAGCAAAAGAGTGAGCTGAATTTTAAATCGTGAAATTAAAAATAGTAAATTGTTTGAATGCTTGATTGACTTCAAATTATAGATTAATAATTTTTTATTTGTAATCTCAAAATGAAAGTAAAATTTATAAAATATTGAATATTTGAAAAGTCCAAGATATATGTAAAAATTTGATTTAATACTTTTATCACATATTTTCCAATTCGAATCTCTAAAAGATTTAATATATAGTAGACCAAAAAGAGAAAGGATAACCAGTGGTGTTGTCGAGCCGG
Organism: Schmidtea mediterranea; assembly: GCA_022537955.1. Taxonomy (NCBI): domain Eukaryota; kingdom Metazoa; phylum Platyhelminthes; order Tricladida; family Dugesiidae; genus Schmidtea; species Schmidtea mediterranea. The sequence continues at coordinate 18,120,306 of CM039682.1, forward strand.
AACGCTCCGAAACGTCGTTCCGGTACTTCCTTTTTGGACAGGAACGCGTTCCGGAACTAAAGATGATTTCTGATAACGAGAATTGTCTGACGTATTGAAAAAAAAATTAAAAAGAATTGCTGATTTTTTTTTTCTAATTTTTGACGAATTTTTATATGTATTATTATAAACAAGAGTTTGAACCGAGCCCGAACCCGAACCGGAACAAAATATTGTTTGAGTATCTAATATGCGTATTTTTTAATTTGTTAACTTATTTTTATTAAACGTTCCTATTATTGTAATAAACATATATATATATATATATATATATATATATATATATATATATATACAAAATGGGTTTTGTAATGATTTTCGTTTCCTTTCCTTTTTATGCTATATACAGAGCCGATCCTGGCGACGGTCGAAAATTAGGGGAAATCTCCCCCCGTCGTCAAATTTGGGATATGAGACCTAAAAAAACGTCACCGCCAGGATTATCATGGAAAATCAACATCCGTCGTTAAATTTGGGACATAAGACCGCACAGAGCGGCCGCCTACCCAGGATCGGCCCTGTCTATATAGTTATATATACGCGTTCCGGTAAAAAAAAATTAGCACAACACCACTGAGGATAACATTGAAAAACAAGTACTTTGATATCTTTCATCTCATTAGGAACTAACTACAAGAAGGCCGTGTTTGTTCAAACATATTTTTATTTCTTGAGAACAACATAAAAACCAGAAAGATTTTTTTTTACAAAATTCTTCATCTAATATAAATTTAAATTTAAAAAAATTAATTTTTTCTTCAACATTTTTAATCAAAACAAAAAAATGTTATAAACCTTCAAAAATCAACATTTACCAGTAATTTAAAACAAATAGCTTTTAAAAATTTTTATTAATTATTTTTCTTTATTTTAGAAAACAATTATCCCCTTTAACTAATTCCCCAATGACAGTGGCGAAATCCATTCAAAGGAACACAAATTTCCCAGTCAGATGGCGAGACCCAAATTTGGATTTGAGTAATCTCAATCTTGATTATCAAACCTTTACCGATGATCTCAGTCCCGGATCAGCCTTTCACGCGACCGATCATAAGCTCTACTCCCGATTTTGGTCGCACATATCTTGTGATAACGCTGGTAAATTATTTTTGGTTAATTTTTTTTAATTAATTACAAATTAATAAATTGCTAATTTTTCATTTGAAAATTTACTGAAACACACACATACACAAACACATATAAACATGCTCAACAAACGTTAGACAAACACGTGTGAACCCAGGATTCCATTGTACATCATTAATTTCTCCTCTATTTGGGAGCGCGATGCCAGTTGAGAAAGGTAGTTGTTTATTGCGAACAGCTAATGAGGTACGGATTCATTTCAAAACTTGTTTTAATCACAATCCAAAGCACTGCTGCTATAAATTGCTAAAATAGGAGAAAAAAATGTTATGTCTTTAAGAAATTGAAGCTGAATGTTGCGGAATGAAATAATTGGAATTAGTGAAATATGAGAAAGATTGTCGTTAATTTTTTACGAGAGAAAAATTCATATTGAAAATTTATAATAGGTTATAAACTAATATGAAACACAGAGAAAAAAAAATCTTTATTCAATAGAATATTTCACATTTTTAAATCAATTATTAATCTGCATTAAATTGTTTTAATTAATTTCACTGAAAAATTTTAAGTAAGATTTTGATAGTTTTATTATGAATCGTAAAATAAATAAATGCAATAAATTTCAATTATTTTCCACAATTCATCTGTGAAAATACTTTATATTAAAATAATGAAGTTAAAGTTCAACGAATAAAATATAGCAAGGATTCGTTTTTGAGAAGATGGAGACTTTTTTCTTTATAGTTCTTATGTATTCATCTTCTTAAGTAATTTTGTGGAAATTATATCGGGTTCATAAAACGTATCAAAGAGAATTTTCTTTCCTCGCGTACCGCGTACTATTTGCTGAAATTTACAAATAAACTTCTCTATTTATGAAAAGGTTTGGAGAAAGCTCTTGGAGAAAACTCTTACAAACTCATTTGATATGGAATGAGGAAAAATATTTAAAAGGGATGTTGCATATTTATTGAATATCAGGCTGTAAAATGAGGAGTTTTATTTAAAGGAAAACAGAGTCATAAGAGGTTCTTTATTTAAGAACCATTTTTGGCATGATTCTTTGTTCATCTATGCTTGCTCGTCTGTCTAAAATGAGGAATTTCATATGATTTTTACTTAACTTTTCAAATTTGTTGTTTGGATGTCAATTCTTGGACAAAATCAGTTTTGACATCTATGAGTAATATTTTCAAAAAGGATGTCAGAATTTTCAACTTTTCGATTATTAATAAAACTTTTAGTTTATTTATCTTTGAATAATTCACAGATTAATTTTAATTTTAAATTAATTTTAAAATTAATGATTTAATTCAATTAACAAATACTAGGGGATTGTTCGTCCTAGGACAGATAGAATTAGGAATGGGTAAACGTCTGGTTTATATACACTTTATATTCAGTATAACTGTAAATCAGTGTTTCTCAAGCTTTTTTTAACCATCGCCCATTTAAGACACAATTTAATTTGCCACGGTCCCCTAAAGATTATTTAATTGTATAATATATAAAATGTATTACATGTAAATAAATTTTAATGGTACAGAACAATTGCTACCGGATTGCTCCAATAGCGTTAATTAACAGAAACTTGTTACAACTCGATTGCGCTATCCTACGAAATCTATGTTAAGTATTTTAAGTTTTTATACCATCATACAGGGTAGAAATATAAACTAATTATTCGTTATTGTGGAGTAGTTAGGTTTTAATTGTAGTGAAATTTAAAATATAAAGTAAATGAAATTACAAATCTACCATCGCCCTCTTAACCCACGTCAACGCCCCCCATTTTTCTGGGCCCTTTAACGCCCCACTCTAGGTCTCAAACGCCCACTTTGAGAAAGACTGCTGTAAATAAAATAATTATTAACTTCACATTCATAGAAATACAAATTTATGAATTTATCTCAAATGATAATTTTAATCCCGTGCGAAATATACAATTTAAAAATGTGCGATTACACTTTATAGGCAAAGGAAACTAAAAGTGATGTAAAACTCAAAGTTTATTGATAACAATTATATAGTTACAAATGATCAAAGAAAATCAAATGATTCAAATACTATAAATTTATTCTCTTTTGGCTCAATATATGTCAGTAGTTGTTCCAAAAGTAAAAATGATTACCGACAGCGTTACACTTAGATATTTTTATTAGTTTAAAATGGTGTACAGTATATTGCCACCACCTTAGAAAGGGTTAATAAATGATGAATCTGCTGGTGTACTGGGTGTAATTAATTTGTTTAAATCTGTGCAAAGCTTATTCAAAACTATTTCCCTCTATCAAAATACCTTCTTTTCCTAGGGTCTATGCTGTCTCACCCAGACGCCCCACAATTTTAATCCTACCTTTATATACCCATGAGCAAGCTCATGTTGGTACTGTATATAGCAGCTGAAAATTCCTGAGCAGGTGAGCTCCATTTCTAGAACTACTCCTCATGATATTTTCACTTTCGGGTTCCTGATTGCCGATGGAAGGTCTTACGTCTCTTTCTATCTATACGCTTGTCCACACTCATCTATTTCTACAATTCCTATATCAATTTGTCATCATTACTGTTTATTTATTAAAATATTTTTCAAAAATTTGGGCAGCGTTCCGCCTTTATTTTATGGAAAATTCCTTGTTTCATACAAACGTTAGCCAATGGTAAATTGAAATCAATGCATTATTATAATGTCATTATTTTAGTCCAGCAACTCATCTTTACTTTCCTATGGTCGCCACAGTTACCACCATTCGTAAATCTTTATATTATCATCTCACAGATCTATGCCAAAATGTATCGTTTTATTTTAATTTTCCACCACGATGATTATCAAACAATGTACGTGATTTAACCCTACTTTGTACTTTCGTTGACCTAAATTTCTATCACTAGTCGTACCCTTGATAATATAATAATCGGCAGGAGTTAAATTAAAAATTCAATTTTCTTACTTAAACATTTACACAAATGTTAACCCCTTAATTATGGCGATCTTCCCGCAGTTTACCCTCTTACCGCTCCGACCAACATCGCAATGGCCGCCACGGTGAATTACGACGGTGTCCTACCCCGTGATCAGTGCAACAAGGCCTGACCAGACTAAGCAGACACCAAAGGGTGGATTGTGACAAAGCAACACGTCAACGTCCTGCCAATTTAACGGCCGGAATTGAATGTTGCCCTGCCATTCTCCACAACTAACATGTATATAAAATGAATATAAATAAGTTAGGGGGAACCTGCCGAGCGATGCCAAAAGACATCGCGGCCATCCAGAATAAGTTAAATTAAACAAAACATTAACTTAGAAAAATATATTTCTACAAAAAACAATACTTACGATAGACAAGTTTGTCAGTCAAGCATCCAAATTTGAAAAATTGTCATACATCGGCATAAACATTGACTAAACAATTGTCTAAAACAAATTGTCTCAACAACTGTCTAAAAATTGTCTTACAAAAATTGTCTACCAATGTCTAAAAATTTTGTGTCAACAAAATGTCTCTCTAAGTCTAAAAATTATGAAAATGACTGCTGTATATATAGCGTTTCATGCCTGGATGCGACCAATCAGAGTATTTTGAGCCTTTTTCGGCTATTTTTCGGGGGGTTTTATTGCTTTTATTTTATTTTAAATATTTTATTTTTCTCCTTATTTTTCTCTATTTTTTGATATTATTTTCTCAATATTTCGTAAATTTTTATTTTTTTATTATTTAACCATTCTTTTTGATTGTTTCTCTTTTTACCCTTTGATATTTAAATTTTTGGTCGCCGCTTCCGCCTATGTATTTTCTAAACCTTCTTTTGCAAGGTTTTGGCGGTTTTATATTTGCATTTTTATATTCTTTCTGCATCTGTAGGTTTTTTCATGGATGTTAATTAATTATTTGTTTTATTTAATTTTGTTATATATTTTTATTTTGTTTTAATTAATATGTTTTATTTTATTTTTGATTTCTGCTTGCGGTACGTGCTTATGTTACAGCAGCCATATTGACAATTTCCAAACCTCATTAATTATTTTGTTTTAATTTACACAATTTTCTCATTTTTGTTTAAATTATGGCTTATAGCCCAACAAATTTAAGAATTTATGTTATTTATTGCAATAGCTTGTAACTCGCTCGAGGTTTAAAACTGTCTTCAAACTTTTTAATTTTTATAGCTTGAAATCTTTATATAATAGTTTGGAATTTCATTTTTTAATGTTTATACCTCAACTGTTTATCAGCCGACAATATGGGTCGAAACAGCCTGACAATTTATAACCTGCGAAGCAATTAGTTTTACAGAACTTTTTGTTATTTTATTGAAACAGGTCAAAAGAAAAAGATATTATTATATTATCGCAACGTTTCTTTGCGATTTGTATGGATTTGCTGGCATAGAAATAATTCGATTTTTTAAAATCTTTTAATATTGGCGTTTTAAGGGTATATATTGTAAGAAATATACCTGGACATAACAATAATGATGATGTTTTATTTCAGTTATATTGATGAACTGGTTAAATTAAATTAATCGTTGGAGTCTAAAATACGTATACAACTTACTTGAATCACACAATTTTCATAAAAACCCACTTTCTCAAAAATGGGAGATGCTAAACCAAAATATGCCTACAGGCTTCCCATTTTAATACTAAACACCTATGTAAAATTTTAAGTGGCTATCTCAAACGGTATGGAAGATAAACACAAAAATCTATAGCATTCCAGAGTCAGTCAGTCAGTGATGAGTAAATATATATATATATATATATAAATTAACAAAAAAGCTCTGAAATCATGCGATTTGTATACATACTTTTCTATTTGGGATCTTTAGGTCAACGCACATTTTTATTTACGCCATGAGCTTTGAAATTTTAAAATATAGGTGAAATATAAATATTGTTTGTTTCAGCCAACGCAAAGCCATGCAATTGTACTTGTAATCATCGAAGTCACTATTATCATTGCTAGAGATTTATACACCAAAAATTATTTACCAAAAAATACGTGCATGGCCAAGTATTAAAATTATAATGCGAATAAGTGGTTTGAGATGACTTGGATTTTTACAACATTTTTTAATTAAATATAATGAATATGAACCAAACTTTGAACGAAGCCAGATAGTGAAGCTATATATGAGTAGTGGCGTATTATTGGACAAATGACTGGGTACCAAATCTTTTGGCACCATAAACATTTTCCCGCTTGAAATTTCAAAACTGTTAATGTTTTTGATTCACAATAATCGTGTTCTTGCATTTGTTCAGAAATATAAATTATAATTTATATCATTAATTTTTAATGCAATAAAGCACAAGGAAATGGTTTTATTAATATTTAATTATTTTGAATTTTTTTACGTTTTATGTTTGTTATAGTCCATTGAATGAATGTTAGGACATTTATTTTCATTTATTATTTTATTATATATATATATTATTGAAAGTTATTTCTATACAAAAAATTTAAACTTTGCATACTGTTAGGATTTGGAAAAAACTGGCCATGGTTTATAAAATAAGTCTACAAAGCATATATATTTTGCTACAATTTACAGGGTGTAAATGTTCAAGTTTATCAAAAAAATAAGGAGCACCATGTCTAGGCCACCTTTATGACATAACGCACCACTGTATATAAAAAATGAAATTAAACATTTTAAACAATATTAAATATTTTTATTTATATTTTTATTAATTCAATATGAGGCATTTAATTCATCGTTGTTCCATTAAATTCAAAAGAAATTAAAAAAAATTTTATTGATATAAATTTTCAGTGAAAATCTTGCTTTGATAAGGCTTTTTGAGAAAATAATGTTGAATGAAGGAATAATTCACATCATATTGATCCAAAATGTGAATTAAACAATTTTGAATCTCTGTGAAATTGTTACAATTTCTTCTTTCTCTCGTAAATTTCGCCTTAATGAAATAAAAAAATAATTAAAATTAAATTAAAATATTAAATATATTGTAAAAAATAAAAAATAGTAATTTTCAAGGATATTTTGATGCATATAAAGATGAATAGAAATGCATATAGAGATGAATGAAGGTGCAAATAAAGATGCATAACCCTGTAAATAAATAATTTTCTGGATTTCAAATTAACCAAAAATAACAGATGTTTAAATTGTAAAAAATGTTTTCAATTTCTGTGCATATTATTCTTTTGTGTTTTAATAAAGCCAAAAATTAAAAATGTTTTTATTGTCATTGAATATAATTTCTACAACTCTAAATATTTAAATTATTCCGTATAATTAATGTATTAATTTCACCGGTTACACAATTATTATGTCACACTAAATGATCTTGAATTGCTATATAATATATTAGTTACATAATATATTTGCATTACATACACCAATCACTTATTATCATAATCATTCACTATTTCTAATAATATTCTAAAATAAGTTATTAATAAACAAAATGAATTACTGTATTAACCCGGCTATAAGACGAGTCCCATTTTGTACAAAAAAATATAAATATTTTGTCTGTACGAAAATGCCTGGCAATCGAAGAGTCCAAATATAAGTTTTGTTTTTACTAACACTTCTGGGAAATATATAACCTGGACTGTTCATACTGTAACTGTTATCGACATACTATTCACTCGTAAGTTCGAAGAGTCTAGATGAAGTTTACGTTTAGTTTACATTCTTCAAATATCGTAATCTATTGTAGGTATTTCATTTCTAGAGTGCAGTTTTGCTTTAAGCTATGATCCTTCATTGTGCTAAATGAGCTACACTTTGAAAATAATAATTAATACTCGGAATAAAACCAAGACCACCATATTCACGTAGCACGCATAAGAAAAGGCGGCGAATAAGAGATTTGTGATGATTTGAAATTTTTTTTAACATTTTTCAATTAAATATAATGAATATAAAATTTTTATAAATAAAATGCTTATCATATTACACATCTTACGAGTTCTTTAGCTAATTTCTTGACTTATTACATTTAATTTTTGCGCCAGTAAAATTTATGGGAAGGGGGTTCTAACGGATGACTAGGGAAATAAATGGATTCATTATAAAAACGTGAAATTCCGAAAAACACTCAAATTGAATTCCTGAGTCGTATATTAAAGTTTAAAAAAGATCAAATAATTAAAATGTTTAATCGTAAAACCTATTTTTGAAACTAAAATAAGATAGATCTTTGAACACGAACAATTTTAACTTTTCCTAACAATATGTTATATTAATTATCATGTAAATAATTATACAATTTATAAATTTCGAAAGATACATTTGTTTTAATATCTTTATTTTGAGTAATATTTTTTAATAAAATAAACGGATGTAAAAGATGTAACATACATGGTCCCTGACAAAAAAGGAGCCTTGAAATAAAATTGTCAATAAAATTATCAGTTTTTATTTTCACAATTTATATATATATATATATATATATATATATATATATATATATATATATATATATATATATATATATATATATATATATATATATATATTTACTATTTTAACTTTAAATCAATTAATATACATTGTCATTTTATATTAATAAGAGAAATGGTAATGCTATAGTTAATAAAAATTTTTATTATTTTCCCAAAAATCTCTTAAACAGGATCCATGAAATGTTACTTAAGACTCAGACTATGGGAATACATAATAAAAATAATCGACAGAAACTTTGTCAAAAATGCCGCTAGTTTATAATTTACGACAATGTCATGTTGATTTTAAGTGCCAAAATTTTCAATTCAGAGACAAAGTAGACTTTAATTTATTGCTAAAATAATTTACAATGTCATATTCATGAGAGCTTGATTTAGTTTTTATTTTTAATCATCCGTTAACTTCGCTTCTACCATCAAATGAAAAGCAACCAAACAAAATTTGATTGGTTGAGCAAATAGAGCAATTGTTTGTGTGTGTGTGTATCAAATGTAATATTACTAACGACTCAAGATTTCAGATAAACTCAGTCTAATTTCATCGGAATATTATTATCATTAATATTTAGTCGATTCCACAGTTACAACTCCAGTTATCACTAGTTTATGTCGTGATTCTTCTGCAATATCTGATTTGAATAGCACGAATTTCAACGGTTCAATTTGGCAACAAAGCATTTCCAGTCCTCAGCCGTCGCTCTTTGAGCAATCCGATAGGTGCTCTTTGGCATTATCGAAAACTGAAAGTGAAAAGGTGACTCCATATTTTCTGTGTTTTGTTTAGGAAAGACAATTATCATAATTTGTAGAAATCTAAAGCCGATAAAAGAATCGAAAGATTAAGCACTTGGTCATCAATTCAATTTGGAACTTTATCTGTCAGTAGTAAAACTTCATCAAAAAAAAGTTCAACATATAAATCTCTTTCGATAAGTCCGATTTCAATTGACGGAATTGATCTGGCGAGTCTCATAAGAGTGTCTCCAAACTCATTAAATACTCTTTATCAGGAATTTTTTAATTATTCTCCAGATATGGCTTCTATTTTATTAAATTCTTCAACATCCAATAGATCGGTGGATCCAGATTATTTTGCTAAGAGTTCAATTTCTACTTCTCCACCGGCAAAAATACCTCGTCAAAGTCTGGGTCATTGCTTTACTGGTGAACAGCAGAAACTAAAATCATCAGCTCTTGCAAATAATTTATATGTTACCCAAATAAAAGATGGTAACAAAATTTCACCATTATCCATTAATAGCACCTACTCAAACGATTCGGGAATTCACTTGAATCGCTGTAAAGATGCTTTGACTAATGACTTTGTTCATTCATATTCTGGTGATTATTACTCCCCACAAATTAATATCCACCAATTTTCCAATTGTAACTTGTCCAACCAAATCTACACATCCATAGATTCAAGACCTCATCCAAAATTGATATGCTTTTGGATAGATTGCTATCAATCTTTCCATGACTGTAAAAGCCTAGTAAATCATATTGAAAAGATGCATGTTGACCAAAGAAATATTAAAGATGAGTACACGTGTTTTTGGCAAGGTTGTAGTAGAAAACTGAAGCCATTTAATGCCCGCTATAAACTTTTGATTCATATGCGAGTTCACAGTGGAGAGAAACCAAACAAGTGCAAAGTATATTTAAATATTTGCTGTAAAAATATCACTAAATTTATTTTAGTATTCTGGTTGTGATAAAGCCTTTTCAAGATTAGAAAATTTAAAAATCCACGAGAGATCACACACTGGAGAACGTCCGTATCAGTGCCAATATATTGGCTGTCCCAAAGCATTTTCAAATAGTTCTGACAGAGCGAAACATCAAAGAACTCATTATGATACGGTATACCATATAATAATAATAATAATAATAATAATAATAATAATAATAATAATAATAATAATAATAATAATAATAATAATAATAATAATAATAATAATAATAATAATAATAATAATAATAATAATAATAATAATAATAATAATAATAATAATAATAATAATAATAATAATAATAATAATAATAATAATAATAATAATAATAATAATAATAATAATAATAATAATAATAATAATAATAATAATAATAATAATAATAATAATAATAATAATAATAATAATAATAATAATAATAATAATAATAATAATAATAATAATAATAATAATAATAATAATAATAATAAAATAATAATACTAATAATCGCCTAATGACACGTTTAATATTAAAGTTAATTTAGAAACCATATTGCTGCGGAGTTGCTGGTTGCGGCAAACGTTATACCGATCCAAGTTCTTTAAGAAAACATACAAAATCCCATCAAAATTTTCAGTCTCAACTTAATGCTTCAATAGATCCTAACTTATGGTATTCTGAAAAATCCCCTTCTATGTTTGACCATAAGATTGTAACTGACAAGCAAATGTTACCACCTCTCAAATGTGGTTCGATTATTAATGGTTTTCCCCAGAGACCGACTTATGTATCAAGAAGGAGACAAAATAAACTTACAAAGCCAGCAGATTTTCCATTATTAAATATTCAAAACAATATTACAAATAAAGTGAATGTAATAGTCATTATTTTATTTCAATATTAATACTTAACAATAGGGATGTGTAAATTTTCATAACCAATATCATATGGATCAAAATGGTCATTATCCGCAATTAGAATCCTTCAATGTATATAATGTCATTCCTGAAAATAGAAATGTATTTAAACAAACTTCCATTCAAACTTCACCAATTAATCCAGCATGTCAATATAAGCAAACAATATCATCGAATCCGTATTATTTGCCCCAAAATCAAACTTCCATTAGTATTCCATTTCAAAATCCCCAGCCAGTTCAGATTCAAAATGATAAAACTTACAGTTGTAATTATGCAATTGACAACAATCAACTATATGCAGTTTCACTAAGTGGAAATTCAATTATGGAAAACGGTTATGATAATCAGACTTCTCAAATCAGCTCTTGGATGCAAAACTTGTAAAGGTAAAGAACTCATTTTGATAATTTTCCATTCAGGAAATTTTTACACTTATTATAATATTCTAAATATAACTAAGTAGGACATAAGGTTGGTGTGTCCTTGAAAATAATAAATAAATCATTTGTTTAAATTAATATATATAAAATCATATTTATTTCTGTAAATACAATTTTTGTTTTTTGTATTAAGTATCCTTTTTAGTAAATAAAAAATCTGAAAACAATTTTTAAGTTATCTTACAAATCTTAGCACTGGGTAACAAATTTCATAGTATGCCTCTTATTATCTGCATTATTTGTTAAAATTAGTAAGTTATTACGTTTTACTGAATACATTTCCTAAGTTAGGGTGATTCAAAATAGGATTCTTAAACTTTTTATTCACAAACCAGCTATGTAAAAAGCTTCTGTGGATCAAGATTGAAAATTTACTCAAACGTTTTGAATATTACACACACACATTTTTTAAGACATTTTAATTCAATAACATTTCTTTAAAATTTTTATTCATGCAGATATAAAATTAACACAAAATATCTAAAATACTAGTTTTAAAGACAATAAAAAATTTTAATAAACAACATTTTTTCAATTTGTTTGTTTTTGTTACCTAAAAGATTATTATAAGTTTAATGAATTTAATGAATTTTTTAAGATCTAACATTCAATAGAATTTTTTTAATAAATAGATTTCTGTTATTCTTTTATTATATCGAAAATATATACTTTTTTTCGTTTTTATCTTTGGCAATTGATCCACAGATTAAAACAAATTCACAAATATTTTCAAATTCTATTTACCAATTTGTCAAATTATCAGTGAAAAAATAATTAATATGGAATTTTATATTTTTAAAATGCTAAAAAAGAATTGTTATTTTGTATGAGAAATCTTAATTCTACTTTTTTTTTCTTTTTAATCTTTAAATACATTTTCCAAAATAAATTAACATTTTCGCAATAAAATGTTAAAAAAATAAGATAAATAAAATTTATAGTTTTATTTTTAACTTCAGATATTTATTTATGTTACTTAAAATTAATCAGTAGCTAAATCATGTTATTGTAAGTAATTAACAAATAAAAAACGTTTTCATATTTACTCAAATTAGTTTGTGAACATTGTAAAAATAAATAAATCTATTAAAAAATACAGAGTTGGAAACTAAGTTTTTTCCGACTTAACAAAATAAATAAGAATATGGAAAGAAATTTAGTTTCCAAACCTATAAAATTGACCTGCCAGTAAAATTGACCATTCAAACTTTACAAAAATACTTTAGTAATTTTAAATTCTTTTATATTAGTCTGTAAAATAAAAAGACTTTCCTTTTCAACAAACAAATTATCACATACATATTAAAACAGATGCGACCAACAGTCTCTGTCCTATGGTCACATCGGACTAGTCATGAAGCGGTTGAACTATTAAAATTAAAAACAACGAAATACAAAACTTGATACATCATATTTGACCACCAAAATCACAAATTTCTACTCCTTGTTAAACTCAGTCTAAAAATTGGAGTTTCGCATCCTGGCTAAACGTCAAATAGTTCAATCAAATACATACTGGTACAACAGTGTTAAATCGCAAATGTGGTATTTCGTTCGAAAATTCTGAAATTGTATCGTCCAATAATTGGAAGTTAAATAGCTAATATTGAAAGATTATTCGCGTGCCGTATATGGGACATGTCTATATTAGAACTTTAATTTGGAATTGTCACTTAGGAGGTTAAAATTAATTTTAATTGGAAATATTCCGTCTAATGACATAAAAGAATTATTATTATTTGGTTTTGATTTTAATATAAAGTTACAACTAAAACAAAATAATTATTCATGGATAACTTTGAAATCCTCCTTGGAACCCAGCAACCTTTCATAAAATCCAGATATATTTTTTCTCAAATATTACAACAAAAACTGAAAATTAACTTTCAAATCATTCTTTTCGATCTTTTTATTCTTCACATCAACTATGTCTGCTTATTTACAGATTCAATTAAAAAACTTTTATGACTTTTTTTTATTTATAAAAGAATATTTAAATAATTCTAATTAAAACATCAAAAATAGTTCTTAAATTAATTTTAAAATAAAATGACCGCCTTAGATAACACGAGAGAGTTTCAATGATAAAAAGTTGAATCTTTATTAGTATTTTTTGAAGCCATTCAAATTGAATATTCCACATCGTCGAATGTGTCCGTTAATGTTTGAAACTATCACCGAAACCATTATTAAATCATTTAGTAAAAAAGTTTATTTTGGTGTTTTTGTCCATTATCTAAATGGAGGATAGAAATAATACAAGATTGATATCTATTCCATAACTGATGTGACGGTGACGGCATTATTGATTGGACAATCAGACATTACAAAATTTATTTAATTATTAATTAATTAATTAATTAATTTGAAAACTTTTATTATTATTATTATTATTATTATTATTATTATTATTATTATTATTATTATTATTATTATTATTATTATTATTATTATTATTATTATTATTATTATTATTATTATTATTATTATTATTATTATTATTATTATTATTATTATTATTATTATTATTATTATTATTAAAAATTAAATAATTATGATTTTTTTCTAGAAATTCATTCAGTATTTTATGTTTTTGTGACATTTGGTAACTCCAGAACATATAATGTTTTTATTTTTCCGTGAATCCTAATATCTCCTAATTTTAACTCATTTCAGGAAATTGATTTTTCAATAAAATTTTTCAGTAGAATTGTTTTATGATTTTTTACACTGATTTTATTATTTAATAGCATGATTTATAAAAATAAATCTGATTGAATTGTGTAAATATAAGTTTTCCTAAATTAAAACAACAGAGTATTATTTTTTTAAGAGTATTTGTTCACAGTGCCATCAAATAAACGGTGGCTAAATCGGATCAGATTGCAATTATATGTAAATTATCCTGTACTCAAACTACAATATTGTATAGAATATATTTTTTTACGAGAGTGACCAAAACAACCATAGTGAAATTCAAGCTTGGACTATGCCACGATCATTTCTTATTGAATAATAACTGATAACCAACATAGGAAGAAGTTGACAGCAAAGAGAGGAAGTGGAAGGATTTATTTTAAAAATTGTTTGAAGATATCTGGAAAAGAATCCGTTTTACAGGTTCACCGGAAAAGAATTTGTTTTGAGACTGATATTGAAGCTGAATTAAAGAAAAGTATGTAAAATCTTTTAAAATTAGTTCATTTGCTGTCGAAATACGAAAAAGTGTTATCTACTATAAAAGACAAGTTTATATAAAATTTCAGGCAAAAATTAAGAAGAAAATTACGGAGAAAATTAAAGGAGCCAACGTGAGTGACGTTTTTATAATTACAGAATATTGCCTACGATGGAAGTGAAAGAAATTTCAGTGCAAAGGAAAACATATTATGAATTTTTAAAATCAATTATATTGTTCACCAACTCTTAAGTTTCATAAGCTTAAAATTTCTTATTTACTACTGCGTTTATTTATGTAAATTATCATATTTATCTAATTGTAAATTGATACCAATTATAATTTATTTCAATATTAAAAATTATAAGCATGTGTAAGCATGTGTATCCAGTAATAATTTCAGTTTCAAACTGCATAAACATACTAGCTGCAAACTGAATTAAGAAAAGATATTGCAAAAATCTATTTTAAACACAGAACTTAACAGTTACCAATATTTAACCCAACTGTAAATGTAGTATTAAAAAAAGTTAACACAATAATGAATACGATAAATAATTTTTATTATTTCCCCGAATTATCATGTCTTCTACAATACGATCAGTCATACGTGTCCTTAAATCTGACAATACAAAGCAGAGACCAGAGAAACATCTCTCAACATTTTTGTGTACATACCATTAGCATCTTCTTACACAACTAAATATAACACAAAAATAAATAATACACTAAATAATAATAAAATATATAATCAGCCAGAAAATGATATAACATCTGAGTTAACTGAACAATTAGGAGATGATGTTTTGCATTTTCTTTTTGTTTACATAGTACTGTTTGAGGCTTTCGTTTTTGAAATTCAGAGTACTCATCTTATACTTATACACATATTTTTTATATTTTGTGTCATTTTGTGTTGTTTTTATTTATAAATAACCACAAAATTTTTATATTTCGCCTTTTTACTAGCAGATTTTTTATTGAAAAAAAATCGAAAAAAAAATCCTGTCTTGTTAATTTGCTTGTGTTGTTTATTTGTTTATTTGGTTATAAATTAAAACATATACAGTCAATCCCCTTGTTGAAAGAAAGTTTCAAAGTTTGGAAATTTTTATGAAAAATGTGAAATGTAATGGATCATTTATTTACCAGCAGTTTAATTAGTCATTTGAAAAATGTTCACTAAGTTAATTTGTTAAAAATATAATGAGAAACTTTTGACCTCGAAGAAAAATCACCAGCAGATAAATCACAAAAGCGTGAACAAAAAATTATTTTTGATAACACAAAAAATGAACGAAATTTAAATGAAATTATTGTTAGATTTGCAGTAAAAGATGAATTTTCAATTAATTGAATTACAAAATCGTCTTTCATTCAAGACTCTCGCACAAATCAAGAGTTCTATCTTTATAAAAATCCAAGTCATCTGATGAATTTAGTGCATACATTTTTTAAATGCATAACTTATTCAAGAATTTAATTTAATTTAACTCTTGACGAATGAAAGAGACTAAAAAACAAGCATTTTAATAAAACAAGTATTTTAATAATAAGAGTCATCATAAGTTAGGTTTGGTACCGATTGAAGGATCTCGGAACTCTCAGGCAGTTAGTGTGAAGTTTTGTTGTTTGTCTCCTATGTTGGAATCGTGATATTCAATTAGCAGTTCTAGATGTTCTCTATGGAAATAGAAATTATTTGCAATTGGAAAAAAACAGAATTGCTATAGCACTGACAAGGACAATAATTTTGAGGAGGAAAATTAGAATGAAAATATAAGTTTTAGTATTAAGTAAATCGCCAGTTAGGAATACCATTTTGCAAAATATACAAAGAAAAGGAACAAAAAGAGTAATCTTTAATCCTAGACTGTAGAACCAGATGGAATTCAATATAGAGTATGATTATGCGAATGTTATTGTTGATTAAATGTGTTCAGAAAGCTTTAAAGGATTTAGGTAAAAAAAGATCTTTGGGATATTGAACAAAAAACTATTTGAAGATATTTCTACTGGTAGAAGCTGTAAGCAGAAAAGATGTTACAATTATATCTGATGAAGCAAATGTTTTTTTTATTCAATGAGCCTAGTGATATTACTAAACAAATGCTAGAACAATAAGAAAACCGTTTACAAAATAGAATTTTGTTTTATTAGATAAATGTCTTAAAATAATCCCAAAAACTTTTTCCCCGAAAATTTAAATTCTGAAGAGGATTACTTATACAAGACCGTATGGGACATGTCTATATTAGAACTTTAATTTGGAATTGCCACTTAGGAGCTTATAATTAATTTTATTGGGAAATATTCCGTCTAATTACATAAAAGAATTAATATTATTATTTGGTTTTGATTTTAATATAAAGTTACAACTAAAACAAAATAATTATTCATGGATAACTTTGAAATCCTCCTTGGAACCCACCAACCTTTCATAAAATCCTGTTAGGAATACCATTTTGCAAAAATATGCAAAGAAAAGGTTTTTTTTATTCAATGAGCCTAGTGATATTACTAAACAAATGCTAGAACAATAAGAAAACCGTTTACAAAATAGAATTTTGTTTTATTAGCTAAATGTCTTAAAATAATCCCAAAAACTTTTTTCCCGAAAATTTAAATTCTGAAGAGGGTTACTTATACAAGTCTATAGCTCTATAACAACCACCTCTACCCCTTGCACTTTAGATCATCAACAACATCATATCTATCACTTAAGGATAAGTTAAATTAAGTTATAGAAAGTGCAATAAATGAAAAGGTGGAATCGAAAAAGAAAAGCCACCTTTTTTTCATTTTTTTGAAATGTAAATAAATAAAAAAATCTCTTTACAAAAAAGATTTTTTATTTTCACCTCCAAAAACCGGTTTAAAGTGATTTTTTTATTATTTTTAACTCCAAAAAACAGTTTTTGTTAAACTCTAGTTTTGGTGCCAAAGTTGATGTTCTATTCGACAAACTTACTTCAGCAGTATCTAAATCAGCGTTGACAATGCATTTGAAGGCAAATATTGGAAATGATAACCCAATTTTCCTGTTTCTGAATCTGATTGAGCTGGAATCACAGTCAACGGATGTCATTTTCAATGGTCGGATGGGCTGTGTTACATCCCATGGCTTCACTGAAGAATATTTATAGCAGAATTGGATTGCTTTTAAGCCGAAAGTAATGCTTGGAAGAAAAGCCGTTGATGTTCAAAGACTTCTAAAACATTTTACTTATATGTTCATATAGCACTTGTTAAACCACTGTTAAGAATTAGTTGTAGTTGATTCGGTTGAGAGAATGAATGCTGCCAATCGCGTAAAATGCTGTGTCTTGAAGTTCTGTGAATTACTGGTAGTTATCGAACTAAAAAGCTTTATGGAATTCCTTAGAGGCCATTTGCAGGCATTTTAAAGTAGTTCCGTAAATATGGCTCAAGATTTATGAAATCAAACAACGCAGCTCACAATTCATTTGTGATCTAGCACTGCTGCAAGAGAACCTCAGTGAGCTGTCCAGTTGCAAAACAAAATATGAGTCTTTCAAAAGCTGATACCAAAATACAAAGAAGCATAAGAATTTTACCATCATTTAAAAAATAGCCTGGATAAAGATGTAAGTGGCTCAACAAATACATGAAACAATGACCTTCGGATTTGTTTAGCTGAAGTCAAAAACGGTTTGTGCAAAAATAGTTTCTACTGGGCTTTATTGGAACAGCAGATAGTTTGATATTTAAATAAGTTTTAATAGTTGGGATTTTGAAATGAATTGGTTTAGTTTCTAACTGACTTGAATATGTGGAAACAAGCATTACACAAAACAGTAATTTGACGAATTGTTGATAATCTTCATTGGTTGTTTGTAGAGATTTTAAAAGAAAAAAGTGATGATCATTAAAAGTTCAAATATTCGAAAAAAAAACTTAAATATGTATTATTTTTAATAACGCATGTTTTTTAATTAAAATTAATTGTTGCAGGCACTACAGACAATTTCGAGTTCTTCCTTCAATTCTTTTCTCTTTTTTTTCGAGATTTTGATAATTTATCAAACGATTTTCACCCTGTCAGTTAGCCATTCAACTTGTCCAGTTTTATTTAATTAAGATATGAAATCTAATAAATATCTACGACAAAAAATAAATTAGAATTCTAAACATTGTGAATGAAAATAGCAAAGATATTTTACTGTCCAGTGATTATAAAATGACAACCCAAGACCAATCTCATCAATCTTAATATTTCTAATAAACCCAATTATGTTTATTATTTATGTTTATTAATAAAACAAAAAACTCAGAAAGCAATATACAAAATATAAACGAGACAAAGCCGATAATAAAAAATCTTGTTGTTTTAAAGCCTCAAGCTCAAATGATAAAATCACAGTCAAACCATACGACAAAGAAGCGTAAAATTAACTTCGGTATATATAAATATTTGCAATATTTTGTTTAATTAATAACCAACACTGACAATCCGATTACAATTACCTTTATTTATTTTTCTAATAATATTATAATCTGAAAACAAATGTTTCCTAGAAATAAAACAACATTGGAGATAATTTTATCATTAACTTTACACAATTAATTAATAAAACATTTTCAACTTTAAAATACATTAACTGTTTTTTTTTTCCAAATTCACTGTAAAATTTACTGGATATGTTTAAATTGCTTATATTTTACAACTGATAAATACAGCGTGAAACTGAAAGGAAAAAAAATGAAATAAAAAATGCAACTGAGTTTGAATATTGTTTCTTCTAAAAAGATAGAGAAGATATCGGTAGGATTTTTAAGTAATTTCAACAAGTCAAAAACAATAAATCTCAAATTAACATGTAATGAGTCCAATTACGTTTTGGAGATAGAAAAACTCTAAGATTATCACGCATAAAAGTCACAACTCCAAGATATGCGGTTCTCGGCACTCCGCTTTTCACATCGTCCATTAATGACAGTTGTTTGGCGAACGCAGAAAACTCTTTGTTAACTGAGTATTCGATTCTCAATTTTTTTGGCAATTTTTCCGGCTTTGAACGTAGAAAATCGGTCAATAAAACCGGCACCGAATCGTTATAGACTTCTTTCAACCACAAAGAATCGTAGGTTTCTTTCGTCATAATATACGACAAGTTCGCTTTGCAAAAATCAACTGGCTTATCATTGAGCAAAAGAAATTTAAGATGTTTGTCAAAAAATTGACCATTTGAAACCCCCTTTCGACCGAATGTCGCTGTCCGAGGGATTTCAGGCCTGATGCATTGGCGATTTTTTCTGATTTCCGGTTGACGTAAATATTCGTCCCAAAACGAATCAGGCCATTTTTCACGAATCTCTTCCCAGAACGTACGCAGCATCATCCAACCAAGACCCGGGAAAAAGTCCGTTCTAAATATGTGAATTTTAATTACAATTAAATCATATGTATACTCTAAATAATTTAAAACTTTTGTTAAAAGGAATTGTAATTTTTCAAACATGTTTTATTATTTTTATAACCGAGTTCTAGTGAGAAACCTGTGGTTCTCAACCTTTTTAAGACCACTGTGCTATTATGGTCGTCTTTTGATTGTCATTGATGATTGCGCCACTTAATTATATTGAACCTTAAAAAGTTCATGTTTTGGTTATAACATATATTCAAAGGTTTTAAAAATTTTAAATTTTCTTTCAGAAAATCATTAGGCAATTCCAATGAATTTAAAGTAGAGTTGAAATCTTTAAAATCAATAAATATGTTTAGTAATAAATCTCAAGCTCCAATAGGTTTAGTGTCTGATTTAATGTATGAGTTTTCATTTAATAGGTGCAATGTCACACGGGTTTTATGAATATAGCCGATTGAGAGGCGTGAGTAATAAAATTGAAAATAGAAGAATGTGGAAAGAAACAACTGATTTAAAAGATTTTTAAATTTATAAGACGATCACATTGTTATTTCGTTCATTTGGCGTTAATGTTTTTATATATATATAAAAATCATTAACACTCAATTATTGATTACTTTTGACTGGAATAAATAAACAAAAATCTATATACTCTAGCATTGATATAGATTTCTGTGTGACGACAATGTTATTCGAGAAAAGAGTAATATTTTGTATAAAGAACCACTTGATGATCTGGAAGAAGGGTTAATAGAGGAATGTTTTGAGTTTGTTTCCTGAATTGAATAATTAAATAGACAAAGTATATATGAAATTATGGTTTCGTTTGATGTTTGTAGTTTGTTTACGAATGAAATATTGGCTGATGCATGTTGTGGAATGATAACGTCTATGGACATCACATTTTGAATGGAAGGGAATTTCGTAAACGTATGGAATTTGCTAATTCAAATGTTTATTTTCTTTTCAATAATAAATGGTATCAGCAAATATATGGGGTTACTATTAGTTCTCGTTAACAGTATTGGGTTGGCTCAGTATTGGATATATAAAAATATTTGATTTTTTTTGCAATTTTGCTTTAAAAATATATAATAATAAGGCACTGCTTTTTTAACTGAAAATAAATTAGGCTTTTCATAGCTAAATTGACGAAAGCAAGACTATTAATGGTTTTGCATGATTGTTTATTTCGGACTAAAAATTGCAAAATTCATGATCAATTACAATTTTTACTGACTAAAATTATTTTTTCCTCATTATTTAACTAGTGTTTAAAAAGACAAATGTCTCAATTGTGTCTTCATTACTCATGCTGAAACTTTTTTTATGAATGAGCTATTATTTATTTATTTACTTTTCAATTTGAAACCATCGAAAAATATTTTGTGACAAATCGAAATGATTTTAATCGGTCCACGAATACAACCGTGCTACATGCTTATTATTTATCTTATTATTTGAAATTAAAAATTTTAATTGAGTAAATTGTTCATTTGTTTTTGAAATAAGCACTTCTTTATTACAATAACTATTTGTAGTGAAATTTTTCGGGATTTTTAAGCTCTTGCATTGTTTAGTGAAAGAAAAGTTTATTCAAAGAATGCTGTACAAATTACAGGACTAAGATACGACCACTGATGATGATGATGAAGACTTTTTCTGTGGGTTTCAAGTTGTGATGAGTAAGAAAGATTACACTATTGAAATGCTGATGATTTGCAGCTGTTAATAGCTAAGATGCACTTCATTGTAAACATTTTTCAACGCTCTCCAGTAAAAAAATGATCACACACTCAAAAAATACATAGTAAACGAATTTGGTAAAGCCTTTCCACTAATAGCTTGCACACATGCTTGAACGTTTCATGAAATAGAAAGTCGCTGATTGAACTTGAGCTAACTGATAATGAGTTCAAACCTATTTCATCTGTTGTGGCATATCTCGCGCCTGTAAAAATTGGCAGTGGAAACATTGTGCCGAAATGATGCAACACTGTTGTCAGCCGATACAACACTATTGTTCGTGATAAATAACCTTGGAGACACAGATTTAGCTGTTAAATTGAAAGATGCGTTGGTGCGACGAATAAATGAGCGAAAGACAACCTTTTCTAGATTGCTGAACTATCTGCACAAGGGATATCCACGATACGAGAATTTGAATTCAGCGCTGTCTTTTGAGCACACTAGCAAATCAATCATTCTAAATGCCATAGTTCGACTAAATGAGCGGTTCAATAAACGAGCACACGAGCCTCTCCCATGTAGAAGCGTTTAACCTGATAGCTATTCTGTTGACAGTACTGTATATTTTTCATTGAAAGAAAAGCTTGATATGGGAATTTTGAATGATAAGTGTAAAAATAAGGTAATATTGAACATTTATAATGATTTATCAAAAACAATCCCCAATGAGATTGCAGTTTTCGAAGGAGGAACTCGTGGAACATATTTCCGTAACTCCTGTCTAATCTCTTTATTTGAGATTTTAATCATATATAATGTTCTTTTAAAGTTTCATATTGAAACTTTTGATACCGATATTGCAATTTTTCAGTGCCGAAATACCGGTATTGAAAAGTGATACCGATATTGGATTCACTAGTTAGCACCAATAATAGTATCAATATTTTTGGCTAGCTTAGAAAAGAAAATTGCTTACATATAAAGAAACGCTTGTAGGGCGTATTATTAATATAATTCTAGGTGTCATGCATTGTTTTAATGTATACATTAATAAATACATAAAATAATCCATATTGTAGAAATAAAAATTGAAATATAAAATTTATTAAACAATCTGATTTTAAAATATCTCAAATAATTGTTTAAATTATTAATTGAAATTATATTGGTCAACTTGATAATTCAGGAGTTCAAAATTACGCTAGGAAATTTTTTTCCAATTAAAAATTAATTATATTAACAATTTCCACTTGAGAAGCGACTTCTAGTAGCAGAAAATTGAAAATTTATTTAACTGATATTTTTTATTGAAGTAACAAACGAATCTACAATGACAGAATTTCGACGATATTTTATTTTATTCTCTGTTTTTGTCTATTTTAGATGCTTAGAAATTAAATATGAATTCTCCTAATAGGCGCCGTAGTCAATGTGTTCACTAACTTAATTGACTAAATTTCTTTAAAAATAAGAATCGAATGATTTCGGAGAAAGTTCAAAAAATAACATTTTTAAATCGTGAAATTCAAAATTTTACGTTTTGTACCAAAGTGCGCATATATAAAAAATAATATTTTTTTATACCTGAAAAAGAAACTTTAATTGGAATTGAAGTAAAGTCAAAGAATAAATTCAACTTTATAAAAGCCATTTATCATAAAATGTGCGTGGTTAATGAACTTATTAGGGACATTACCTTTAAAATTTTCATTTTAGAATAATGTAAAATATGCAATGCTTATAATTTATTTTTATAATAGTACCAAATACTCATTGAAAATTTAATAGAAATTATAATTTTTATATATATGTAAGTATAAGTATAAAACTGTGATTCTTTGGTAGCAACATAAATTAATATATCAGATAAGTGAGTAAAAAAATATAATTATTACTTCGTAGCAAGGGCTTATTTTGTTACTCAATTATCTCATAGAAAATGTGGGAAATAAATTGAATTCAGCTTTAATTGATAAATTAGTCTGCATCAGCGACATCATTGAAATTAAAACTGTAAAAAATATTCCAAAAACCAAGACTAATATTTTTTATATTTACGTTTTAGGTATCAATTACTTTCAGAAATTTTCATACTTCTTGCATTAAAAATTTTTTTTAATTAAAATTGAATTAATTTCTGACGTCACATGTTTCAATTATCTCACTACTGTGCTTATTTGAAATGAGAAATAATTTTTTTAATATCATTTTTATTTAAACTTTAAAATATTGTTTTTGTCGATTGCAGAATCATTTCTATAAATACAATTTAAATAAATAACTATGTTAGCAAATTTCCGAATTGTTAATTCATAAAATGAAATATGAAATATTTCGACCTAAAATAGGTCAATATCAGTCATAAACAAAATTTAACAAGACTTTCGCAATATGCTTCTTCTTCTCTCACTCATCTTTTCTTTCACCGTCTTTTTTTATCTGTCTTCAAAATATATATTTATTTTTATTATAATCGTAAGAAAATATATTTCGTTTTTGTTTAATGACGGTAAATTTTTCAATATATTTTTTTAAATAACTTTTTAATGTATCATACTGTACTGTATAATTAAGTACATATTCACACACTTTTCTGGCGCTGTGGAGCTTAGCTATGTTAATTACAAATTTTAATTATTAAATTTTTATATTTTAAATTTGTTTTTTTACAATTTACAATCTCAAAAATGAATTTTTTTGAGGACGTAAGCTCGAAGCGCAAATCTGTTGTATGGAAACATTTTCTGTTTACATATTACAAGAAGCAACAAAATTTAATATCTGTTCGTCAATCCCGAAGGCTTTGGGTTCAAATACAAAACGTTTGATAAGCCACACGAAGACAAAACATTAAATTGAAGTATTAGGATGTTCTAAGTTTGGTGAGGACGACGAGTTAAAATTGAAATTTCAAAAAATGATGACTATTTCCTAGAAAATGTAGAATCTATTAAAGAGGTTATAGCAAAATTGGTTGTTGTAGATGGTATGACGAGCTTTTAAAGCATTTAGTGTGCTCCTTCCTAGCAGTCCTAGACAAACAAAAACTTTAGCCACAGACTTCGGAAATCTTTGGGAAAGAGAAGAAACTTTTGCTGGACTGTAAAATCCGATGGAATTTTCTTTTAAAAACGCTGCAACGTTTTTATGAGGAAAGAAGTTAAAATTGAAATGCTTCAACTTGATTATCACTATGATCTCAATATTCACGAATTAGACAAAATAAAAGAAGTCTGATGCGTTTACTCCCCTTGAAGTCGCAGTGCAATATTTATGTAAAGAAGATACCGATCTTACTCTCTCTGGAAATGTATTAGCCTTTACAGTGAATAAACTAAGAAATCTAAACACTCCTATCACGAATGTTCTACTTCGAAAATTTTAAGTTCGATTCAAAGAGCGTCAAAACCCAGATCCGGATCATTTGATTAAATTTTTGAAAAATCCCGATTTCGACAATTAACCATATGATGAGTTGTTAGTAACATTTTTAAAAACGATTATTCAACGTAAATGATAATGGCGCAGAGTCTGAACCAGAAGTTAAAGATGGTCCCTATCTTCGACCAACTTCGGTGGAAGCAGAACGAGCATTTTCTGTATTGGTTATCTTTGCTAATAAACTCAGAAGCCGACTCAATGATGATACGCTGAGTGCAATGATGGTTATAAGTCAGTTTTATAAAAGATAAGATATTTGTAACACTTTTATTTATGTTTTACATATATGGATATGTTTATTAACATTAAATTTATTTGCTGTTTTTTTATAGTTGAAATTCTGAAAAAAAATAAATCCTTCTAATAAACTATTTATTATTTTAGTTCTTAGCTATTGATCCCCGGAATCAACCAAGTAAACTAGAGTTTTAACCCTTTCGTCCCTCAATATACCTATATGTACGATTCTGGACGAAATTGTTAAATGAAAAAAACCGTCAAACCCGAAACCGGGTTTTTAAAAAAATATTTTAAAATAGAAAATCCTGATTCACAGCATGTCAATTTTAGACCAAATAAGAAATCGAAAACTATTCATAACTTGAAAAAAATGGTGAAACAAGATGAAAATAATTACTAAAACTGTCAAAAAGCATAGAAAAACTACCCAATGAAGATCCTCAAATATTACATAGTTTAACCACTAACATTATTTTTCGGAATTACATGTGATGAATTTCATTGAAATTTTGTCCTTGAAAACCTGTCATCAAGTGTTGTGTTTTAAAGAAAGGCTTTACAGAGGTAGTCAACACAAAAATTTATTTGGCAACGTTGAACAATCAATCTGTTCCATAAGCAACTGCAGTTTTGTATGTTTTGTAATTTCCATTTTTTTAACTGTAAAGATTTGATTATAACTCTACTGACAAAATCAAGATCCCAAATAACCCAAAAATCTTTATCGACAAAACAATCATAATTCATTACTTCAAACAATAATCAAAAAAGACATAAAATCTAGAATAATATTTGAAGTTTAAAAACTTATTTTTATAAATTAGCATTTAGAAATTAGCATTAAAACAAATTGCATTAAATCGAAGTTTAAAACAAGTTTCCATTCGTTCTTGAGAATGGATTCCATAATTAAAACACAATTATTGTAATTTTAGCTCTACGTGTCAAATCATTTACATTAAATGCATTTAAAAAAAAATGTTACAAAAAATATTACAATGCAAATTTCTGTGAATATTTAAAAATGTATTTTACATAATCAAAATTTTAAAATTATTGATTTCAAGAATAATAATAATTTTTGATTTTTAATTTAATTGAATTTTCTAATAATTAGAAAAAAAATAACTTTATGGGTCTCTTACATCCCGAGAAAATCAACTTTACTATATTTAGCTAATTTCAAAAAAAAGTTAATGTTAAACTGTTGATATAAATTATTTAAAAGTGTCATTTAAACACCAGTTTTACATTATATTTCAATAAGCTCAGTGTTAAAATTAGATAGGAAAGAAAACTTATTGACAGGGGCTTAACAATGGTGGTGCGAGTGGTGCAGTTGCACAGGGCACAGATCTCAAAGGGGTGCAAAATTGGGATTTAACAATTTTTAATGTTACCAAAAAAAAATAAAAAAATATAAATAAAGAAAATTATTAAATGGCATGCACGATAAAAACGACACCCTAGCTAGTCTATCTGTGACATTACTAGTTGGACTGGTCCATTAGCGTGCTTTCGTATTTTGTAAAATGTAAGTCCACAAAAAAAAAAAAAACTAATGTTTTAATAGTCAAATCATCGAAGTATACTTGCTATTTTAACTGTTCAAATTAATTTTGTCAGAAAAAATAATTAAATGAACAGTAAATTTTCTTAAGTTCTTCCTTCAAAATTCATAGCAATTATATATATATATATATATATATATATATATATATTCTTATTGCATGCTTTGCTGTTTAAAAAAAATATTTTTTGCTTTAGTTCCAGTAACATTTATATAAAGCTTTAATGAAATTGTGAGGATAAACATTTAAGATAATTTATTGTTTATATAATCTGTAATTAATTAATTAACGAAACAAATTTTATAAGGAATAGATAGTTGTTGTTGTTATTATTATTTAAAATAACCAAATTAATCAATTGATTTGTTTAAATAAAGTGATAGGATAGTTTTTTTAATTAAATATTTTAATTACAGTTATGTTACTATATTTGTACACAAAATCATATAAAATTTGTTTTAATTTGTTAATATCATAATTACAGTATAAAATTACAATTCAATTACTACCCATTTATTTAATTTAGTTATGCTTGTGTCTGAAGTTCCGTTCTTAAATGTTTTCTTAGATGTAAAAGTTCTTCATATATGGCTTTGACGATGTCTTTAATTTTATATTTTAATCACTTTTTTCATAAATTTTTTAAATAATATATTCGTATAACGTTGATATTTATGAAAGTGAGTTCAATGAAGCACGTTATTTTTAAAAAAAATATATTGGTCAAAAAATATTTTTAAAAATTTTTTTTTTCATTTTTAAATCAATCAACAAACAGTCAAATATGAAAAATTACTATGAAATAAAAAATAATTAGGCATTATCTGCCATAGGGATTTTGGTATGTACATGCAAGCCGTTTGATTTGACACTTATTCTTAAATGATAATATTATATGATTCAGAATTTAAACATTAGACTACAAAATCTGATCAAACCATTCATTTTAATCTTAGACAATTTAAAAACGGCCCATAATTTTTTGTATTCAAACAAAACAAGACATAAATAAGTCAAAGTTTTCCATACATTATATGATAAATTTAAGTTCGGTTTATTGTGTTCATTCAAGACAATTAGCGTCAAGAGCGTTACTTTTTGAAATAAATTGGATATATTATATGAATTCTTACTTTATTGTCAAATTAAAATGTTTAATTCATTTGAAATATATATATATTGTAGTGATGTTAGTCAAAAAATACATACGTACGGCAATAACCCCTAAAAGGTTAACATTATTTATTTATCATAAAATTTCTTTTCTAATTCGACTTGAAGGATTTTGGCAACACAACTTATTATATTATTTATTAAAATAAAAACCCAATTGCTGATGTATAATTTAAACAAAACTAAAATGAATAATTAGTATGCAATTGTATTTTTCTATATTAAATATTTAAGCGTCATATTTTGTTGGCTGTTATTAAATTTTTATACAATGATAGGAAAAAATTATGAAATCCTAATAAATGTCTATATTTTTGAAAAAAACATGTTAAATTATTCTAAGGTCAATGATGTCATTAAATTAATTATATAATTCTGGAATAAATGAGCACACATTTAAAATTTTTGCAGAATTATTTCTTTAAAAATATCAATAAAACTAGAATAAATAAATAAATAAAGTTCGCTTATTTTTGAAAAGGCGCTGAGCTTAAATTAAGAGAAATAATTGCTCACTATTAATTTTATTGTCGGCAAAATCATGATTATGTGACTGAAATATTTAATAGAAACACTCAATGATTTAATTAAAAACTAGATTTCAGAAGTCAATTCACAGCAATTATATAAAAATAATAAAAAAGTGTATTAATTTTTTTTTATTAATTATTTATTATTGAAATAGATTTTTGCTTTTGCAAATATAAGCATTTATTTAGTTCTTTATTCTTCCTTCAAGCCAAAGTACTTCTCAAATGATGTACAAAAAAAATATTTTACTCCTATAAAAATTATTTTTATAAACATCATTCTATGGGGGGATAGCTGCACTAATACAATTTCAAATTTACATTTATTCAACTAATAAATTACCTAGAATTATACTAAAAATTAATATAACTTTTGTAATATTCAGACGCTTTCAAAATGTTTCTAAGGAAAATTTTGTTATTAGACGAACTTGCTATTAGACAAATTTACACTTTGAAGTTTGCATTCTCAGAGTATTAGATAATTGATTAATAATTTTTTCATTAGTGTGCATAACACTGGCTTCAATGTTTTTTAACCCAGCGAATACTAATATTAAAAATAAATTAACAATAGACTTTTAAATTGCATTAGATTATCATTTTGATGGTGATTCGTTTTGCTAATACTTTAAACTGGCAACATGAATTTTACAATTTGTTTCTGTGTTAAAAATATTATTATTTTCGCGATGAAACTGTTTTAAATCATAGTAATATTAATTATCTGTCAAAATATAAGAAAATAATTTTAAATAATACTTCAAACTACATTTTTATCAATTATTCTTCGGTGATTTGTTATTGTAACTAATTATTTTAATTGAAACAGTGGTAATTTAATGATATTTTTTATTTAAAATTACTATTTTCTTTATAATTATGTATTCTTCAAAACTTACAGTTTAATTAATAATTTGTGTAAAAAATACCAAAAATATCAATATTTAATTTTATTTATTTTAGCTTAAGCACAAAAAATACTGTAAAGGATACCATAAAAAGAATGATCAGAAAATTGCACAAAAAATTAAGTTTTAAGTATTTTATATATTCATTTTATGGCATTCTTTACAGTATATTTTTGTGCACAATTGACCCATCATGTACATTAGTCTACAAAAAGTATGTATTTATGGATTGATAATAAGGTTGTTGTTTAGATCCGAGGTTCCCAAATTTCATAATCCCCATCAAACAGTCAACCTATCTTATATTTTCGACGTAAATAGCAATTTGTGATACAATACTACTTATACAGATTTTGATGAAACGTAGCTCATATAAAAATACTGTAAAATGTATGCTAGAATAACATTAAGCACATCTTCATCCAAATATTTACGAAAATTATTAATTTTAAAGTATTTATTATTAATTGTTTTTAAAAGTGAATTACATTGCCCTAATGACCCCCGAATTGTCTCTTAGCCCACCACCAACCCTAGATAGCTTCAACATAAACTGAGAAGCGATACTACCCACTTTGGAAACCCCTGACTTAGATGAATAAATATTTTTTTCTATTTATTAATTATTTTATCTTACAACTTTCGTCTCCATTAATTTTTAAAATTATCTTTATGTTCTGTGGTAATTGTTTCTAAGTAATAGGTCTTACATCCCCTTATTGTAAGCTTCTTTTGGTTTTCCCTTCTTAGTTTGTTATTAATAAAAAATTATACGAACGATTCTTTTAGACACGTAAATTGATAAAATATTTTCTCATATTTTAATTCTACTATTTTACAACTATTAAAAAATGAATGTTTAATATAAGTTGATCTTTTTTCTATAAAATAGAGGTACAAAATGAGAACAAAAATAACTGTATTTTTTGACGAGTTTGTATTATAAAATAAACCTTAATCCGTGAATCTATTTCTTGTCTTTTTCATATCAGTGTTTCTCAACCTTTTTTCATCAGAAAAATCAGATAATTTTACGCGGAAATAAAATATGAATAGATGAAAAAATAAAATTTTTGCATTATTTTACACATATTTAATTTAAAATTATTAATATTTTAAAAATAATTCTCTATTTTCATATTTGTATTAAAAACGAAATCATAATATATCATAAAATATCGTAAGAAATACAATTTCATCAGTACTAAGCGAGAGGATTTCTCTGAGCGCCAGGTAAGTGTAAAAACAGTGTCAAGTTAACACTGTTATACATTTATCCTGATGCACTGGACATCAAATAAGTTTGCAAAGTTTGGTTTTAAGGCAAGAAAATAAAACGAATCTTTATCTTGAACCTCCTTTCACTTGAAACTGGTTACCAATTTCTGTGTTGAACTTGTAGTCCACATAGGTATGATTGTATCTACCATGGTTTGCAAAAAAAAAGATACAATTAGAAATACAATTATTAACATTAAATTTTTAATTTTTTTTTTTGAATCACATATTGTAGAAAATTCTACGTTACATAAATAAGTAAAGGCGCGTTTATTTTCATTATTATTATTATTATTATTATTTTCTTTGCCTTGACATGAACTTGGATATTCGTATTTAATTTTGATCTAAAATTCACTCAAATTCACGATTCCCTTTTAATGTCAAATACAAACTTAGTTCCAAGAGAAATTCTTTTCATTTTTTTGTTTAAATTATTGTTTTTAAGGATTTGTAAATTTATTTCACTTATTTCTGAATATTGAAAAGTATATTTTTTTAAATTCATCTATTATTTTGAATATATTACAATTCCTTCAAGACTGAAACTTAAATCATATGAAAAAACATTAAAAACATGCCTAGTTTGACCAATTTTTAGTTAGTTTGGAAATAGTATATTAAGAATCATCAAAAAAGAATCACATAGTGATCTCATAATAAAAAGTTAAATTCAAACCACAGGCAACTTGTGAGTTAATGTGAATATTTTTTTCTAAAGAACTTCAAACATCCTCATCCATAGTCACTAAATTTCCAACGAATTACGTCAGATTTAACATTAGTAGACTTCAATTTTATGAAATGTAATAATTAGGAATCGGAAAAAAGAGTGCACCCTATTTTTTCAAAAAAGCACTCGTTCAAATTTCTGGGTTAAAAATGGTAAATTTATAAATAAATTATTTATAATAATATCAGACATCATAGCACTGATGGGTATTTATTTAGGTTTTATTATTTTAATATTATTAATTTAACAACAGAAAATCTGCAAAAATTACTATATTTATATTTTAATAAATAATATTAATTATTTTATTTTTATTAAAAAATATTAATATATTTTCTTAAATACAGGAAAATATAATATTCCTAATCGATTCCTTTTCGATTGTTTAAATCTCGAAGTTTATTTGAAAAATAAAAAGCACTCCTTGCACTCGTTTTTTAACCCCGAAAAGCAATATTTTTTCCCATTTCTAGTAATAATATAAAATAATAATATTAACATATTTTCTATGTGTGTAAATAACTTTTAATAACGGAGAATGTAAATTTAAAAAGTAAAATTATAATGGTGCTGTTTATTTGGATATTTATTGGTTCATTAATTTTAAGGTAATATTATAATTATAATTATAATTATTATTATCATTATTATTATTATTATTATTATTATTATTATTATTATTAGTATTATTATTATTATTATTATTATTATTATTATTATTATTATTATTATTATTATTATTATTATTATTATTATTATTATTATTATTATTATTATTATTATTATTATTATTATTATTATTATTATTATTATTATTATTATTATTTATTATTATAAAAAATTCTTTAAAAATTTATATTTTACTTTGGATTTTTATTTTCAACTATTCAAGATAATCATGAATTTAATTTCATTTTTAAAGCATCAATAAATGTATATAAAACAAAATTACCGATATAATTGTGCATTTGCAGACTGATTTACGAGATTCTTTTTTCCATTGTCATTCCAAGCGGAAACACAAAATAATTTATTGTCATTTCTTAATATGAAATTAGTGGCACTGAAATAACTGAAAAAATCTGGTGCAATATCTAAATCGTCTTCAACAATCAGTAGTGAACCTAATTCATTCAGAAGAATGGGGGAATATAGGTGGTAGTCATAAGTCTGATTTCCTAACCCTAGCACCCAATCAATCGCATTTCGGTAATGGTCAGAGATCTTGAAGTATCCTAAAAAAATAAAATTTATATTCGTTTGAGAAATTACTTGCTAAACTAGAAAAATTTTAAAAATTTACAAAAATTGATGATGGATATGAAGAAAAATTTCTTTACACGAAACCTTTAATTAATTTTCAAAACTAAAATAAGTAATTAAGTAGTTAGTATCTTTACGATTTGCATAACCAGGTCATTTGAAAACTTTACCAATAAATATTTTATATAATCCTATTACAAAATTACTCTAACTTAATGCATATATATATATTTGTTTTCTTATTTAAATAACGTCATAATCAAATATGTAAAGAAATAACACATTGCTAATAATTAATTTAATAGCATAATATACAATAAAATGCAATATATCAAATAGTATACCGCTCCAAAAAGTAGTATATCCTCCCACCCAGTTAATTGTTTTTAATAATTTGCAACCCCTTTGTTATTTCCGGATTTTTTTAATATAATTTATTATAAACATTTAAATTTATATATGGCAACGTTTTTTCATTTTCAGTTCATCGTTTATATTGATTATATAAGATTATGTGTTTTTTATTTAAATTTTTCTGTTCAGATATTTTTCTGTTTTTATTTATTAATTTTTTGTTTGGAATTGTTAATTTTTTCTTTATTTTTATATTATTTGTTTAAATTTATATAAATTTTTTGAATTAAATCGTTCAAATTATAATAATTTATCAATATAAAATTTTTATTTTTACCAAACTAGGAGCGAGCTCCTTGATAAAATTGTTATAGCTCACCACTACCCACAACCCTCTTTAGCTAGGCTACCGCCTTCAGCAATGAAAATAAATTTCTAAAATCTTACCGAACTCACTTAAATCAGCATATATTGCTAATTCTGAACAAAATAAACTTTCATTTGTATTATTCATAAATGTTTCAAAGATAGAAAATTCCAAAGTTTTCTATTTTATAAGTTTTAAAAATTATAATTAAAATTCACAGATTGAGAGTCATATTGAAAATTGTCATATAACATTGATGGTCAAACCTTATGAAATTTTTGAGTTACATTTGAAAGAGATCATTGTTTTGAGAACAATGAAATGCAACTTCAACAATCAAGATAAAATGCATTCATTTAAGAATTTTTAACAGTATTTATGGCGAGAAGCAATAATTAACACAAGTATATCATATTGAAAATAAATACAAGACGAATCTGTGATTTTACAATCTATTTCTATAATAAAACCATCCAAAAATTGTTAAAATCGAAAAAAAATGATTAATATTTGTTTTCAATTTTTTATATTAATTGATTTTCAGATTATAAATTTTACTTATATTTTACTTATTTGACACGAATCTTTGACACAATACTTTTCAAATGTTTTTTTAAATATCAAAATGTATCAAGAATAAGGCTTATTAATAGTATTTTTATAAGGTTTTAATGATTTTTTTATGATATATTTTCATATTCTATTTCAAATATTATTTAGAAAAAAATATGTTCAGTCATTAAACAAAGAGGTTAATATATAAACTCTGTAAATATAAAAACCATTAATAACTGATAAAAATAATTAATTAATCCAATTATTTAATGAAAATGCTGCACCAAGTACAATATATCGCTAGAACTACATCTTTTAGTTTTATACATGAATTATTTATTAACCATCTGATTTATGAATCTTCTATATGTAAAGAACATTTAGTAGAGATTAACAGAAATATTGATATTTTGTAATTTTCAGTGAACAAAAATGTATACAAAGCATCAGATGTATCCATAAAATTACAGAGACTTCTAATGATGTACCATGGCGAATAAAGGTTTATGATGATATAGTAAATACAAAATAAAAAAAGTAAAGTTAAATATTTCTTTAGTGTTATGAAACACTTGCGTGTTCAGCTATAATCAACCGATATATAAAAATGGAATGCTATAAATTATAATATAAATTATTTTTTAATTTGGTTATTTTAATGTGCCCACAAAGCCTTATATCAC
Source organism: Schmidtea mediterranea (assembly GCA_022537955.1). Classification (NCBI taxonomy): domain Eukaryota; kingdom Metazoa; phylum Platyhelminthes; order Tricladida; family Dugesiidae; genus Schmidtea; species Schmidtea mediterranea. The sequence goes on from CM039682.1 coordinate 18,155,308, forward strand.
AATTGAGGTAATTTTTATAAAAATACATGAAAGAAAGATTAAAAGAAAATAAAAAAACCAAACTAAACTCAATATTTTTGTTATAATGTGATAATAGGTCTTTATAATTTGTAATTATACTTGAGCAATTATAACAGATTAATGATGAAAAAAAATTAACAATTTTAATGATGTCTTGAGTTGAAGTAAAACACTATTAATTAAGTATTTTGAGTTCAGTGAGTGAAAAAATGGATAAATATAAATTACAGCACAATAAACTTAGCTGCTTTTTATGCAATGAAACATGTAAATAAAAGTGATTTATCGAGGTTATTGAAAAATATATATATTCTGGTTTAATTATAATATATTTTAATTCTCTTAAAAATAAAATAACGCTATTTTAATAAAATTCTGCATTCATTTAAAATGCAATATGACACTCTGAAAAAAAATGAAATTGGCTTACCGATAGTATTACATTGATGTCACCCACAAGTAAAGAATAACTTACCAATGGCACCACTTTGAAGTCACCATACGTGAAAGTTTTCAATTAACAAATTCTTCAATAAAGGTAGCTTTAAAATTCCTCTATGTTTCATTTTGTTTATAAAAATTAGTTAAAATACTCTGCTTTGTACTTAAAAACTGCATTAATTACATCGTCCTATTGTATTTTACAATTCCATTCAATATGTTGTGAATGTAATTATTTTCCATTGTATTAGTAACAGAAATTTTCACAAAGTAATATTGATAAGAATAATAACAATGAAAGAAAATTATTTAAAATTATATTTAACCGAACATTAAATGTAAAAAATTTGTTAATTTTTAGGCATAAAAATAGTTCAATTAATAACAGTGGTTATTTCAATAGTTAAGTATTGTTTGGGTGAATCCGAAACAAAATTATTTTAGTATATTTTACTTCAACAAAATAATATCCGATGAATATTTTCTTTATTTATCTAAATTTACAGTTAAATTGGTTGAATAGATTTATATTTACAAAAAATTAAAATAATGTTAAATAAGAGCGGGCGTGGATGAAAAGAGTACCGAAAAATTGTGTTAAACAGAAAACATTGAACTATAATCAAAAAATAAATAAAAATAAATGTATCAGAAATAACTAAAAATTATTCTTAGTCGTTTAAAAACGAAGTTAAGATTTATGGAAACTATTAATAAAAATTATGTCTCGAAAATGTCTTATAAAGCATTTAAAACAATGAAATTTAGATCTTTTACATCTAATTTTTTAATCATATACATGAACTAGAATGAGATGAGGTTTTATTTTTAATATTATTTTCTAAATATCGTTAAAATCTTTTAACTTCTTTAGTTTTGATGTTTTCATTCACAACTTATTTTATCTTTATTTCTTTCAGATTATAAAACAATGTATTGTTTTCTATTCTTGACATTATTGCTCATATTTATATAAAGTTCAACACTCTATAACTCGTTTTATTAATTATTGAAATAAATTTAATTGACTTTTTATTAATTATTTTATTAATTATTGAAATAAATTTAATTGACTTTTTAACTTTCATCTAACATTGAAAATATTTTTAATTTAAATTTACTAAAAAATATTTAATTATAAAATCACTGAAAAATAATAAACAATATGTATATTTATAATTTTTAATCACAACATTATTACTATTACCCCCTTTTTAACTTGCACAGAAAAGAATAACAATTTCGATAGAGAAATCAAGTGTACTTAAAAAATATTGAATTGATACAAATTTGATCTTTACAAGTACTTATTTCAAATAAAAGCGTAACAATTATTATAAATACATTTTAACAAAATCTGGTTTTGAGTCACTAATTACAGTAAATTTTGTCACTGTTGAATTTATTTACCATTTCATCTTTATCTTCATTTTCTCCATATCCATGAAATTTATGTTGACTTCTTTCATACAGATTTATGGAATATTTTAAATGCAATCATCTATTATTATAAATATATTGAGAATAAATGTTATTTTCTAGGTGTTAGCTCCCTTAATATGGATAAGCACAATTGGTGCGTGCACTCTTAGTTTGTTGCAAGCAATTCCCAGTGAATCACACCATTTCGTGTTCTGGCTCTATTTATTGCCTTCTTAAGACGATTCTATTTCTGTGTAAATCCCACCATTCTCACTACTACTTACATGATTGTATACTGTTGACATAATTCCGAGTAAAGATATTACCAAGACCTAAAAACTTATTTTTAAAATATTACATCATAACTTATTTTTTACCATTTTTAAATTATTTTATCCTTTTTCTATATAAAATTATTCATATATTGCAGTTGAATAAAAGTTAAAAGTAGAATAATAAAATAATAAATATAATACTGTATCAAACAAAGTATTTCAAAATATAAAATTTGGAGGAATTGTGTTTTATAGATTAAATTATTAGGATGTTAAAGTATTTACTCTTTTTTACGAGAATCACTTTTTATAGTTTTTTACTTATTTATATTATTATTTTTAATTTTTTTATTACAATATTGCTTATTAGTAAGTTTTGTAATAATAAAATAATAAATAAAATTTAATAATGGACATAAATTGCGTGTAATATTATAATAATGTTGAATATAAATTGAAAAGAACATAGAAATAAAATTTTCAATGTATATTCAAATTATTATAATATTACATGCAATTTATGTCCATTATTAAATTTTATTTATTATTTTATTATAACAAAACTTGTGTATGAGTGTGTGTACTTTTTATTTTATTTTAATTTTGATTTGAGTTATAAATAATTATTACTTTTATAACCAATGACAATAGAGAAAAATTACAACCAGAAATCAAGATATTGAAATAAAATATATGCAAGTGGAGGACAAAAGCACATAACAAGCAGACAATAGTGGACAGTATAAATAGGCATAAAAGTTCAATACTAAAGCTTTTAAAATACAAAAAAAAAATCTTTCACAAGTATAACTGTAAATTGTTTTTACTTATGATAATAAAAAGTAAACAAATATGGAATTTATTAAATTTAAATAATGAAATAGAAAACAATTTTATTTAAGTTTAATAGTATAAGTATTAATTTAAGTATAATAGAAAAAAAGATATATAGAAGTTTCCCAAAATGTATTAATACGAAATTTTTTGGATATTTTCGTATTTTATTAAAAAAAAACTGTATATTTTTAATGAAAAATTTGTGGTCAATATAATAAATATCCTGACAAATATTATTTTTGAGAATGGATTTGAAATTTATATAAATGAAACCAATTGTCAAAAATATAAATAATTAAACAGTTGGCATGAATATCAATTATAAAACATTTTTTTAAATGGCTTTTAAAAAAAATTAATTTAAATAATTTTCAAACAATTTAATAAAAAACTTGAAAAAAAATTAAGAATGCAAATGAATTCTCAAAGTGAAAATATTTTACTCTAAATATCTTATTTATAAACATTATAATAATTCAAAATCAAAAATTCATTAAAATTTGCAAATTTATTTATAAAAAAACAATTAATCATTGGAATAATTCAAATAAGCACTTTTCTTTTTCAAAACTCATTTGCATCATTTTACTGATTACATTACTAATTACAAATTCACTGAAATTTTTTCTGCTTTTCTGTTAAAATAGAATTTAAAATTTTTCTAATATATTTTTTAAAAAACGAAAATATATTTATTTCATTTTTAAACAAAAATTTAAAGTTTAAGAAAACTTAACTTTTAGAATCATTTTTGAATTATATTACATTAAAATTTTCATTAAATTAAAATTTTAGAAATTACTAAGTTAAAATTTTTATCTTTTTGAGACAAAATGACAAAACTAACTGATGGCTATTCATAAATTATCACAAATGTCATTGGAACGAGAAGTTTAAACGTGAAAATTATTCTTGTGAATTTTTGATAAATTCACGCATTTTATATAAGATAGAATTATAGAATTATATATTTGATATGAAATATAATCAAATGGTGTAATGTTTGCGAAATGTTTATATATTTGCCAATTAACATATGAAAAGTTGGATTTTTTTCTCATGTTAAAATAATTGTAATAAAAAGGAAAAACAACAATAGAAGTAAAGTGATAAATACATATTTATTTGTACAAAAATATTCAGCTAACATATAAATTGTATTAATTTTTTATATTTAAAAGCTTTTCAAAGGGATAGGTATTTAATTTTTATTAAAAATTAATAATTTGCTTTTTTGAATATTGTAATGTCGTGGGTAATAAAATATTTAAATACGAAATTATTAATGAAATAATTTTTTTTTCGTTCTTTTATATTTAGTTATTATTAATAAAAAGGAAAACAATTTTTGAACCATTATTGTTGGGAACCATTATATTTATTATTGATTCTATGATATTCTATGAAAAGTAAAGGCTTTTAAATTATATATTTTTGGTTATAAATTCTTTTTTGTGAGACAATGATAAATTTGCTTGATTTGAAGTTACTCAAACTACTTGTTAAAAACATATAACGTATCCCAATGTAAAGGTCGTCATTAGTATCCTAATTCAGATACTCAATTGTCGTTTATAGAAATAGTTGAACGGCACATGCTTAATGTTGATTTAATCTGCAAAGATCGAAGAATCGTCTTTTAATGAATATTCATTTAGTAAAGAAAAGGAAGTAAAGGCTTAAGGTAGGTCTGTTGTCGCTGGTGCAAAGATTGAAGAATCATTTTTTGATGAAGATTCATCTGCTAAAAAATATGACGAAAAGACTTCAGCCAACCAACCAACCATAACAGGTTTTACTTTTGATCTCAATGTGATTCTCGACCAAATTTGTGTTCCTAGAACAGTTACCCGGAATGTAACACCATTCAAATGTATTGAGTTTATACTAGTAAAAGAATTCCAAAGAAAGCAGTCAATTATATTAAATGACATAAGGTATGTCATATATCTTATAAAATTGCTCCTTCAATTCAATTTGGAACAATAGCATATATTAACAATTATGAATAAATACAATTTTTATTTTGCTATTAAAAAATACAATCATTTTTTCATTAATTGAATTAGAATGGTTGGTTGGAAAATTCGAGTATTTAAAACTATACTATCTATATATTCTGATTTTTAAACAATAAAATGTCTTTTGACTTTGACATTCGGAAATAATATAACCTACACTTATTAAAATCTCCAAATATATAATATACTTATTTATGCACAGTTTTCTAAAGAAAATCCTCAATAGTTTTAAAGAACATAATAATCACTATATTCGTTTTAAGAATTTAAGTGAAGAATCAATTTTGTAAGCTATATTATTATTATCATAAATCATATTGTGTCAGTAAGTAAAACAATTTTAATCCTTTATTTATCATAAATTTCAAAAAAAAATTAATTATCAATTTTAACAAATTAAAAATATTACCGATCAAAAATATTTATTGAATAAACGAATGAAGAAAAATTGAAAATAGTGTAAGATATGCAATAAATTAATTACAATTTAGAATTTTTGTCGATTATATAAATTCAGTGCTTCCTTTGGGATTCTATTACTAGTATAACAAAAATGATTTAATTAATTTTGAAAAATTATATCACAAGAATATTATAATTCCAGAAAATGTCATATTTTTAAAGAATATATTTTAAATAATTAAAGGTTGTAATAAAAAGGAAAAATCACAATGGAAGTAAAGTTTTCTTATTTAAACATCGTGTTAACGTTATTTTTAATGCCAACAAACGAAACTCCTCATTTCAGAATTTTCAGTTTAGAATATATATATATATGCATATTAAAATTGTTGTTTAAGTCTTGCTCTGTAAATTGAGTAATTTGAAATATAGAAAAGATTTGGGAATTTTCTGTTATTGGAATTTAAATTTAAAGGTTTTTAGAATGATGAGGTCTTTAAATGAAAATGATCAACTAATGATGATTAAAGCTATTGTTTGCATTGGTGCCAACAATAAGAGTTTAAAACTTGGATCAATATGTCTTCGATGAAAATAAATCAGGGGACCATAATTTAAAATTGGATGAAATATTACAATTAGATGCTAGAGCTATCGTTACAGTAGAAAATCTTAATGATGCACCACAGGCTTGAAATTCTGAACGTCCACTTTTCTGCATCGAAAAGTATATTTCAGATGATGATGCATCAATGAAGCTTATAATCTCTCGCTTTACAGTTATAACTTGGGAGTTTCTATTATACTATACAAACAATAATCTTCTTGAATTTTGGAATGAATCAACTCTTAATATGCCATTAAAAGATTATATAATATGTCTCGATAATATTCCTTGTACTGATAAATCGCAATTTGATTATGTTACAAAAATGAAACTAATGGGAACCATTATCAAAAAAGACTTCGATGAAACTGTTAAATCTGCCATTATTATCGGAATAAAATCAATGTTAATGAAAGGCGAAGGCAGTGAAATTGCAAAATTGTACGGTATCAAATCAAATTCAAACGAAAAACTTGAATCAATAAATAATAACGACGCACATGAAGCTGTAATTGACGAAGATTTAAAAATTATGCAGTATTGCTGCTTACAGTCACAAAATATAGCTAAAAAAATATTTTTTATTCTTATTTTTAGATTTAATCCCACCTAGATTTAACCACCTAATAATGTAATAATATTTTTTAATTATATATTTGTTTAAAAATTATTTTATTCGCAATATATTCCAAAATTTACTAAATAAAAGTTACATTTTATATTATCTTTAATAACTGTGTTTTATATTTTCCATTATCACAGCTCGTATTTTACACTCTTAAAAACTTGAAATAGGTAATCTAATTACAGAGAAAGCAATATTTTAGTAATTTTATTATTAATTTACTGTTTAGAATGCACAATAAAACTTGCTATCGTTACTAATATTAAATTGATATCTACAACTGCTGACATTTAACCACAAAACGCACGTTTTTTTTTTTGGAAAAAAGTAAAAATAAATCATTTTTTAATCGTTGGTAAATCATAAAGTAAACTAAATATTGTGTCTACCTGAGTCTCCGCATGTGCGTTAAGAACTTAAGAGATTTATAAAAAAAGTAAATAAATGCTGAAAGAAAAAATGGTACTACTTTGAAGATAGGAACACAAACAATATGAACCAACAGTAAATGACCCTAACATTTGATTTCAGAATCTTAAATATTTAAAAATTTTTAAATGTAAAAACACATCAAATTGCAATAATTGCAATAGTTTTATCTCTATTTTGTAAATTATGTAAATGCTGATTTCAAAGACCAGTAAACGGAAATTATCTCAATACATTCAAGTTTCTTTTGAAAAATAAATGTAAACTTGTCTGTTGTCTTTGTCAGATAGCATCTTTCTACGACATGATAGAGTTTTTGTTTTATTAAGAATGTTTATTTATATTAAGTGTTGTATAATAATATCAAGTTTAGAATTGTAAATTTTTAATTCTTTTTTCAAATTGTTTTCATTTAGTCTATTTAAAATTTCACATTATGCAGACCATGTGTGACATAATATTTAAAATTGTCTAAAAAATCGTCTAATGGTTCGCGTTCTGACCTTGTTTGTCAGTTCTCATACATAGAATGTTGCATCATATATATTTATATTTTTTAAATTTTAATATTATTAAAATGATTTAATTTATAAAATATTTCACAATAATTTTAAAATTTTATTATAATAAAGATAGAAATTTTAATATTTATAAGAAAATTTTAAAAAATTAGTGTAAAAGTATTTAAATATTTAATTTAAAAATAAAAAAAAATAATTTGTTTAAATTTTATAAATTAAGTTCTTTTATTTTAGTTGGTTTTTGGTGCCTGAAGATGACAATTAAACTGTTGAAATATATCCTACAACGAGTAATTGAATGGCGTTTTCTTTTAATAAAATCGTTGGCAAACTTAGTTATAATCTCTGTACTCTCGAGTTCAAGAACATTATCAATCTAGTAGAATAAGTAGTATTTTTGAGCTTAATAGAACTTGCAAAGTGAAAATAGTTATGACTGATATTAAAATTTTATCTGAAAAAAAATATCAGAAACTATGAAAGTCATTGATGATAAAATCACTATACCCTCTAAATTTTAAATTAATTGGTTGTTGTGGTTTTAGTTTTTCTTGGTTTTTAAATTACTTTTATTTCGATTGTCCTTATTTAAAACACAATTACATAATCGTTTTATTGTATAAAAATTTTGGGCACGTAGTAACATAAAGATTATAGTTAATTTATTAAAATTCTTTAATTGATTATTTATTATTTAAATCTTTGCAATATTTATTTAATTAAATTTTTTAATTAAAATTATCATATTTTTATAAATAAAAAAACTGATTATTTTTGACTTTTTTTGTTATATTCTCGTTTCTCCTCCGTAATTTTACGGGTTAGTATCTGATTGCATCAATTTAGATTTATTCATTATAATAAGATTATCAGTAAAAACTTATGTTTAATTCACATTTGATCTGTCTTATTTTCTTTAAGACTGTAGCCCAATTTTTTCTAATGTAACATAAATTGATCTAGAGTCGTAATTAAAAAAAATAAAAAGACATTTGCGAATTTAAAAAATTATAATAAATTAGCAAAAAGACTCTAGTAAAAAGACTCTTACCGAACATTCTTTTGTTTTTAACTTTTTTCATAAGTTCGTCATCTTTTTGGTGGTAAAATAAAGTTCCTGATATGTTTTTTTTATACTTTTCTACTATTTCCTTGGTAGGCCGGTCATTGCAACCCTGACTGATGAATACAGGAAATAAAGTAGCTTTGGAATCTAACTGAGATCTATATTTGATAATTTGTTTAAGTGTTCTCTCCAGTCCACTGGACCGATTACAGGTGATAATTAGGACTGCAATGACACTATCTGAGCAATGATTCAAATGTTTTTCTTTCCACTGGGTAAATGAGTTTTGAGTAACAATTTGACTGTTTGCTGAAATCTTCTCCAGCAAGTTTGATAAGTTTTTCATAAAAGATTTGTGTTCTTCAACCTAATTAGAAATAATAAACATAAAAGCACAGAATTGTAAAAATATTTTTATGTTTTTCTTTGATTTTCAATATTATTTTTTATCGTGAAAAACATGTTCTTAGGCAATTTTTATTTTCGATATGAGTTTAAAAATAATAAAACTATATAATAAATAAATCACGAGATCAATCTCATAAAAATTCAATAAGAATTGATTTATTCACAATAATTTATTGATCTGCCTAAAATTTAGTTATTTTTTGAATTTTATAATTTTAAAATCATGTAAAATATATATTTCAGTTTTTTCATTGATAAATGAAAGAAAGTATTTTTAATATTGTTAAAATTTGTTTTTTTCTTAAAAACAATTTCTATAAATCTTTAATTTCTAAAAAACATATTTGTTTATATTTATAGAAAATAAAAATTTACTTTATATCAGAGAAAGGTATTTTTAATATTGTTAAAATTTGTTTTTTCTATAAAAACAATTTCTATAAATCTTTAATTTATATAAAACATAGAAAATAAAAATTTACTTTATGTAACGTTCTCAGTCTTTTAAATGAAGAAAAGTAAAGCGTATAGGGATTTGGTTTATTATATTCGTGGAATATCCAAAAAAGGAGCAGAAGCTATGAGAAAATAATGCATATTAATAAACAAATTTGAGGTGTAATAAAGATAAAAGAGAATGTGGTCCATACTTTGAGTGTTCATTAAAAAAATTTTATAAAGTCATATTTATACTCGAAAGGTAATTTTTGAAGACCTACAGCAAATTTGAAACCGCAAATTTGAAACCGCTAATTTATACACTAATTTATAATTTATTTTGAATAAATTTCACTTCACTGTGTAAACTTTATATTAAGCATCAAAATTAAATTTTACTTTTAAATTAATTATAAATTTAAAAATGCTAATAAAAAGATTGGAAAAAAGAATTTCGTTTATTTTTACAAAAATTTCACCGTATTAACATTATTAATCCCACGGGTTTTGAATTTTGAAAACCAAAGGAAATATGTTCACTAGTTTCTAGCGAAAATGCAAATCATTGAAGTGTATGGCAATATGGAAGTCTCCATAAATTAAATTATACTCATTAGATGGATATGAAGAACTGAGCCAAAATTATTAAGTTCCTGACATGGAAATAGAAAAAAATAAGAAGAAATTAATTAGTTCTTTCAGAAAAAAATATTTTAAAAGTAATATTATTAAACTTATTTAATTTAATTAAATGTGATTATTTAAATTTTAAAAATTTTATAAAGATCATTTTTCTCCTTATCTATATAATTATTATCTATAACAAATAAAAATATTCCTAAGTTATTTAAGTTAAATTGTTTAGCAACGATAAAAAAAAGTAATTAAATTTAATTTTGAAAACGATTTTTCATTTGTTAAAAATGCCCATTTATAATAAATATATTTCAGTCCAAATTTTAAGTAATTTTTTCAAATATTAATGCTATTGTCAATTATAAAGTTAAATTGCATATAATATTCTAAATCAAGCATGCTTAATCTGTTGCTTTTTTCACAGTATTATGTGACTCAAAGTTATAAGGATTATATACTATTATGTATTTTCGGTAAAAAAAAACTTTTATAGCTTCAGGATATTTTCTATTTTATTTTTACATTTAAATTGTAAAAAAATTAAAAATAATCAACAAAAACCGATGTGAAACTTAAATATTTTAATATTAATTTTTTGGAATGAAATATTTTTTGTTTTTTATAATATAATTACATTTTGAAAAATGTTGATTAAAATGTTAAATTTAAATGTTTAAATACAAAAAATACAAAAAAGAATAAAAAGTAGAATGCAGAAAGCTAAGATAATGGGAACTTTTGTGGACCAAAATCTATCAACGATCGGACTAATGAGTTTAATTTACAGATGTGTTAAATAGATTCTCAATAAAAAGTATATTAAGAACCTGTCAAATTTGGGGAAATTATTTGAGATTTCTAAATTTAATGTGATAAATAGAAGTAAAGTTGTTCGGTCTAAAAATAAATAACGTATTTTGAAATATTGTTCAAATCATTGTATTAAAAATAATATTACAGACAACGTTGTTACCGTTTGCACATTCATATATCTTAATTAATGAAGGATTTTAATTTTCATTGCGTGAACAGTCTGTTGAGTTCTAGTACTATGAAGTATATTAATAAAAATAAAAATTACACATTTTTGTTTTTGTAAAGCTTAGCCAAAAAGACATTAACGTATGCAAATTTGACAAAGGAAATGGATTTGTAATTCCGGACCATGTGTATTTGAAAAAGTTGAATCATGTGTTGCGTGATGCTCAGTTTATGAAAGTAAATAATTTTTGGAAAAATGGAAAATTGCCTCCTTTTAAGGTTAAAGGTTTGTTGCAAAATTTGCTTGAGGATTTAATAAAGAATAAACATATTGATGTAGAAGTAGCTAAATCTATTCACCCAATGGAGTCGCGAACAGTAAAAATGTCCAAAAAACTCTTAAGGTTATGCTTTCGTTTACAATTTATAGTTTATTTACTAATGTACCACTAATGGAAATTATTGAACGAAAACTATGGACATTAGATTTTGGATGGAAGAGCATTTTGTAAACCTCTTGAGTTTGCTACTTCAAAAGTCAGTTTTCTTTTTTCAATCATGAATGGTATCGACAATTATTTAGAATTTCTATAGATTCTTCTTTAGCACAAATATAAACAGTTTTGTGAAGTTTAGAAAAGACTGTTTGTTTATAAACTGTATGTGAATAATATTTTTCTTATATTTGAAAATAAGATGCATGTTTTTACATTATAAGAATAATCTGTATAAAAAACATTGCATTCACGGGTGAAACGGAGAAAGTCAAAACACTAGATTAAATAAAAATTTGTTAATGTAGTTATCTGTTTCTAAGCTTAGCAACAACCCCTAGAAAATTTACAATCGAGCGCATCTGATTCCAAATAATTATAGCGTTTTATTTTCCTCTTTTACTTTTGAATAAAAGGTTTTCCACCGAAAATAGAATTTGGCTGAAGATACGATGAATTTAATCCTCGGAGGAAAATTGTTTCTTTGTTGGAATAGAAAGTCTTGATGATAATGTTTAACGATTGTACGATTTCATCATCTAATTCTGACCAATAACATTTATGAGGGTGCGAGAAATCGCTTATGGCATTAATTATTCCCTGAAAAGAATTAACATGAAGAATTAATTCTGTCATAAATAAACCATCAGCAATATTATAACTTTCAAAAATTTCCTTGATACAATTTTGATATATTTTTTTACCTCTTTTAGTACCACTTTTAGAATTAACGATTAAAAGAAGGTTTTTCAATTATTAGAATCTGAATGAAATTATTAACTAAATTGCATAAACGGTAGCTTCTTGAGCATAATCAAAATCAACAGAAAGTACAAAGTCCAGTTTCTCAAAAGATTTATTATTTCAAAATTCCACAAAATCGATCAACAACAAAAAACACAATTTCATTGAAATTAACACAAAAGCTAATTTAAACTTCCATAAAACCTAAAACTAATTTATTTAGATCAGTGATTCCAAAAGTGGTCTATATTGACCTGTAGTGGTCGATTCCGAACTGCAAGGAGTCTGTGACAATGAAAACAAAAATTATGGGTGCATAATATGTAAAAAGGCTCCGAGAAAAATTAACCCAATTTAAGCATGTCGTGACCCAAATTTTGGCTTTCCATAAATGGAATAATTCACATAACATAATACTTTCTTATAGCCATATAAATTACCTATGATATTAAAAATATAATAAGAGCTAATCGAAATAAGTAAAAATGAACAACTTAAGGCTGAATTCAAAAAAGAATAATAAAAATTCCGGCTTAAAATATATATATTTAAAACGTGTACTACATTATGGAATATAGCGATGGAATATATCTCATGGAAAAGGAGTTCAGTTTAGTTGTAAATCTTATTACAAAAAAAGAAAGGTTGAAAATTATTCTCCGAAGAGATTTAAAGTTTAATTTAATTAAATTTAAGCCAACTATTGACGCTTCACAATGAAAGCATCATCCATTGTTTAAAAAAATTCATTTTTCAGTATCTATTTTATCATAATGGTTATTGATTTCCACTTTATGTCGTTCTAATCGATATATAACTGTAAAAATACACATATTTTCAGTTTACAGTTTCATTCTATAGAAAAGACTATTAAAGTGAAAATTTCCGTGTAGCTTATTTTTGATGCTTTTTTATGTTCTATTTAAGGAAATCAAGTGGTCTACCAAAAACAGAAAATCTTGTCAAGGAGTCTACAGGACAAAAAGGTTTGGGAACCTCTGATTTAGATAAACAAAACAATTTAACAAAAAAAGACAAAACTCAAAAATCAAGAATTTTTACAATAAAATAAATAAATGTCAATCAGGCATTATTTAGCAGAAACACTGACAAAAATAAAAAACATTAATTGAAAAGTTCAATTTAAAATTTAATCAAATTATTTTTATATTTCACTTATTTTAGGAATTGTTTCATTTTTCAATGTTTGTTTCCTAAAATGGGAATAGATCGACTCTTTAATTCAGTAATGTGCAATCGCATAAATTCCATATAATTTATTCACATAATTTGTCTGGATATTCTAATGGAATAATTTAAATAAAAAAAAATTTTTTTTAGAATAAACTTTATGAATCAGTTTGAAAAATAATTTGCCCAGAATTTTGTATAAAAATTCTAGATATTCTAAGATCAACTGACTTTGTTAAGTAAAGCAAATTTTGAAATTTTTACTTATTCGTATTTAATTTTCTATCGGAAATTCCAACTTGAAAATCGATATTTGTAGACAATTATCAAAATTTAATTATATAATTAATTGGATTGAATTTTATGTTATTTTATATTTTCAAATAAAATAATTTTATAATTGAACCTCTTAAGGGAATTTTTTTCAATTTTTAAGAAAAGATTATCGAAATTTATTCTAATACCAATTTATCATAATGAAAATATAACAAATATCACGCCTGATTAATTTCATAAACACTTCATCATTTTTGCACTTACTCAACTGAATATAGAAAACATTAAAAAAATATCGCCTGTTTCTTACTGGGAAAATGCAAATTTATTGATAGTGCTCATTTTTTCAACATTTGGGCGAAGTTTTATGATTGAAAAATAATAAAACATTTTATTGTAATGTCAGTCTAATAAATTAATAAATTCTGAAACCCTAAATCCAGTGATTTCATGTTTTTAAAAAGATTGCCAATAAAAATTCTTTCAATCTTATAAAATCTCTTTAAATAATTAATTATGGCTATTATTTTAAAATAATTTAATTTCGAAAACATTAATTGACAGAAGATATAGTTAAATATTATTCTAAATCACTTTACTGATAGTAAATCTTTAGTTAATATTTTTGTTTTGTTTTAATATTGTATAGAGTTATAGTAATAAATTCAATCAGATAAAAATATATGCTTATTGTTATTTACCTAATTGTTTGGCAAAGAAAATTTGATAGTTTAGTGAAAATTTGTAGCGTTTAATAGGTATAGCGTTGTACATAAAAATCCTTGCTCCGATTTCGCAGTCTCAGTTTTATATAATGTATAATTTATAAAATTAAATTAATTTTTTAATTAAAAAGCCCTCTACTTTTTCTTTAAGGTTTTGTAGAATATCTTCGTCAATATAAATTTCAATGGAAATGTAAAATTTTAAATCAAAATATGATTTGAAAAAGAAATTGGCACAAACCTTTAAAATATTTGAGTTTATCAAACAAAAATGAAAATGACAAAATAAATAAATAAATAGATAAAATAAAAATGATAACAGCATTTTAAATGAGACTATTCTACTAACATTTTAATAAAAAAAATAACTGTAAATAAATATCCTCTCGCAAATACCAAATTTTCGCCTCATTAACTTTTCTGAAAGAAAAAAACCGCTGCACCAGCAAGAAAATGAATATTTTAAATGGATGTGATAGTTTTATGGCATAAATAAATCAAATTGTAAATTATAAATATCATTAAATTTGACTGACTCAAACATCATAACTGTATACAGCATACAGTGTATATATCAAGGCATTATTTTACCATTTACAAACACTCATTTATTCAATAAAAGCTTAATATAAAATTTTTAATTCATCAATTATATTTTTAGAGTTTCTGGCTTTTTCGGTTGAATTAAAATATTTTAAGTTAGTCTATATTAGGCAAAACATTTTCAATTAATAGTCAAATTTCCAGATTTTTCATTTAAAATTTTATTTATGCTGAGAAAAACAAAAAAAGCACGTCAAAATAACTATAAATTTGGTAAAAAATTCTAGCTACATTTATAACAGTTGTTTTGGACAAATGAATTATAATATTAGTCTAAAGTAATTAATAATTAGGATTATTGAATTTGAAGAGATAAAAATAGAATGGAATAAATAATATAGGATTTTGTAAATAAATTTAATAAAATAATGTTTTTAAAAGTTAAAATGTTTATTAAATACATATCAAATATTCTATTTCAAATTTGATTACTTGAAAATTTATAAATTTTAGTATTATTCTTAAAAAACATTTAAATTTATGGTTTAATTAGGAATATAAAATAACTTTAATTTGTAAATAACAATTTGTAAATACTATTTTAACGCTAAATTATAAACATAGTAAATTGCGGTATATTTAAAACAAAAATAACATTAATTTATAAAGTTAACCGTTTTTGAAAAGATATTGTTACAATAAAAAAAAACCATCTTATAAAAATTTATTTTGATACAATGCAGTTTAATACAACCATTTTTATTGTTATAAATTTGAAGAAAATATTCATAATATTTTATTAATAATAATAAAATAATAATAATAATAGTAATAATAATTAATAACAAATTTCAGAATTCCTCGAGTTCGTGTCAAATAGAAATTTAATTTCCTACTCATAAATTTCATTTGAAAAAGTTAAATATATAAATTTATAAATAAATTCATTAATAAATATAATATTTCAATTCTCAGCAGCTTATAAAATAAATAAAAAAAATCTTATTGAAGAAAAATTCTAACAAAAAAAATTGGCTTGCATAACAATGATTTACAGGCTTTTAGATTGGTTTGAAAAAAGAAGCATAGAAGAAAATTAAAATTTTCCAAATAGAAAAAAACAATTTAAAAAAATAGAATGACAATCATAAGAATGAATATCCTATGTGGCTGTGGGATATGATTAATTTCAAGGGAAAACTCAGTTTCAATACTTGACTCATCTCACTTATATATAAATTCAACACATTAAATTGGAATCAGTTTAAGAATTTAATCAAATTTTCTTGTCGTAATTTGTTTTAATAAATACACTGGATTGCCCTATATACACTATAGTGGTTTCTCTAATTCATAATGGCAACTTAAAAGAAAAGATTCCAGATAAATTAAGAGAGAGTAAAATCTTTTATGTATTCATTCAATATATTTTCGAAATTTAAAATCTAAAAACATCTTGATATAATGTATTTTAAAGAACTTTTTCTAGTTTTCACCTCTGGTTGCTTTTCATTTTTCAATGACATAAAGAATTTTTTTATTGTTTGACTATGGAATCAGATGTTTTATTGATATTCACGAATTTTCGGCATAGCCTTTTTCAAGTGATATCACTTTTCAAATTTTCCAGAAACATCATTCAAAACCATGAAAAATGTAACAATCAATATAGACAAACTCTATAAATTAGTATTTATTTTTTCTTTCAAACCAAGTAACTAATAGAAACCTGACACTTGTCTTTGATTTTGATTAAAAATTTTAAATTCAATTCATATTTACTAAATAAACTACTATTAGATTGTTTCATATGAAATGTCGTTTTTATAAATTGTTTAAAATCTAATTATCTAAGTATTATATAATTTTTCAACAAGGTGTTTAGTTTGAATAATATTTCATTTTATACGGCTGTTTAATATTGCAAGGTAATATAAAAATTAATTAATTAATCTTTACTTTAATATAGATATTTATTTATGATGGATTCTAAGAATTTAAGACTACTTTTTTATGAATTTAAATTAGGTCAAATGGGAACAGATGCTGCTAACAATATAAATTTAACTTTTTGAGGTAGCAGAAATGTTAGAACCTTACAGAGGTGGTTTGCTAGGTTTAAATCAAGAAATATGGATCTGGATAATAGGCAAACCAAGGTTTATCCTTAGTGATGACAATTTACCACGCATTGTTAAAAATAACCCGAAAAATCAGTTCGTGATTTTGCAATTGAACTAGGAAGTTCACCTACGACAACTTGGAGGCACTTGAAATCAATAGGTAAACGATAAAAATGGATAAATGGGTTCCCCATGAATTGAACGAAAAGCAAAAAAAGAAGCATTTGGAAATTTGCTCTTCTTTAATTCTAAGGATTAAGATGCCTTTTTTTAAAATCGAATCATTACTTGTGATAAAAAATGGGTGTTTAACGAAGCCATTATTACACCCAAAAAAGACAATGATTACTGCCTGGTTGGGAATAAAGGGTATTATTCATTATTCTTTCCTACAACCAGGAACGACAATAACAACAGAATCGTACTGTCGAGAAATTGATATAATGCATGATAAGTTGTGCAACATAAACCTAGTACTCATAAACAGACATGGTACAGTATTATTGCATGATAACGCCAATCTCCATGTTCCTAAAGCAACTGTTAAAAAATTAACTGATCTCGGATATGAAATATAACCTCACCCACATTACTCCCATGATATGTCCACAACAGATTATCTTCTTTTCTGTCACAGAATTTTTTGAGGAATAAGAATTTCCAAGATTAAGGCAATGTTATTGAAGCAGTTGAAGAATTCTTTGGCTCAAAAGAAGAAAGTTTTTATAAACATGACATAAATTTACTAGTTTCTCGTTGGAACAAAGTGCATGAAGATGATAAAAGTTATTTTGATTAAATAAATTATGTTTTGTATGAATTGAGCATTTTGATTTCAAAATAAAATAATTAACATTTTATGTGAAACAACCTAATAATTAAATCAAGTGGCCCGTAAAAGAAGTAAAAAAATTTGAAAGTCTATTAAAGATGAAAGTCTAATAAAGAAAAATGTAAACCAATAAATCACGCTATTATTCTAATAAAATTAATTTAAGATTTAAATTAAAATATATTTTTTACTATTGAAAGAAAAATATTATTTTGTTTAAAATACGAATGAGAATTTACAAATATTTGCTAAGTTAAACAATTTGTCATTTGGTTCAATTTTAAATGCAAAATGACGCCTATTTAGCTGTGAATAAATCAGTCCATGTATCATTTACACTGAAAATTTGCACAAATATATACATCAGTAATTGTATGATTTCTACACTAATTTCAGATACAATGATTATCATTAGAAATTGAATTAAATTTAAATTTACCAAAATTGGTGGTCGCTAAATATAGCAATTTTAATGTATAAACTGACTTGAATTCTGAAAAATATCAGCTTTATTAGATTATAAATATAAAATTATAATTATAATCTTAGATATCAAATAAATTAATAAGATACCAGATTTCATGAATTTTAATATAGATAATTTCACTTAGAAATAAAATATCAAAATACCAATTTATTGCAATTTATAACAATTTATTTATATAAGTTGTTTAAAACAAAGATTTACAAATTTCCAACTATTGACACTTTACGAAATTAGATTGAATTTAAAAAAAAAGCTGTATATATACTGAATATTATCAAAGACAGAATTTATTGAAATCAAAGTGCGAATTCAAGAGCATTTTTATTGTGAATTGTCTATCTTCCTTTTAGTAATTTTCTTCAAACACAATATTCATTTTTTGATTACTTTAATCATTATAAAATCTGAATTTTTGATTTATCTTATCACATATTATTCAAAACATTTTTATTTAAAAATATATTTTAAAATTTTTTTTCTTCCCATTTTGTCTAATCATTCTTCACTATATCAACTCATTTTATTTAGCTTTTATATTTTACCGAAAATATTACTTACAGTAAATATTTGAAACAAATTACACGAATAAGTACATATAATTAAAATATAAATAGGTGAAATTTGAAAGTGTTAATTTTATGAAAACAAAAAATATGAAATAAAATATATAGGTAGCTATAAATTCGATGTATATTTTTAATTATAAGAAAACGCCAATCCAACATATATTAAACTACATTATAATTCGAAAGACTCGCTGTATCGATTAAAACATTTTTTTGAAACAAACTAATTCATTTAATTTTTTTTAAATATATTCTGTTAAAATATTATAAAATATTTTAAAAATTTATATTATAAAATTTATATTATAAAAATCGAAATCTTAACAAAATCTTAAGAAATTTTTAATAATATGTTTTTATATTCATTTATATTCATTTTACATTTATTTTCATTATGTTATTGTATCCATGACATATATATTCATAGGACTTTAGAACCACTAATAGAATACAGAATCGCTTGTTCAAAGTGTCTTCACAAACTGTAGAACACCCCAAATACGACAATACAAACATATACACATTATCGAAATCAAAGTTTTGCTTTCTGAATCATTATCTTTATGTTGAATGATCCACAACTAAAACTCTTTTTCAAAAATTTGAAATGCAGTTGTAACTTAATAGTAGTAAAATATCATCATATAATGAAATTGTTTTTTATTTTTTAAATGTTCAAAAAAATTCACATAATACGCCAATGCTCACTGAACACAGTGGTGAAGTTTCATCAAAATCACTGCTAAAATGTCACCATTAAAATGAAAAATAATATTAGTTAAGGAAATTTGTAAATGGGTACTTCCTGTAATAAAAATTGCTCGCAAATGATGTCGTTCAATTTAAAAAGAATTATAAGCAGATTCATTCTTTTTCATTACATATAACATGAAATGCTTTCCAACTCTTTCTGTAAAACTTAATTTCAACCTCGATGAACAGTGATATATATATATATATATATATATATTCTTTATTATTTCATTGAACTGGGAAATAATGTTCAAATTTGACTTACTGTTTGTCTCCGGAAAACTGAGAATACCATTCATAAATTACTGTGATTTCATTGATGCCAATATTGTATTATTTTTGATAATCAACATTTTAGAAAGTCTGCTTTCTATTTAAAGTAACCTTTTTATTTAGTTGTTTTATTCGCAAATGAAACATAAATTAGTGACAGAATCGAATGAACTCAACTAAAAAAATTCCTATCCCAAGAACATTTTTATGGAAAAATTATTATTTCCTGCATTTAAAATACCAATAAAATTATCGTATAAAACTTCCATTTTTTTTTCATTTATCATTTTTTGTTTCAATTATGTTCATATCTATAATTGAAATTAGCTTCAATATTTAATATTTGATATTTTTTTGTCTTTTGGGAATTTATTGTAGGATTGCTGCTGAAATTAATTGTTTTAGAAATTTAAAACAAAGAATTAGTTGGTCAGTTGGACAATCACTTGGGTTTATTCTGATAGCACATTTCCTTTTCCGATAATCAACTTAGTCAATTTCTATTATTGATTATATAATGTTTTATTAATCTTATCAGTAGAAATGTGACTTAGCACTGTTATTTACAAATAAACTTTTCAAATGTTTTGTAGATATTAGAAAAATTTATGAATAAAATTTCAATAAAAATCTTATAAAACTTAAGTTTAGATTGGAAAATTAAGATAATAAACATTAATTCTTATTTCTCAAATTAGTTAGGCTGTTTTAGGAAGTTCAATAAATTTAAAATATAGTAAAATTAATAATAATAATAATAAATTAATAATAATAATAGTAATAATAATAATAATAATAATAATAATAATAATAATAATAAATAATAATAATAATAATAATAATAATAATAATAAATAAATAAATAATAATAATAATAGTAATAAATAAATAAATAATAATAAATAATAATAATAATAATAATAATAATAATAATATTATTATTATGTTATTTAAAAATTGAATAATATTATGTTGATTGATTATTATCTGGTACTATCTTTATTTTGTAGTAGTTTGTAAATGTTTCTTATTATTTTACAGTAGAACACTGAAAAATTGTATTTGAACAATTTAGGCAATAACTATTTATTTATTCGTAGTATGATTATTTTAATTCTTGTTTAAACGTAACCAGATAAAATAGAACATGACATAACAGAAAATGATGAAACAGAAAAATTTTAATATTTTATAATTTACTAGGTTGAAGGAATTAAAATAGTTTTAATATTTATTAATATTTTATATTTTATTATTTTTTGGTTGAAATAAAAATTATATCGATAGCTTCATTTAATAGAAAGAATATTGGCAATTTGTAATCTTGATATGCTCGCTGAATTAGAAAGAATGTCATCTATGGAGACAGAACTTTTGATAAAGCTCCTACTGTATACATGACACGCCAAGATTGGTAATTTACATCCTCCATGCAAACAAAAAATAAGAATACATACAACAGAATGTTTGCTATGTTGCAACAATTGTTGCCCAATATAACGCCTCAAAAGATTCGACTTCGAAAAAGCATGTATGTCCGCAGCTGAATTTGCTTTTCCACAAGCAGAAATAAAATGGTGCTACTATCATCTTTGCCGGAGGGTGATTAGAAAAGTTAATAGCGCTGATTTAAAGACAGTGTTGACCTAAATTTAAAGCTGAAGTCTCTGCCTGCTTTCTCTTTTATGCCAATAACAGATTTAAGAACTTTTTTTGATGAATTAGTGCCATGTTTCCGGATGAAGACAATTACAACGACATTCTTTCATATTTCTATTCAACTTACATTGAAGGAGTTGCCAGAAGATCACCTCATTTTCCAATTCGAACTTGAAAAGGTGTCCTAAGACTAAAAATTGCAGTGAGAGGTTTCAAAACGCTTTAAATTCGCTGTACCATTGTAGTCACCCAATCATTTGGAACCTATAAGATAGATTGAAGATGAATATAGCTTGCCAGCGACTAATATTAGCTAATTTTCGAACAGGTCACCCAGAAATTACAAAAAACGTATTCGGCTCTTTGTAATCAAGTGGCAAGAACTGTTCAGGACTATGAAAATAGAGAAGATAAGTTGAAGTTTTTACGTCGAATGGCCAACCTATAATAATTATATTTATATATATATTACTAAATAATTAAATAATTAATAAATTGTTTTAAAAAAATTTTATGTTCTGTTTTATCATAGTTCTGATTAATCATAGTTCTGTTTATGCATAGTTCTGTTTTTTCATGAAATCGATTAGTTTTTTCTTCTTAATCGATCACAATATAAAAGTAAATGTCAAACTAATTTCCAGTAATGATAATAATGTCTGTATTGACTGCCAGTACATTAAAGACAAGTACATGGTTTTGTGTTAGTTGAAACAAGCAATATATATCTTGCGGAATTGATACTTCAAAGGCATATAGCTCTCGGTGGAATTAAGTTGAAAATAGTTTCGTTAGTCCAGAAATTTCAAAAAGAAAACTCCATGTAATTTTCATAACTGTGCAAAATTTATCGATCAATAAATATGTTATACCTTTAGTATACGTTTCAGTTGCATCTTTTCTCAAAATATTTTTTAATAAAAATTATTATACGACTAGAAAGATTTTCCAACAAAATCCAATTATAAAAATATCATTCTATTTTGAAACACGTAGTAAACTAATCATTTCATTATAAATATTTTGACAAATAAATATTTATTCTCATTTTCAAATCACCAAGTTACTTCTGCATTATTGTTGTAATCAAATAAAAATGTAAACAAATAAAAAGTATGATTCATTCAATTTAAAATTAAATTTTATAATTAAAAAATAAGATTGAAAAAAAGAATTTTTAAAATTTAAATTTAGTGCTCAAGTTTTAAAATTGAAATACATAAAAAATCTTGAAAATATTGAGGGAAATTATAATTAAATATATTATCAGTTTAATAAATAAACAGATTTTGATTTGTTTAATGAATATATACTACTGTAAGAAAATATTTTTAAATTGAAATTTAAAAATTTATTTATCTTGAACAGTAAATAAATAATTTAATTTTTATAAAATTTTCACGATTCGTTCATATCAATATTTGAAACATGAAGGTTTGATAAGACTGATTTAATTATAAATTATTTTATTTCGAAAAACAACTTATTATAAATTGTTTTATATATAAATTAATGAATAAGAATGAAATGTAATTTTTCACAATTGACTAAAAATACAAAATTTTGTTAATGAGAATATAATCTAATATGCATATATACGGGTATTATTACATTGTCACTTAAATTACAAAAACGGTCACTTAATTTTTATTAAATTTTTCTTCTAAATAACTTAATTGTGCTCTTAATTTAATTAAAATATCTATTAAATTAATTTAATGATCACTAGGCATAAATGGCTCATCAAATTAATAAATAAGTCTCTTAATTAATTTGTTTGACTGAATAATTTTAATTAAAATGTTATTAATTGTGTTCACTAATTTTGAATTACTATTAATAGTTGCTTATTTTCTCTTCATTTTCTCTTCATTTTCTCTTACGATACCCATAAAACTAATAATTTGAGAAATACAAAAATGACCTTTCAGTCACTGCCCGATTATCAAAGTGATGAATCAAGTTTAGAAGAAGTATGCGAACAACAACAGCAACGGCAGCAGAAGCGGAAAAGAAAGATCTATAATCAATTATGTATGTAATGGTCACCTTTTTTTTATTTCGTTTATGTTAATTGTGTTCTCCTAAGATGTGGATAATGTGTGTGTG
Source organism: Schmidtea mediterranea (assembly GCA_022537955.1). Classification (NCBI taxonomy): domain Eukaryota; kingdom Metazoa; phylum Platyhelminthes; order Tricladida; family Dugesiidae; genus Schmidtea; species Schmidtea mediterranea. Next base: position 18,179,213 of record CM039682.1, read on the forward strand.
TTTTATTATTATTTTTATTATTTATTTTTATTATTATTATTATTATTATTATTATTATTATTATTATTATTGTTATTGTTATTATTATTATTATTATTATTATTATTATTATTATTATTATTATTATTATTATTATTATTATTATTATTATTATTGTTTTTTGTTATTATTATTATTATTATTATTATTGTTGTTGTTGTTATTATTATTATTATTATTATTATTATTATTATTATTATTATTATTATTATTATTATTATTATTATTATTATTATTATTATTATTATTATTATTATTATTGTTGTTGTTATTGTTACTATTATTATTATTATTATTATTATTATTATTATTATTATTATTATTATTATTATTATTATTATTATTATTATTATTATTATTATTATTATTATTATTGTTGTTGTTGTTATTATTATTATTATTATTATTATTATTATTATTATTATTATTATTATTATTATTATTATTATTATTATTATTATTATTATTATTATTATTGTTATATGAATACATATAATCAATTCCCATAATAAATAGCTTAACCCTTTCTAAGGCAAAGGAAACTAAAAGTGATGTAAAACTCAAAGTTTATTGATAACAATTATATAGTTACAAATGATCATAAAAAAATAAAAACATAGAAAAAAACAAAAGAGGCTTTTACGGAGAAGGGGTGGCAATATGATTGTAAAATTGATTACTGACAGCGTTACACTTAGTTTAAAATGGTGTATATTGCCACCACCTTAGAAAGGGTTAACAGCTTACTATGGGAAATTAAAATTGGAAAAATCAATAAAAAAATCCATGAATTTGTATTGGAAAACCAAGGAAAAACTTGAAAATTTGGATAACCACAAAAACAAAAGAAAAATAAGAACGAAAATCAAGATTTTTATAAACCGAGGAATTAATAAGGAACAAGAATCTCTCATTACTCGACAATTCAAGCCTCCGAACAAGAATACTGACAATAACCCTATCCTAGAAAATAAACAAGTGATAATAATTATTGTGTTACCCTTGTTCTTTAATATAAAACTTACGTTATACGTTGATAATTACTGTTTTTATTTTCGTTCACTTTTGTAGTTAAATATTGACACAACAATCTTCCCAGGCCGTCCCGACACACTTTTACAGGAGACTCGGCTGGGATCTTACAAGATCCCTTTTGTTCAACTAACACTCTAACCACAGTAAACCTAATAATATACTCATAATAATGTACATTCAATAGACAAAAAACAGCAAAGACTGGATTCAAGATCAAAAGTTATGGAGCTTCCTCAAGAGAGATAACAATGGAGACACTGAAGTCTTCAGGTGTAACTATGTCAAACGAAGAGGACCACAAGGTACATCCGTTCGATATGCACGACCACAAAGCGATCAATGAAAGAGCATCGGCGGACGGTAAAGCTAAAACCAGGATTCCTCCTCTAGCTAAAGAGTTGGTCGATAAGTATTACAAGTTAAAAGTGCAAAAACCTAACCAAATTTTGGCTAACTTGATAAATGCTTGGTCACTTCATTTTTTCTTCAGAACAATTAATTTTCATGTGTATTTTTCAATGTTAAAATTAAACTACTCTATAAGCCTGTATTTCGCTAATTTCCATATTCATTAATTCTTGAAATTTTAGCATTTATTGTATTTCTATATTATACATAAATTATATATCATTTTTTTCAAAAGGTTTAACTTTGAAAAATATTATTTTAAAAATGTTGAATTAAACCGATTTTGCATTAATTATTTTTCATTTAACAAATAAAATATTTTGCCATCAAACCTATTTTTAAACAAAAAGTGCATTTGTGTTTTTTTATCACATAGATCAATAAAATCAACTATAGATCAATAAGTTTCTATAGACTAAGATCTGTTAACTAACACTCGATAACGGCGGAACTGACATTTGCAGAAAAGAATATGTTGAAAATTTGTGTTAAATATAAAAGAAAAGATTGGTCTATTGTTTGAATTGAAATTAAGATCAAGTTTATTGAAAATGAAAATAGATCTATAAAATTATCCAACTTATCATTTATAAACAATTGCAGTCGTAATTGCTTCATGTTTAAAGTAGTGTTAATTTTAGCTATTACAAATTTAAAAGTAATAAATAAAAATACATCCTTTCATTTAAATATTACATAATAATACATTGGTTTCAAAGTAAATTTTATTATTTTAGATTTCTCTGAACTTTAAATATGTTCTTGTACAAATTTATTAAAAGAAATTTCTTATTAATTAACGAAAAAGAAACATTTTAGTAAAATAATATCAAAAATTCCATCTAAATTTATTAAATTCAATAATTCCTTTTATCGTGAAAAATTGATTTTAATTTAATTAAGAAATTTAGTAAATTAATTAAATGACGAAATTTTAATTTATTTTTAATTACGCTCACACTTATAAATCAATAAATTTATGAAATGCAGAATGAAAATATAAATTTCAAAGAAATTTTAGGCATTTCTTTTTGTAAAAAATCTCCATGAATTATTGATTCTGAGAAATTAGAAAATTCTGATCATAAATAATAAATTAGAAATATTTTATAAATTATATATATATATATATATATGAGTGTGTGTGTTTGATCTTCATAACGAATTTATTTATTTATTAAATATACGACTCTATGTAACCATTGAAATATATTATATTATGGCTTTTTGAAATTGTCATTAAAGCACATTTTGACTTAATATTAAATGTAAAAGTTAGTAACTAAATTACTAAGTTGGTAATCCTTGTGGTAAAATATTTTTGTTTTCAAATAATTTCTATAAATTTATTCAAATTACATTACTTCAATGGTATGATTTTAATCTTCTATTGTATACGATGTGTAATTATTACATTTAGCTTCTAATAATTTTAATATCTATAAATATATAAACAGTCAGATCCCTTTGTCGGTCAGCAATACAACGACACAGAGATCTGACTATTTATTGTGTTGCTGGCTCGCCGGTTCGAAAACGATTTTTGACGTTTACGGATTGCCATTGTTTCATTGCTAAATATCGCTGGAAAAATTTAATTCAATGTCGTATTTTGTTATTAATTTGACGTTAGTGCGCAAATACAATGAAGCTTGAAATAATTACAAAGCCGTATTTTGTTTTGTTAGTATTATATAAATGTAAACTTCTACTGAATTATCGTGCTTGCAATTAAGAAAGATATCTAAATCATTTCAAAGATATTTTCTGTTTTCGATAATAACTTTATATTTAATAACCTTTTATCTAAAGTTTTATCAAATTTTCAGCTTGTTTCTTCACTTACAAACGCTCAAATAATAATATTCACTAGACCATTCTCTAAATCAGGCTTCGACAAACTTTTTGATCCAAAGACCATATAAAAAAATTTTAACCTCAGAGGGCACTAGGATATTGAAATGCGAATTTAGAAGTGAAAACTGAATGATGTAAAAAAGTAAGAAATAAGAAAAATTAAAATTTTGACAGAACGGAACAAACTAAAAGGTTTCTACTGCCGTTTTTCTCCTTGCCCGTCAACAAAATGAACTTTTCTAGAATCGAGTAATAACTGCAGATGAAAAATGGATTATGTATCACAACATAAAAAGAAAAAGAACCTGGCAGCATGGGAGTTAACGAGCAGAGTATTTAGCAAAAGCTGGATTGCATCCAATGAAAGTTTTGTTATGTGTCTGGTGGCATTGCAAAGGAATACTTCATTTTGATCTTTCTCCACGTGGCATAATAATAACTATTGAGAATTACTGTGAGCAACTCACTTAACTCAATATGGAAATCAAAGCCAAACGTCCAAATTGGTTAATCAAAAATGCATCATCTTTCAACACGACAAGCTAGTCCACATGTCACTCATCAGACACAGCAAAAACTTATGGAGGTAAAATGGGAAATCATCCAGCGCCCGCCGTATTCCTCTGACCTTGCTCCTGCAGATTTTCATCTTTTACGTTCTCTTCAAATTTATTTGAATGCCAAAAAAATTGATTCTGAGGAAGAGGTCAAAAACTACCTTACTACTTTCTTTGAAGATAAACCACCCAGTTTCTACAAAGAAGGAATTCAAAAACTTGTAGAATGTTGGGAGACAGCTAGAGAAAATTATTATTGATTACTAAAAATGTTTTTCCAAGCAAATTTGTTTTATTTAATTTAATTTGAAATTTGGCAATTAATTTGGAATCACCTAATATTTTAAAAATGACTTTTTGTGGGACTAGAAAAAATTTATTTTGAGTTAGTATTTTGTACTCCTGATCAAATTTATTTTATATTTGTAATTGCTAAAGAGCCCATTAAATTGTTGGAGATTTATAAAACTGATCAAAAACCAACTCAGTATGAAGTCTTGGCAAAAATGACACCTGAAACCTCGAGCAAATGTCGCTTCAAGAGTTAAATACATTATTAGTATTAATTATTTTAATAATAAAAGCAGAATAAATTTTGGATTTAAAACTTGAAAACTGAATTATTTACGATTCCTTTTATTTTGATCAATTCTCTCTATTCAAAATAATTGGTATCGTAATTCCGGAGAAATTTGTCAAGAAATAACAAAACTAATGTTTACATAGAATTATTACATAAGTAAATATCAAAACAATTTGACCACAATATTTTTCGTATTTAATTTTTGCATTCAAGTAAAGGTTTGAATGATAAAGTTTTTATTTTTATATGTATATTAGGTATTTAAAAAAAGTATTAAATCGTATTTTTTCCATTAATTTACATATTATTTAATTTGAGCTCTTACTTGTGGAAATTATAAATCTGAATTTTTGCATGCATCAAACAATTTCTCATTATAGTAACGAATTTCCAAGAAATTACTATACAGGTAGTCCCCGACTTACGACCGCTCGACTTACGACCATCCGCACTTACGACCAATTTTGTTACATATATAATATGTGTTATTAGTACACATTTAATATATATTTTTGGGTTATTATTTCATTTTATAAATTTTAATAAAGTTTTCATTATATGAATTTTCGGTAGTTTCATTTCTCCTGATCCTAAAAGTTAGTAGTACAGTATCTAATATTTTTCTTTAGTTATTCATGATGAAACTCGACTTACGACTTAATCGACTTACGACCGATGACTAGGAACCTATCTCGGTCGTAAGTCGGGGACTACCTGTATCACATTGGATTTGATAAATAATAAAATGTAATTATAATTTTAAAAATCTTATAATTATTATTTGACATATTTATTTGAATGTAATTTTAAATTATGGAAAATTACTTTATTTTAGATAGATTTTTTAACAATGAAATATTAAAAAATTAGTTGGCAAAAAATATTAATTGTTAATTTAATTGTTTTAACAATGAATTTAAAGCACAATAAATAAACCAAATGCATCTTCCAATATTAAAATAAAATTAAATGACTGATTCAAAATATAAATAATATACATAGGATTAAAAACTTAAAGTTCATATAATAATTGAAATAAAATATCTCATAATGACAATAAAATAGTTGAAATTAATAGAAATACTTTTTAATGTGTTTTAAATAAAGTATTGTTAAACTTTTATTACAGATGTTTACATTAGTAAATACCAAATTGATGCTAAAAACTATTCCGGAATGATGAATACATTTTACAAATATAGCACAAAAATATTTAATTTAACAAAAAAACAGTAAAATAATAGAAAATAACAAAATAGAAAAATCGCAACGTTTAACTTATACAGTGGTACCTCGGTTTACGAACGTCTCGGTTTACGAACAAAAAATTATATATTGGAACGAATTAATTGCATTTACATACTATTTCTTTTGTAATTGATGCTCCGGTTAACGAACATTTCGGTTTACGAACACAATCTTGCAACGGATTAAGTTCGCAAACCGAGGTACCACTGTATTATCAATAATTATCGTTGTATGTACTGGGTCACTCAATCATATAAGAAATATTATATGTCATCTATTGTGAATATATACTACTAATATATAGTTTTACCGTCACCTTATCAATTCTGTTGAAATTTAGAGCCCTAAATCGCGAATATTTACCTCAACACACAATTCTTTTAAACAATATGTTAATATTTATTGAGTCAGCTTTATTTAATTATATTAAACTTTGTGAATTATAAAGATTGTTCGACAAATGATAAGAATTGGTTGTATTTCAGATCATAAGTACCATCAAAACTGTCCGGAAATCCCAATATTTTGCAGTTTCTAAATTTTCAACGCTACTTTTAAGATCTACATTCTTTATCTTTATGGTTGGCATTTGCCACATATGCAGTACAATAAGAAACCGTTTGATACTTTAATTACGAAAGTGTAGTATGACGAAGAAACTAACAATAATTGTCATTGTCTTAAAATAAACTTAATTTCTTTAATAAATTAATTTTTAAAAAATATTTTTAGGGGTGTGAGAGCTTATTTTTAGATGGTTCGGGATGACGATCACTAAAATGGCAATTAACCACTGTATTAGATAATTAATAATGATAATAAAAATGTCTAAATGCAAGGTGAAATTTGACATATTCATATTATTCATTTCCCCTTTTACAAAACACAATTTGTTTTTCACAAAGTCTAGCAAAAATATTTTTAATAACAGAAATAACAAGAAAATTTAATAAGAAAAAATTTCAACGTTTTTGTTTTTAATCACTTGTGTATAAAAAGATTTTGAGAAATCTTATTTTTTCTACGCTTTAGTGCATTTTGAAAAAAAGCGTTTCATTTAAAATTATTTAATATTTTATTTTTGAATTTGCTTTTAATTTTTTTAAATAACAATAAAATCGAATATGAAAAAGTTTCAATGCTTAAGTTTTTATTCACTTGTGTAAAAATAATTTGTGAAGTTTTATCATTTAAAGTTTTTTAAAATTTTATTTTTTAATTTGGTTTATTTAAAAGCCATCTTGTAAAATTTTTGTGAAAATTATATTGGACAAATAATAACATTTACTCAAATAGCAGATAACAGAAAAGGAAATATAATTAGGCGGAAAATAAATTTCATTAAAGCCACTTTCTCTTTCCTTAATTTAAAATATAATGACGATTGGGATACTTGATTTGGGTTAATTTGTTTAATTTACTTTCAGTAAATGAAATTACATTTGCTTAGTATCAATTTTATTCTTAACTTTCAATGAAATTTCTAAAGTCAACTTTTCATAATTGGAGGGTATTTAAATGTATATTTTATTCTTTTTTTATGAGTGAAATCTACTAATTTTCTACAAAACACATTTAAAAGAAAATAAAGTCTTATAATTGTAATTGAACTACAGTCAAATTTTGTTGCTATGCCACCTCGATATTATGCCACTCTAGCTGTTATACCACTTTTACTAATTCCAACAAAATTAAATAAAAATAAATTTACTATACCACTCACTACTCTCGCTACTATGCCTATATTGTGTAACTGTCAAAGTCTATGTTTTTGCACAATGCTCGATTATCAACAGAATATAAACAGATATCAACAGAATATGTAGGCAAATGCAGATCAATCAGATGATGAGAACATGATGTCCGACAGCGAATTGGAACGATAATCTAAATGTATGTAAGGTCTTGAGCAATGATTGTATGTGTGATAATGTTTGTAATTGCTTGTATGAAATTGAATTTTTTGATAATATTTGGTATCATGATGCTGGTATGCTTGATGTTATATGTATAGATACTGTAGATAAAATAGATAAAGGGATGGGCAATAAATTAGCTACTTTAAATAATGGTTGTGATAGTGTAATAAAATATGATAAAATGGTGGGTAGGCCCAGTATTAATATCTTGATCAATAATAAGAAATTTAATTGCCTTTTGGATAAGTGTCATCAGTAAAGAAATAATAAACGCGCTAGAAAATGTAAAAGTTGAAAATACTAATTTATTGGTAAAAGGTGCAAATGAGAGATCCTTATAAATATTAAGCAAAGTTTCGTTAAAAATAAAAATTATAAATCAAGAAAATAATGTTTATTTCTTCATTGCAAATGAAATTTCACCAAGTCTAATAGGAAGAATTAATTTGTTAGATAAATTTAATATTAAACTTGTATTGAACCCGCGAAAAGAAAATATTTTAATGTTGGATTAAGCAAAACCAAACAATTTTAAAAAATATCAAATTAATCGAGATGTAACTTTGAATAAAATTGTAAAATACTATGAAAACATATTAATGAAACATAAATGGGATGTAGACAAAACAAATTTAGTAAAAACACGAGATATTGACGAAAAATGAACCTATTGTTATTAATCTTCGGCGCCAGTCATTTTATTTAATTGAGAAAATTGAAAAAAATATTAAGAATATGGAGAAAAACGGAATAATAGGTCAGTGTGAGTCTCCTTGGAACTCACCTTTAGTTTGCGTAAAAAAGAAAGATACAGATGAGATCAGGATTTGTTTAGATTATGGAGTTAAATGGGGTTACAGAAAGACCGATATTTTCCATTCCGAATAATCAAGAAATTTTAGATATTTTGTACAGCGCCAAATATTTCACCACCTTTGATTTAGAAAATATTTATTACCAAGTTGAGTTACAAGTTGAATCTAGATTAAAAACAGGATTTTCAACAAATAATACTCAATATTGTTTATACCATATGCCGGTTGGGGTTGCGGCTGCGCCTGCAACATTTCAAAAGCTCATGAATAAAGTGTTAGGGCCATTGAATGATAAAGAAGCTGTTGTTTATCTTGACGACATATTAATATTTTCTTCTTCCTTACAAGAGCATTATAAGAGAATAAGCAAAGTATTTCAGAGAATAAGTGATTCTGAGTTAAAGATAAGTACAGAAAAATGTCAGTTTATTAAAATAAGAGATACAATTTTTAGGACATGTGATAAACGAGGCAGGAATACATACTGATCACAATAAAATAATCGCGATTGTAAATTTCTAAACCCCAAAATGTGTTAAAAAAATTACCAAGCTTTCTTGGATTAACAAATTATTATCGGAGGTTTATAGAGAATTATAGTATGCATTCAAAACCCCTCGAGAAAAGCATTTAGGTCAGCTTTAATAAAAGCATGGATAAATTAAACGCCAATTTAGAACTATTAGAGATGCTATCCAGATATCTTTAAAAGAAATAACGGGTAAAGACTGTGCGAAATACCTCCTGAAAATGAATTTATGTTGAATGCGACAATTCAGAAAACTATTCGGTTGAATCCTGCACAAATTGTTTTTGGGTAAAAGATTGTAAGAGAGCGGTATGAAAATGACGAAACATGTGACCTACAATTATTTATGGAAAATTGTAAATCAGAAAGATTCAAGTTAAAAAGCGGATACAAGGGAGAAAAGAAACTGAACTATTTTTCAAAGAAATAGAATTAAACCGAATATTCAATGCTGGAGATGTTGTGTTGGATAAAAAGATGTAAATAAAAGTGAAAATAGATTTGAAGGTCAAGGCAAAATAGTAAAGAAACTGCATGACAGAAGTTTCATGATTAAATTTCAGAATGGAAAATTGAAAATTGGAAATGATGAATGGATCAAACATTTTAAAATGAGGGGGATGTAGTATAGCAGTAAATAATAGATATTCTAAATTATATAATATGTATGTATGAGTATGTTGAATTTTTAATATTATGTAATGTATGTCTGAATTTCAAAGGTGTGATTTATGTGATTTAAGTATGCATGTGTGTAAATTGCTCAAGATACTTGAAATATAATATTTTCCTCCTGGGAGTTACTCACTTGTTTTTAGATAATAAATATTATGTCTTCAAAGTCTTGTAACATACTATTATATATATGTTGGGGTTAACAAAATTCACAAAAGTAAAATGGAAAATCAATAAAAACATTGATATTCGAAATAATAATTAAAAAGGCAAAATCAATTAAAAACTTTAAATTAAATATTTATCGGGGAAACGGATATGCGCGGATGCCAAATGACGAGGCAAATTCAAATATAATAAAATTAAATCGATTGGGGGTACCCACAACGAAATATTTAATAAAAATAAAAATTAATTAAAAATTAATTGGTTAATGGGAAGTCCGAGCCAACAGAAAACCTGAACAGTGTGAAAAACCCGGGACGTCAACAAATTATCTAATTACCGAAAACTAAATTGGTTGATGAAGGAAACCCGGGATAAAAGGATAAAAACCCCACCAATATAATTTTTGTAAGTAAATGGAAAACCGGGAAGCCCTGAAGTATCTAATTTAGTTTTAGAAATATAGATGTCAAAAATGCCAAAACAAATTCGGTTTGCGGGTGGCCTGATTTTCGAGATGGGTTTAAAAGGGAAAGGCAAATCAACAAAATTGCCAGTTGGTCGAAGAGAATATTTTCGAGAGTTCAGCAAAGAAGGTAATAATCTTAGAAGGGAATTCAATCAGCCAAACAAATTAAAGTATTACGCACCAGACAGGGATATCTCCCTTAGGAAGACGTATCCCTACGCATTGATTTATTGTGAAATTGTGCAGAGTAATTTTGCAGAGTATTGTGAATTGAATCGGATTTTGTGAAGGTTGTGAATAAAGTTGTGATATATAGATTGGAAATAAATTTTATTGTGTTGGGTTAATTGAATTGATTAAATAAGGACACCAAGGAGTCAGACCTAAACACTGACTTTCTTATTAACAAATAATCAATATTTAAATTACAAAAGAATCTGCATAAAATGTATAACTTTTCTTCGTACTGCAGATGTTTAAAATTCTTACAGTTTTGATTAATAATGGTGAGCTATTGATTCACAAATTTTAACAAACGTTTCATTTGATGTTTTTACACTTTTACTCAATTCTGGCTTTCAATTCTCCCAGTGTCGTCGGTTTTCTGATGTCGACTTTATTTTAAAGACATCCCACAAGAAAAATTCGAGTGGCATCAGGTCTTTGGAACGAGCAAAGTATTCTATGGGACCCCTTCATCTAAGCTATATATTGGAAGATTCTCATTAAGATAAATTGAACTTTTGATTTGATTTTTTTCCTAATTAGTTTCAGTAACTAAACTATAAAAATTAGACGGTTTCAAATGAGTATATAATTTAATTATATATTTAATTTAATTAATTGATTAAACTTCAAATGGACTTGAAGTGGAATTATTTAAAATATGTTTAAAAAGAGCTATTTCATACAAAATTATTTATTATTATTATTATTATTATTATTATTATTATTATTATTATTATTATTATTATTATTATTAGTACATATACAATTACTAATATTTAATAAATTTGAATCTTTTATAATAATTTTTGTATAAAGATTAAATAACAACTTCTTTCAATTATTATATCAAATATAGGATATTTAAAACATTTTATTCGTTTCACTATTTATCTATTTTTATTTTAAATATTAACTTAAATAAAGCTTGGTGTACAAATATCCGAAATCAAAAGAAAAGGTTTCTTGCATAAAAACTAAGAAAACTATTATTTTTATTAAAGTTTTGTAAATGTTGGGTATCAAAACAAATAGTATTACTTGCATAATTAATTTAAATACATTCCACACTTGATTATAAAATTTTGTAAAGTTATCAAAATTAATATTAATAACATTGAAAAATTATAACATAAAATAATAAATCATACCTAAAACAGGAGATAATAAAGTATAAATATTCTATTATTTAATTAAGTATTAATCTGAATATTGTTCAGCTATACAATTAAATTAAAATAATAACCTCGTTGTGCGCTTCATCAACCAACTTTTGAATTTTTGCATCTAAGTCTTGGATAATTCTATCATTATTATTCAAATAAACGACGCCTTGGTTACGAATAACATTGATAAATACGAATATATTCATAAAAATAATAACTAAAATCCATAGTGACCAAGTTCTGTGAAAATATTTATACATACAGCTTTTCATTAAACCCTAAAATTAAAATTGCTATTGGTATAATAATCTTATAATCAAGTCATCAATTCAAAAACAATAAATTGTATATATTAGAAGTTCTAGTTATTAGTCGAAAAGTAAAATACTTAAAACGTTAATTTATCATCTTTTTATAATATAAATTATAATTCTAAAAAATTATTTCTTTTTAAAAAAATCACAATGAAAAACTTTAATAGTAATATTTTAAAACAAATGTTAGATATTAATTTATTATTTGAAAAACATTAATTGTAATGGCTTTATTTTTTCCAAATCTCATTTAAATTTATAGCAATTTTTTTTACAAAGAGATATTTTTTCAGAAATCATAGGAATAATATATATCTATAATCCAAGATTAGGAATTCAACATGATGTTTTGTTTGATATGTGTTGATCTGTCTAAAATTATATTTGTTTTGAGTGTTTTTTGTTTTCTTGAATTGATACCATATTTAATAACTCAACCTAACGTCGTGTTAATATTAAATGCATAACATAATTAATTTATTCATTATATTACTCATCTATGGTCAATTGTTTTCTTATTTAAGAGCAGCAAAAAAAATTATATGTTCACAAACCCTTAAACTAATAAAGTTTTTTTACGACGTGCTGAGTACTGATAGGCAAACCATTATAACTTACTGAAGTATTTCTTACAGAATTCTTATCTAATGCGAACATAATATTTGGTTTTTGTAGAAAGTCGGTATTTAGGTCTGACTCCTTGGTGTCCTTATTTAATCAATTCAATTAACCCAACACAATAAAATTTATTTCCAATCTATATATCACAACTTTATTCACAACCTTCACAAAATCCGATTCAATTCACAATACTCTGCAAAATTACTCTGCACAATTTCACAATAAATCAATGCGTAGGGATACGTCTTCCTAAGGGAGATATCCCTGTCTGGTGCGTAATACTTTAATTTGTTTGGCTGATTGAATTCCCTTCTAAGATTATTACCTTCTTTGCTGAACTCTCGAAAATATTCTCTTCGACCAACTGGCAATTTTGTTGATTTGCCTTTCCCTTTTAAACCCATCTCGAAAATCAGGCCACCCGCAAACCGAATTTGTTTTGGCATTTTTGACATCTATATTTCTAAAACTAAATTAGATACTTCAGGGCTTCCCGGTTTTCCATTTACTTACAAAAATTATATTGGTGGCGTTTTTATCCTTTTATCCCGGGTTTCCTTCATCAACCAATTTAGTTTTCGGTAATTAGATAATTTGTTGACGTCCCGGGTTTTTCACACTGTTCGGGTTTTCTGTTGGCTCGGACTTCCCATTAACCAATTAATTTTTAATTAATTTTTATTTTTATTAAATATTTCGTTGTGGGTACCCCCAATCGATTTAATTTTATTATATTTGAATTTGCCTCGTCATTTGGCATCCGCGCATATCCGTTTCCCCGATAAATATTTAATTTAAAGTTTTTAATTGATTTTGCCTTTTTAATTATTAGTTCGAATATCAATGTTTTTATTGATTTTCCATTTTACTTTTGTGAATTTTGCTAACCACAGCAATAGCAAGACATTACCTCTAGATACCCGTCAAAAATAACAGTGTTACTGTGCTCTAGCGGACGAGGTGTTAGTAAAATGTGAGCCATTTTGCCGAGACTGCTAATACCCTACAATTCTATAGGTCTATGGACTATCGCAGAACGTTTCGAGACCTATCTTATCTAAGGTCCCTTGTTTAACTAAACTTAATTCATTTAAACAACAATTTATTTCAAGGAAAAATAATTAATAAATAATATCGAAATTATACATTTAAGAAAATTCACAATGATAAATCAGTTTACTAAATGTCTAATGTATAAAATAACTCTTTTTAATTTCGATAATTTCCTTTAATTTATTTTGAGATAGATTAATTACTGACTCCTCGATTAAGAACTTCAACCGGTCTCCTCCGAAATGACTTAATTTGTGAGTTTCGTTCTTGATTGGATCTTCACCAAAATCTAGTAACGCCATGTTACATGAGTGTTTCTTAATCCAATTAGAGGGAATTTGGGTAGAAATATCAGATTTGTTTTTATTTGTTGGAACGTATTCTATTTCGTCTTTAATTTCATATTCATTAATTAGTTCTTTGATGACGCTGAGTCTTCTTTTTACTAACATTTCTGAAGAAGCTTTCGTTGTAATCTTTCTCTCGGATGTTAAGACATTATGCACCCAGCTTACCACAGATTTGTTATACGTCATTATTTTTACAAACTTTAAATTCCATTTGATGCATAAATTGATGCCTTTGACGATCTCCTCAAGTTCGCACAGATTAATATGTCTAACGTCCTTTTCTTTTTTCAACCAGCATGCGTCTTCCATAATATTTCCATCGATTTACAAAGCTGCTCCTATGGCAATGATCTGGCATTACACCATAAAATATTTCCGTTTTCCATTGGTGCTTTCCATGTGCCATAAACCTGATCGTTCTTATCGACTTCCTTCATCAACCATTTTACTTTATCCAATAATTGTGCATCAATTGGTTGGTTTCCTTCTCCTTCACTTAATCGTTTGAGATATGAGCACGCTGGAGGCAAATAGCCTGCTACGGGAAGAATTCCGGTGAATTAACTTCATAATGAATACAGTTCTCATCTATTCATTATCGTCTCTTCGAATTCATAACGAATGGCATTGGTTCTGTTCCATTTTAATACGTTGTCTTCAAAAAAAAACTAATAGACCAAGTATTGTTAGAGCTTTTGTTGATGAGGAACGTTCAATTTCTTTCGTCATTAAGTTAAATTTACTTAACCAGGCTTTTAGTTCTTTAGCTGGAACCACTTCTTCGTCTATAAAGATATCATCTATATACGCACTGGCTCCTTGTTTTATTCTGTCGTTTAAACCCAACACGTGATTAAGGATCTCTGTTATGATACCTGGGGCGATATTTATTTCAAAACCCAATCTTGTCAATGCGTATCGCCTTAAATTTACAATGCATGATTGGTACTTCAACATACTCTCATTAACCCTGATTTGCATGTACGCATCGGATAGATCTAAAATTGCTATTTTGTTTCCTTTCTTTCTCCACTCTCGTATGGTTTCATTACAGACTACTGCTTCGCCGCTATAAACGTCTAGATAATGATTTAAATCTCATAAGTCAAATACTGGAAGTATTTTTCTCTTATTCCTTTGCATTACAGGAAATAAAGTTACCGCTCCAATAGGCTCATCGAATGGGTTTTCGTCATCGTCAACTAACCATCCATTTTTAACTCACTGCTCGATGATTTTGAGGGCTTGGCCTGCCTTGGGTTTATCTGGATCTAACTTAGAGTATTGATCTGACATTAATACCGGGGCTTCTGTGTTCCAATTCCATGATACCATCCATTCTTTGTTGAACTTTGCTTCGAAATTTTTCCTTTGAATTGTCAAACTATGAACTTCATTACTATTTGCAGCCGTCAAACCTTTCAATTCGCATCCAAATCTAGCATCTTCACTGATTGTCACACCTCATAGTGCCATAATCGCTTTCATGCCTAATATGACGTCGTATCCCGCTATCAGTTTTCTAGAAATGAAACAGTTGTTGGGCCAGAACACAAATAGCCTTGAGAATTGTTTAAATGCATTAGTAATACAGCACAAAAACCCAGCACCAAGATAACATAAAATACAACATACAACACCAACTAAACACTTTTAAATCTGAGAGAATATAAATAAATATAAAATCAAAAAACAATAGTAAAATAAAATAAATACAAAAGGCATCAAGAACCGCACGAAATTTACATAAAAATAACATAATAACAAGAAAGTTTGACCGAAAAACGAAAAAGTAAAAATTAATGAATTAAATGAATAAAAATGAAATATTTTTGACTGAATAAATTTAATTAAAAATGTTAAAAATAAATTACCAAATTAAATTGAGAAATTAATAAAAATTTAATTTATATAACACAAATTTGTTTAATCGCAATAAAAATAACACGCAACGTTAAGGTCAAATTATAGGTATATATACTGATGTGTTTTCACAAATTATCAACTACTACTTTGCAGTATTATTTTCAACAAAAATTAAGTTGCACACACTTTTTTATAGTCTTGCTTTGAGTATTATTTTCAAATACTTTGCAGCATTATTTTCAGATCATTAATCTGCAGTTATATTATTTTGGTTTGTGTGCATTGATGCACGATTTAGAAATGTAGGTGTTTATCGATCAATTTGATTAAATGGCTAATGGTGAAGCGATTTAACAGTGTTTATATGAATGCCAAATATACAGTTTTATGCATCGAGATTTTTGCCTAATTCACCTGGTAATTTATTATTTTTTATTATTTCTTTTTTCGGCCCACAGCCAAAATATATTGCAAGTCAGTAAAATCACACATAGTTACCGAGCAGTGTAAGTCCGCCAATAGCTCGTGTCCGTGAGAGATCTTGCCGTGGGTAACGACGGACTTGAACGTCAAATGACTGAACTAAATAGCGAAAGGGGGTAGCTCGAGGGCGGGTCTTTTGGCTCAACTTTCTTTCACTCAATTTCGATAAAATCGACATAAACTTTTTAAACAACAATCGGCTCAAAATCACTAACACCGAGTAGTCCAGTGGGCACTCATTAAATATAATATGAACATAAATAGATCATAAAGACAAAGAGAGGGAAAGGGTAGCGGAGAAAATTGCGAAATCGTTGCCACAGTTAAAAATGAATATCCATCGGAAAAAGATTAATCTGAACGACTAAAATCAGGAAAAATAATGTTTAAATAATATATAAGAATTAAATAAATTATGTTAAATTGAGACGGAAAATATGGGTAGAACGCTGCGTAAATTTTCGGAATTAATTAAAATACTTATCGCAAATAGTAAAGTAAAGGTGGAATGTTGTTCAATTGTTAGTATAATATTCTTATTAACTGTAGGATAAGGGCGAAACGCTGCTCAAATTTTCCAAATCAATGAAAATACGTTATCTAAAACTGTAGAATAAGGATAAAACCGTAAAATAAGGGTAGAACGCAGCTAAAATTTTTCGAATTAATGGTAATTATAATAATAATAATAGTAATTTTAATAATAATAATAATAATAATAATAATAATAATAATAATAATAATAATAATAATAATAATAATAATAATAATAATAATAATAATAATAATAGTAATAATAATAATAATAATAATAATAATAATAATAATAATAATAATAATAATAATAATAATAATAATAATAATAATAATAATAATAATAATAATAATAATAATAAATATAATGGTAATAGAAATAATGAGATTAATAATAGCAATAGCGGTGATCATGGATTAGAATAATACACATAACAGTAACAATGATAATACTAGTAATTATAAATAGGGATATAGTAGTTATAATAGGGATAAGGGTAAGAGAGATACTGTGTGGATATTTAGCATAACAAAGGGGTTACAGGCCATAGAAAAATCATCAACACGGACAACGATGAGAAGGACTAAGCAAATGGACTTAAAGATAAATGATATGAGAGTATGGATTAACATTTGAAGGAGATAGGAGAATAATGGGACCTAAAAATCGAAATCGAGCACAGGCCTTCTATCGACAGCTCGTTGGACCCTTGGATAGTTCTGTCAATTATATCATTAGCAATAGCACTCACTTTTTGCGGACGACCTACCCACTCGAACACAGTTCCAACGTTTCTTACCAACGGGTGCCGAGTGGTAAGCGAAAGATATTTGTATGGGTTTGTCTGGGTAACGACCATATAGTTCCAAAATATCAACACCCAGAAGCCCACCACAGTCAATAAAAAGGTACTTTGATTATAATTCGATTTCTGCTTTGCTCAGACTTACTGGCAGTATCGACCCATTTAATTATTTAAACAACTTTCTTTTCTAATTTATTCTTTATTATACATAAACTATTTCAAATGAAAAACTTATTATATTTAAAATCGATTTTATAATTCACATATCCAGAAATGAATGTCCTCTTCTTTTTACTCAGACTCAGAACCGAATTAATATTATTCAAGAGTTATCAGATTTAAATAAAAATTTCTATTCAGTGCTTTTAAATGATTTTAAAGTTTTATATAAATCGCATGTCTCAAAGAAGAATTGATTTAAAATCATGATTATTTTTAATTTTACAGTGGAATCTGTTTGTTAAATTAATCGATTTTTTTAGCGTATGGAGTTTCTAATGTGATATCTAAAGTAGAAATTTATATTACTTTTTTTATTTTTAAATTTCAGCAGAGCCGTAGATCAGCTTTTATTCAGATTTTCAACGGATGTTTAGATGATGTGAGTTTTCAGTTGGTTTATTTAACACGTTAGCTGCCACAATGTTAAGAAAAAATGCCCTCCTGAAACAAGCATACAATATAATAATTCACTCATTTATAACACATGTTCGCTTTGACTGAAATTCCCATGAAAACAATCATATTCATCCGGGGCAAAATACAATTGTCTAGGGGCTCAAACGAACAAAAATCTGAGAAACGGCATATATGTCTCATGGCAACTAACGTGTTAATGAAAACTGTCAATTTAATTCTTGTACCTTTCAGCTCACCGTCAAAATCAATAATTATCGTCGATTCCGAGATAAATTCGGTACTATTTTCTTTCAATGTCGAATTTATTATTTTCTAACTTTAGATGAGGAAATAAAGAACAAATATTTCGACAACTCGAGGATTTATAAAACAGAAACGTTGAATATATTTATGCCTGTGATAGTATTAAATTTTTTATTCAATTTTTTTCATCTTCTTTTGAATATAATTTTATAAATTTTATAAATCTTTTTGATAATAAAATTGTATCGTATAAATTTAATTTAATCCTGAATTCAGTAATTAATTAAAGTTCTTCTTCTATGCGCGCTTGAAGCGTCTCTATCTTGCTATATCTTTTTTCTGCTCTAGTTCCTCTGCAATCTGTAACATGTTCCAGTTTTTATGATGTTTTATTTGATAACATTCTAACTGTTGTTTTGTTGCTATGCATTGCAGTACATTTATTCTTGGTTGTTGATTCATTTCCGTGCGTTTTTGTTATCGCTCAAATAGCTACACATTCTTGTAAGTGTATATATTTTATTTTGCATCTCGGTTAATGGGTTTTCTGGCTTTTTTGTTTTGTTATTCTTTCCTGATTTCTTCGTTTTGGACATGTAGCTGCAAGCCGATTTCTTTGTCCACATTGAAAACATTTTTCTGTGTCTCACATCTTGTTGTTGTAGATCCTAATTTTCAGGAATTCCAACATTCACGCTGTCCATGATATTTACTAGATCCGTGTCTTCGACAATAATCACAATATATCTCAGAGTTCTCGTTATTTATCGTCTCATTCTATCGTCGTTTTCAAATTTTTCTTTTTGATTTTCTACTGTCTGGAGTGTTGTTTTGGGTTTTTTGGTTGTTGGTTTGATTTATCCTTCTACTATCTCACCTACATTAGCTATTTCTACTGCCTTGTATAATGTTTTGCAGTTTCTGCATCCTACTACACTTCTTATATCGTCTCGTCGTAATCCTTTTACAAATTGCGTCACTAACTGTTTTTCCATTCCTTCCTCGATGAATATTGATTTGGCTAAACGTCTTAGTATGTTTGCGTAGAAAATATTTGATTCGTTTGCTGCTTGTCCTCAATTGAAAAATTCTAAATATTCGTATTGCGCGTTTCTTGCTTCCCCAAATGTCTTTACAATGCTTACTGTATAGCGCTTTACTGTTTGTTTCCTTTGCTTGATTAATTTTATTTCATTTAATTCTAAACAACAGAATTTATATTATAGTTATGTTTAAGTATCAAACATTTACAGTTCAAATATTATTCTAAATTATCCTGCGGTGTATTATGGTCGGTTTTTTTCGAGTCATTTTGATTTTATCTCGCGTCGTCTCTTTTTTTTATCCCCTGAATTAATTATATTTTTCTTTTATGGTTGTTTTCTATTTCTGTCTCTTTCTTGGGCTCGATTGCTGTTTAACTTTTTTTAGGTTTATCTTCTTTTTTGAGTAATATTTACCTATATAGCACTGTCCACGTATTTTCTCATTTCTAACATCGTCACGCCTTGAATTTTTTCATTCATTTGTATTCTCCAGCAACTTTTATTTATATCCTTGCCTATTTTCTCGTCTTTATTCGAATCCATATTCTCATATATGTTCATGTCTAAATTTGCATCCATATTTGTATTTATATTCACATCTATATTCGCACCTTTATTCACGTCTATATTTGTATTCATATCTGAATATATATTCGCATCTATATTGGCACCTATATTCTCATTTCTATTCACGTCTATATTTGCAACCATACTCTTTTACGCTTATTTTTTGTGAGATTTTTCCTTATTTACCTATATGTGTAACACTCGATTTGGTTATATATATATATTCAGAAATTTAGAAAAGAAATGGAAATTTTGCACTACTCATATGCAATCGTTTTTTATTTATTTATTCTTTTTTTGTTGCTCCGGAATTTAACTTTATTCTCTCGATTCGTTTAAATTCGACTTGCTTTTTTTTATCTCCGTTATCTTCCGAATTTTGCTAATATTATTGTTTTATTCCTTTATTTTTGTTGATTTTGCTTTTGTTCTAACCGTTCATCGTAGATTGTAAAGCTGACATTTTAGATAGCTGTCTTTCTTTCTTATTGATGATTTATTTTTCTCCGATATTTTCTGGTTTCCTCATCTGTATTATTTTCAATTATGATTCCATGCGTTTATAATTCGTTTATTTCTTATATTGAGTTAAATTTGTTCTACTTATCTTTCTTTTCTCGATGTTTATATAAGCTTCTATGTTTTGACTATTGATATTATTGTTCGTCTCGGTTTTAGTTCTCCTTTTAGTTTATTTTTGTTGTTGTTATTCCATAGTGACCAGAGGGTGAAACAGCTGTGCGGACGGTTTTTTTCATAACATCCAAGACAATTTTCATCACCAGAAAGTCCGTAGACTGTGGCTGGCCCTAAGAAAGGCTTAAAATCTACCAACATAAATGTAGAAAAATATAAATACTAGAAGGAAGATACATGGAAATTGAAACCAGAATTAATTGGTTTTTGGATACTAAGTCAAAGAATGACGCCATAGATATTACTGATTGCGGAAATAGTTTTGGTAACATCTTTATGGTTGAGATTATTAATATTTTCTGGCATCAAAGAACAAATTTGGAGACATTGCAAAGTTTTTTTGGAAAAACCTATATTTATGTCCAATATCAGTGCATCAAGTAGAGAAATGTAAAAACAATGCCAAAAAAATTTTTTAGACATTCGAATAGCACCGGGCAGAAATCCGGCCGAGATAATTTATTTTCTATTAAGCAACCTTTACCTTCTTTTGTAGACAACATTAACAACATAACTAATCTGCCAGATGATAATTCTCATAGATATGGCCATCATTCCTCGGCTACCACCACCAGGCCGAACACATTGAGATCCATTACGACCCCTAATGATTCCATATTCTTAAACAGTTGCTCTGAACTATGCCTGCTAGCACAGAAAAAAGGTTCCGATCCACATGAGACGGAACTATGTTATAAAATGTATGTCTTCTGCTGAAATCCCAATGAACAGAGCAATTAAATACTGGAGGACGATCAACTCCATTACCAAGATTGATCCAAATTTCTCCTATCTAATGGAGCAAATATTGACAAAAACTCTTGAACCATATGACTTACGATTGAAAACCCAACATGCCCTTGAAACTTTCTGGAAATTAATTAAGGATGTGGTAAATTATGATAAATTATTTAATACCAAATATCTTAATTTTTTCACTGATAAAAAATACTTTAATCTATCTAAAAACCTCATTAATAAAAAATCAAAAAACTCAAATAATCCTTCGAATAGGAACTTTTTGGCAAACAAAACACAACATGCACATGCTATAGTAAAACCACATGCACAGCCTTCCACGTATAAACATGCACTATTTAAAAATCTAAAAACAACTTATTATAATAAAAATACTTTTAATCTACTAACTGACGATACGGACAACTTTTTCAATAATATAAACATCTGCTTTTTAAATATTAAACACATAATCAACAACGACAATTATTTTAAAAATTTCTTAACAGACTTTTTCTACATATTTAACCTAAAATTAAAAAAACTTTTAAACAAAAAACCTCAAAGAACCAATAGTATTTATGACATTAAAACCCCTCTACTAATCAAAACCACTAACTCAACCAATGATTATTTCTTAAAAATTGAAAATTTATTAAAAAAAATTAATAACGATTTAAATTTTAAAAAGAAAATTGATTTTATTTTACATGATTTTTTATTTATTATAAAATTTAAAATAAAAACCTTGATTAAAACTTTGTTTATATATCCAAATTTAAATAATCCAAATAAAAACAATGCCAAAAAATTTTTCAAATACATCAAATAAAGATACACCTTCCTATAATATTAACAACGATTACAGTAATTATATAATAATTGATCAAATTGAATTTGAAACTATCATATCTAAACCTAACAATACACCTTCTTATAATATTAACAATGATAACAGTAATTGTATAATAATTGATGAAGTTGAGTTTGACCATGTCGTGCCTGTTAAAAAACAACCCTATAATAGAGACCATCTTATTCTACATTAAACTATGACCAGGATGATGTCATCTTATTTGACTCGTCAGAATCTTCACGATCTCAATCCCCATCCCTCTGCCTAAATACCACATCCTGCCCATCCTATGACCAACCTACTCCCATTTACACTGATGTTGACCTTGACAAATCCACAACTTCTGATGATAATCATCTTGACGAATCTCTTATTATCAAACCAACTAGAAATAGACCTTCCCCACTTTTATCTGATAATGAGGAGCCTATACTTACTAATAATTCTCAATCCCTCTCTAACGCCAACACAGATAAACCATTTGTCCTACTATCAACAAAAACTAATGCTCCTGGCCAAAATTCCCAAATATCAGACCTATTTGCACCATCTGAAACCTAAACTTCATCTCAAGCACTAATAACTCTATCCCAACCAATAACATCGACGACTCCAACAACTTGTATCACCTCATCCTCTACACTAACATCCTCACTTGACACCCCAATTACCCAATCTGAACACTCAATACCAATATGCCCCCTTCAGTTATTAACATAATATCCAAACTATCCACAACAAACATACCTATATCTACACCCCTACCCTCTGTTCTCAACAACGTAACAAAACCATATAGAAATATCCAGAAAGATGACATCAATGACCCCACCCTCTATTATATGAATAGTAGAGGAAAATTATGCTGTAGGAAACATACTGTCTTCTGCAGCTTCATCTCTATCTATAACCGATCATTCATCCATGACCATGCCACTAAAATCCACAACATTGAAATAACCGACGACTCATTCATAGACTGCTATAAATGCAGATCAAAAAATGGCCCTAATAAGTGTGCCATGAACAAGGTTAACTTTGTTGACCTTTATAAGCACATTGAACTAAAAGACCATAAAATAGAAATGGACGCAAGTATCAAAAATAACCAATATATTAGTATTGATTCTGCAAATAAACTATTATGCCAGAACTACAACAAGAATATAAAAAACAAATGCTACCATACTTTTGATTACAACACTCCAATTGATGACATCACATCACATATGTTAAAAGCACACAAAAAAAATTTTTTAGCAAAAACAACGAAATATATTGCTACTGCGGAGCCTGGAAAAGCATTAATAACATTGCACTACATATCATTGATAAACACCCCACAATAACTCACCTCGATAACACTGAATCAAATAACAACAATAAGAATATTAATATTTTTGCGGGTATTATAAACAGCAACGAAACTCAAATAACTGAAAATTCATTAGAAACAATAGAGCTACCTAAAACTCTACTTTTTAATAGAAACATTGACTCTGAAACACAATGATGATCCCAACACTCGGTTAAGGCATACATCTTTACTTTTGCCATGAGAAAGTCTTCCATATTCGTCGACCCCTTTTCATCTAACTCCCTCATCCAACACAACTTTAAGACTTTCTTCTCAACCTTCCCCTTTCATAACTTCTCTGACTGGAATGAAATAATCATGCCAATGTACAAAACAAAAGATTCCTGGTTCTTTTTCTTTCTTGACATAAAAAAAAATTTGCTACTCTTATTGACTCTCTTTCCGAAAACAGACTCTTAGAACACTCTGACCTTGCTAATAATATCTTAAACACCATTCTCAACCTTCAAATTATCGTCATTGCATTAAGCTCTCTTCAATACCCTCGTTGCTCTCAAACTTCTGACTCCTCATTCTTTGTCTGTCCCTTCATTAAATGCCTTAACTCGAGTGAACCCATTTCCATCCCTGACATACCTTCTATGAAGTCTAATATCAAAACTATTATTAACAAATATATAAGAGACGGATACCCCGAGACTGACATTCGAAAATATAAATATTATATTGAAAGTATTATTTTTCAAATGGATAATACTGACGATACTTTTCAGTACCCATTACTCGAGATTATTAAAATAAATAAAAATATTAACCCTAAAAAAATATATTACTAAAGCCATATCTGATATTATATATAAAAGTAAAAAAAGTGATCATGAGCTGGAGTGTACAAAGCGACAAAAATTTAACTATAAGCCAAAAGAACAGCTCTCCAAAATATGGAACTGTACCGACATTGTCACCTATAAACCCACAATGAATGACTTTCTTACTACCTTTGCAAACAGAGCTCTTCCACAACGAAACTATGACTCTTTCCAATACATTAACTACCCTGACAATGACACAAACACTAAGATCTTACAAAGACTAGATAACACTGCTCCTGGCTTAGATAAGATTTCATTTTCTGACGGGAGGGCCATATCTCCAGACCTTCTCTTTCTTACGTTTATGAGCAATAATGTCCTTCGAACCCTCCGCTGTCCTGATGACTGGAAAACCTTTCGCACTAAACTTATCCTTAAGAATGGCAAATCTGATAAATCCTTCATTGCCTCATCCTGGAGACCCCTAGCAATAATGAACACTTCTTATAGAATATTCCCTACTCTTCTTAACGATAGGATACTCAACTGGATTTCTTCTGGTAACCTTCTGTCTAATAACCAAAAAGCAATAGGAGTATCTGATGGGTGTGCTGAGCACCAAACTACTATACACCTTGTTAGAGACTACTATACTCGAAACAGCAAAGACCTACACATAATATGGCTTGACATTGCTGACACATCTTGACTAAAATGGGACTCTGTAACAACACAATAATCCTTCTGAAAGATATGTATGGTGGAATCCACACCTTTTTTACTGTGAAGGTGAAACCTCTGACCTTGTACCTATTACTAGAGAAGTAAAACAAGGATGTCCTCTCTCTATGACTCTTTTCTGCTTAACTATTGACCAAATCCTCAAAACTGTTCTAGAAAAACACCCTCTCTTCTTTAATGGCTACAACATCAGCATTCGTGCATACGCTGACGACTTAGTTCTTATTGCTGACTCACATGCATCTCTTGATAACATACTACAAACTACAGTAGAATGCGCCACTTCTATGAACCTCAAATTCAAACCCTCCAAATCCGGCAACATGAACTTATCTAACAAAAACAATCAAATACTCTTGTATGGTGAAGTAATACCTAAGGTCAACAATGAAAACATGTATTGCTACCTTGGGGTAGATTTTTCCTTAAACAAAAGACATAACATTGATACAAGATTAAACGCACCACTATATGACACAAAACTAATGTTCGAATCATATCTACACCCCTCTCAGAAAATATATGCCTATAAGGTCTTTGTACACTCCCGTTTAGTTTTCACACTTAGAAATTGTATTATAAATCACATGATATTAGATTGTAAAAGTAGATTAAAAATAAAGGGTAGAGAAAACCAAATAGGCTTTGACCAAAAAATAAAAAATATTATTAAACCTATGATTAATGATAAATTCCTTCAATTAAATAATAACTTTATATATGCTGGAGTTAAGCTCGGAGGTCTCGGTTTTACTTCTTCTATCGATGAATATATTATACAAAGTGTAGTACACACTCTTTATATGATAAGCTCTGAAGATGAGCTCTTTAGAAATATGTATATTGATGAGCTAAGAGATGCTAGAGGTAAGGGGAACGTAGATAAAGCCCTATCTTGGATTAATGGGGAAATTAAATTCACATCCCGATATGACAACAGTTTCCGAAAATTTAGGAAATCTGCTATTAGACTTAAAGAGAAATTTGCTATTATAGTTAAATTAAAATATATTGAATCCATTATTAACTTGGAAATTACGTATAAAAATAGAATTAATTATTTCAACCATACTAACCTAAGTAAAACCTCCTCTGAACTTCATTACCCAATTAGTTTTATTTATGCACAAAAATAGTATAAAATTCCATGTCAGGGATATACGGCAGAGATGATAGGAGAGAGTAGCACAGCCGCTTATCTTATACAATCCGACATCTTGATTGACGCACAATACTTCTTCTTAATTAATGCCCGAAACAACATACTAAAACTGAACTACTCACCCTATAGACTTACTAGCAATACATGCACCACATGCAGACAATGCAAAATAGCACCTGAAACATAAGCTCATGTCTTTAATCACTGCATTGCAAAACCGCATGCAAAACGTAACAAACATAAAAGAGTATTAGAAACAATTGTTGAATTTTTTCTTGAAAAACCACCTATAGGAACTAACACCTCACTAATGCCTGATCTTTTAATAACTTCTAAGCGAAATAAACTCATTCATATAATCGACATTAAGGTACCTTATGACTCTAGGAAAAACTTTGACATAGCTAGAGCAGACAACTACACTAAGTATAAAGATTTATCCATTGAAGTCGGAAGACTTCATAATTGTAGGACCACAGTCTCCGCATAAGTGATAGGAACTCTTGGATTTTTGGATGGATGCAACACACAAACACTTAAAAAAATAGGAGTCTCCAATACTAAGATTTAAACACTATCACGAAAAGCTTCCGTCGCTGCAGTTAGAGCCAGCTATGATATCTATAGAGAACACACTTCTTAATAAACTCTTCTCGGCCTACATACTCTTACTATCTCACCCTATATCCCATCATACTTAATGTATATAAATTTTTCCTTTTATCACTAATATAAAATTTTATTTTTCAACAAAGCCTATTCCCTTAACACCTATTTACTAAATTAACTATAAAACCATATTTTATTACTATACTATTTAATATTGTTTAATGAACTCTGGGTCACTTACCTGTATGATTATATGCGATGCTATTATAATTTAGATAACTCTGGAGACGAATCAAGCAAAAAGTTGAAACCATACTACCTAATGCTATGCCAATCTACATAAATGTTGCTGGAATGCTATGAGAATGCTGATGGAATACTGCGGGAATGATGCGGAATGATACTGAATGATGCGGGAAATGCTGCCTACTATTCTAGATACCAATCCAAATAAAATGATGTCTGATCTGCCTTCAACTTGATGATATTTACTGGATGATATTTACGAAAATTCCGATGATCTACTTACAAACCGATGATATGCATTACTTACTTGCTCCCAATGATGTGTGACGAATACTTATGCCGAATATATCAACGACCAACCAACTACTAACAACAAAATTGCTGAGACCAAAACTACCCTATATGCTGAATGAACCGCTGCCTACTCTGATACTGTGATACAATTCCGCCTGAAACCCGATATAATGCAGATTTGATATGATGATGTAGCTAAAGGGATGAGAATCTATTCTCTCCTTAATGTGTAACAACATGGTTAAAATGAAAAAACTGAAGGGTTGAGAAATTAATCTCCCCTTATGCCCTGCGTGGCAACCGGACTTTAATAAATAAAACTTTGATTTTTTTTTGTAAATTGATCGCCTGTAACATTCTTCCATTGTATCTGAAGGTATATTCTCCCGGCATGTCTGTCGTTGCACTATTCTTATGTAGGTAAAACTACCCTCTTTTTCAATTATTGTTTTTTCTGTTGATCTAAAAATTTCAGCAAATATTTCTTCGCAGTTTTCTTTTTTTTAAACTATTATCAGGTCTTTAATGCGCTTTTTTGTTTCACGTAAATCTAAACTTTTCTTTTGAAAAAATTGACTGAGGCTATTTGTTAGACAGATCACATGCACAGCACAGTCTAAAGACACAATAAAATCACTTTCTCTAATTGATGATAATAAAGTTCTTGCTTTTGATGAAGTTGTTCTGTCATTCCATTTAGATATATTATCCAGGGCGTCAATTATTAGTGGAAGTTCAACACAAAACGTCGGCAAAGCATCGTGTCTCTCAAACCATCGTGTTTCGCAAAGTGAAACCAGTTGTGAATTTAGCATGTTCTTTATTATGAAATTTCGTTTTGTAGAAGCATTGAAAAAAGCAACAACTTCGATAAAAACACCCAAACAATTTCTTATTGCTTGTACGATCGAACTTTTTGATAAAGTTAAATTTAAAGCATGATTATAACATGGACACCAAACGGTATTCACTGCAACTTTTTGAATTTCAACCACCGCTCCTTTTTGCAATGAAGACATAACACTACAACCATCTGTTTCGAAACCAACACAGTTTTCTAGAGAATGGTGTAACTTTTTTTCCAACATATTTATAACAGATTTACCAATAACTTTTCCGTCAAGAATAGGTTAATTGTCAATGGATATATTAATTTCAGTTTGACCATTTTGGTCATGCTAATCAGCAAATCCAACAAAATCTTCTCTAATTAATCAATCAGGAAGCATATATCGCAATATTGTAGTCACTTGGGACTTATGTGATGCATCTGTTGTTTTGTCAAACATAATAGCATAATATTTTTATTCTCTAACACGACTCAAAATTTGTTCACGTATTTCTTCTCCACACCCTTCAATTAATGCATTTTATGTGTTTTTTTGCTAATGTATGTTGCTGACACTCTAGCTGTTTTCAAATGATTTTCTAAGTAGACTGTTTAAAAGTGATATGAAATTTAATAAAATTATCAGTTTGGCTCGATATTGTGAAAAGAGGAATAAATTCATATATTTTCAAGAAAACGATGGTGAAAAGAATGAATGTTCAAAAATAGGATTTAAGACTGAATCTGAAAGAGACAAGCAAAAAAATACTATAGCAAAGTAAAGTGGACTAAATAGAAGTCTGCTAATTTGATAAAGAAACTAGAAGGAAATTTAGAAGGAAAATGCGCGAATTATATAAACGGCCAAAAGGAAAAACCAAAAAGACAATGAAAAAAATACTAGTCCACAGTTATTTTTAACAGCAGACCGGAAAAGGCGCTAAATAAACCAATAACTGAAGGATACATTGGGAATCAGATGGTTAAAGAGTGACATGTGCTAATGGAAGTTCGATCGAATGCATAGGTAAAATCCAGCTAAACGTTAGCAGTTAGGCCGATTTTAACAAGTCATGTATTTGACATTATGCCAAAATATCTTTCCATATGCTTATATTGGGATAAGGAGTATGAAGAAGTATCTGATCATAATTAATGCACCAAAAAACTGTATAGAGATTCAAGTTATTAGATTATCATTCTTATCAAAAACTATTCCAGTGGCTTCTTTAAACGAATCCCAACTGTATTAAGTAGTCGTAATACGGTTGAAGGAAAAGCATAGACTTGGGGATGGTTATCAGGATTTTTATAGAGTTATTGTATCAAGTAACGTAGAGATGGAAATAATCGGATAGTATTTTATCAAGGAAATAGCATTAGATGCGTAGAATAAGAGGTTAAAGGGCTTTAAGTGTGTTTAACGGTGAAAGAGTCAAAATGGCAGTGAGAGATATTTTGATAAGCGATTACTTGCTTAAAGGTGAAGAAGGATATTATTAGTAAAGGTTGATATGTTGGAAGGTGGTGTTAAAAAGCTACATGCAGGGACAACTTTAGGTTTCATAGAAATTTTTGATGATAAAGCGATAGAAAAGGCCACTGTTGGAAGTTTGTCATCATCACAACAGCAAAGAGAGATCACGGCAGTTGATAAAATATTACGAAACATAGAAAATACTTTAGATCATACTATTAAAAATAGCGAAACGAAGAAGTTGATGAAAACAATAGAGGAAAATAAGGATATTTTTAGTACATACAAAATGAATATTGGGAAATATTTTTCAGTGCAGCATGAAATATACACAGAAAATGCTCGGCTAATCGCTTTTAAATCGAGGTGGGTACCGTTAAGCCTGGAAGAAGAGGTTGATCACATGATACAAAATTTACTAGAAGCTGGGATTGTGAAACCAAGCACGTCAGCGTGGATTTTTCCGATTGTTGTTGTAAGGAAAAGGAATGGTGATATTAGAATGTGCGTAGGCTATAGAGCACTGAACGCAAAGACGACAAGACCAATTTTTCCGATACCAGCTGCAGAAAATCTTTTCGATACACTTGGAGGAACAAAGTTTTTCTCTACGTTAGATATATCAAGTGGTAACTACCAAGCACCAAATAAAGAAGGTGATATGGAGAAGATAGCATTTAGCAAAAGTATGGACAATTCGAATTTACACTAATGCCATTTGGATTGTGTTCAGAGCCGGCCACATTTCAGAAGCTTATGAACATTATTTTGAGAAATGAAAATTGGATTAAGTGTGTCGTGTATTTGGATGATATGTTTATATTTGGAAAAATTTTCAAAGAACATACTCAAAGATTGATCACTGTTTTACGCCGAAAAAAAGTCGGGACTGAAATTATCATCAGCTAAGTGTTCATTTTTAAAAAAAGAAGTAAATTATTTAGGACATGTCAATAATGAGAATAGAGTAAAAACTGAACCAGAAAAAATTGAGAGTATACGAGCATGGACAATGCCAACATGTAAAAAAGAATTGCAGACATTCTTAGGATTCTGCAATTATTATCGTAGATTTATAAAAAATTATGCGGAGAATAAAAACAGTTTTGTGTGGAATGAAGATAGAAAAGCAGCATTTTACGAACTTAAAAACAGACTATTAGCACCACCGGTGTTGGCCTTGCCAAATAAGGAAGGGAAATATATACTGGACACAGACGCTTCACACAATAGTATCGGAGCCGTTTTGTCATAGCGGCAAAATGGAGAGGAAAGAGTTTTGTGTTTCGTATCAAAAACCATGAGTAAGAGTCAGAGAAAATATTGTATATCGAGAAAGGAACTTTTAGTACGTTCTTGCTGAACTTTAAACATTATTTAATGGGATAAAAGATTTTAGTGAGAACGGGTTGGGAGCAAGATGATGATGTCGATATACAAATCATAATCAAAATGATGCAACAGCCAGATCCGGGAAATGACAGAAATGAAGAATAGAGTGGAAAAGTAATAGAGAATTACAAACCATATGGGCTCAGAGGGAAAAATATGATTTGGAACGACTACAGATTGATACTTCCAAATTCAAAGAGGAGAGAATTGATAATACAATTCCTAGGACATTTGGAAATCAAAAAACTTCTCGAATAATAAAGAACGAGTATTATTGGCCCAACATGGAGTTTGATATATCGGAAGTAATAGGAAAATGTCAAGAATGCGCACAAAATAAAAACAGAAGCGGTAGAATAAGGGCATCATTTCAAAGTATAATTGAAGAAAAAACATTTTCAAATAATAGCAACATAGACATAACAGGGTCGTTCAAGTCAACACAGAAAGGATAAAAATAAATACTGGGCATAACCGACTATTTTTCAAAAAACATAAGCTTAATACCATTGAGAAATATTGAGGCAGATAGACATTCACAACGACCTCACCGAAGTCTACATAAATATTCTATCAAGGTAATCGTTCAGTACCAAATCAACAACTAAAATTTCATCTGTCGTTTTGCCAACCAAAACTCATCCTGTGTAAAATCAGAAAACAACAAACGACGTGATGTTAAAGCAGGAAATTCCTTGTCGCAAATCGATTTCTAAAGCTCCAGTGTCTCATACAACTAACCCCATTGGGCTCAAAGATCAAATTGAATCGAACCGTTTCAAGTCAATCGCAATCACAACCAACACACATGCTGGTTTTTATTCAATTTAAAATCCGATAATCTGTTAGGGAAAATACAAAAAAAAGAAACGTTCACAAGCTTGAATCGGCTTTACTTATTAAGTGAAAGATCTTGAAGAACAATCTGATGCAATGGCGGGCGAGCTAAATCAAGCTCTTTGTGAATTCGACTGACATTTTACTAAATCAATCGCCGTCAAAACCGAATGGGACTGTGAAAATATTTACTATCACGAGACCTACGGCAATTTGATGCCCAAAATGGCAAGTGCAAACCGATAAATACATGTGAACATTTAATAATTTCTATGTAAAATATTTTGTGATTGTATTTGAAATGTATTGTTTTGTAAAAATTGATAGGGTTTTGTTAAATTTTTACTGGTATGTTTTTTATGTTTGTTTAAATACGCTAGGTAAACGTAGTTTTTTAAATATATACCTGGAATTAATAATAAATATTTTTGATAACTTCCTTTCCAATAAAGTAATGGAAATTTTTACTGTTCCATTAAAAATTCCCATGGCCAACACACAGTAGTTTTCAAAATTTGGAGCACTGGAACAAATACACTGAGATTGTAGAAGTGACTTCCAATCAAGATATTTTGCCGAATACTGTAAAATATGTTGGGCAAAAACTAAGATTGTGAGAATTTTGTTTATCTGGCACGACCTCCAATAAAATCTGGTAGCGGAAAATTCAAATGGACGAAAATGTACCAAATATCGTCAATTTATTGTTAAACAAAACAAAAAATAGTAAAAAAGATATAAAAAGAATTAAAAACATTAAAAAAGAATTGTAAAACAACAAAAGCTAACAAAATCATACACTTTCATCAAATCAGCTCCAAATTCATCAAAAACGATTATATTTTAGAAAATAACTATGAGAATTAAGTTTAAAATGTAATTAGAAACTTTAATAAAAAAGTATTATGAAAATCTGACAACTAGGGGAAAAGTGATGAAATATGGTAAAAACGTGTAGGTGTTTTGTTTTACTGTATCAAAAAAATGCGTTAAAATCGATCATCATTAAGTCGATATAAATTCGACAAAAATATACACTTGAATTTAAAATTTTTCACAAGAATAGAAAAAGAAATCAGGAGTGATGATGATTTTATTTTATTTATTTTTCATTATTACTTGTCAGTAAATTTTTAAGATTTTAACTAATGCCGAAGGCAACTTTTGTTTATTAAATTCAGTCGATATGTGAATCCTTTATTTAGGAGTTGTATCCTTTGTGGTTTTCATTAAATTTTACTATCCGATTCAATATTGTTTTTTATATTTAATTCACAATGAAATTTAACTATTAAGAATTTATAATAACCGTAATTTTAATCAATTTTTTTGTCAATTGAATATCACAGACGCTTTCTTCCATGATATCCATTAGGCATGATCCGAGATAGAAGAATTCCATGATCGGGATCCATCATATTAAATTACTAACCATTCTTATGATATTTTTTTTTGATTTTATATTTTTATCAATTTGATTAATTTATAACCACATGCACACATGAAAGTAAATTAAAAATTTGACCACCTCGGAGGAGAGGCACCCGTAGCAAACGACAGTTTACCGATTCAGATCTCTACCCCAGCAACCTCAACGCCAGACCCTCATTGGAGAGCGACTGTTCACTAGGAAGGAGTAAATCTTACACAAGAATAAAGAAGAATATATTACTAGTAAAGAGAAAAAGAAAATGTATATGACCAGAAAGAATTATTAAATCAAATATGTCAATGGAAAAAGATCATGATAATGAATTTTCGTCCAGAATAATTTATAAGTCTATATTAATCAAATGAAAACAATGTACACAAAAAGAAAAAGATAACTCTCAGGTAGAAGTGTTGAAATTAAATTTAACTACCAAAACACATTCATAAATGCATCAAAAGTAAATTTCGATATTACTGCAGAAATGAAATTGATAACACTACCAACAGTCAATTTGCAAGAAAAAAATTATTTTAAAGTCAACACATTTTGTTCAAAAATTTTCGAACAATTATAAAATTAAATCGTTACAGGATCTCGTAAAATTCTTTTATTTTAACATCTTTGTTTTAATCTAAAATTTATGATAGAAGGACACAAATAAAATCAGCACGAATACCTTCTATAGAAGCTCTTAAACCCAAAGGTTTTCTAGAGTATGACAATATGGCTCACCTTTTACTAGAAACCTCCTATTTGAATACGTTTTCAACGTCATACTGATAAATATCCAATTGTTACATCTTTGGGGCGTGCATTTTGTGGGAATCCCTTTAAAATGGTCTCGAAAATCTTATATATTTTACTGTCAGGTGTCCAGCAAATATTAAGAATTTAAGAAAACGTTTACGTCCCCATACTACCAACACAGTGATGGGCGAGTAGAACGGTTATTTGGGACAGCTAAAAGTATTATTGTAGGTGGTGTTAAAAAGGAAGAAGACCAAAGACTGGAGTGTAGTATTGCCGGTAATAGAGTTCGGATTTAGAACTACAATATTAAAATCAACAAATTATTCACCTTATAAAATATTATTTGGTAATCAAGCAAGATTACCAATATCGGTAATAAAGGTAAGAGAATAAGGAGAAGCTACAATCAAATAAAAGTAGTAAATGAGATTTCAGTAGAGCGAAGTCACTCAACACTAGTATTTGGTCAAGACAACCACGAACAGAATTAAAACCCATAAGGAGGTATCCATTACCGGTATATCCAGATACTGCTCTGCTGATGCATATTTTGTATATGATAAACAGGCCGAGACATATGAAGACTCCCGTAAAATATTATTTGAAAGATTGAAAAATTTAGAAATCCAATTTGACCTGATATATGAGATTTTAAAAGTAGCTCGGAACGAAATATATTACGATACTCAATATCTAAATACAAGCATTGATATTATCAAAAACGGATAATGTAAATCAATATTAAAATTAAATGAAAATCGAAAGATTTATGGAAAAAATAATTAATGAACTTCAATATAGTATTAAAGATTGTTCTAATAAATCGAATGATCAGTTCAATATCTTTGTTAATAAAAATTAAGTAGCAACCATTATGCATTTATTTAAATAAAAGAATAGTTTAAAATAAATAATGGAAATGGGAATTTGAGGATTTGTTGTTAGAGTTTTGTGATACTAATTTTGGTAGCGTGGGTTGTTGAAATGTTTTTCAAACTTATTTCATAATAAGATTGAACTGATCCTTAAAAACTTACTTGAAAATATGACCTTGACATTAAAATATAACCTTGACCCTAAAAATATGACCTTAACCTAAAAAATATGACTTTGAAAAAAATTGATGACTTAAGCCTTTTTTTCAATGACATTGAACAATTTTGTACTTTTAATCATTAAAAAAAATTTGTGGCTTAGCAGCCCACTATTATGTTTCTCTACTTCTTCTTCTTATCCTACTTTTGAATAAGTAAATAATTTCATCCTGTTATGATCACATAAATTATATATCACAAATAATGGTACGACGTTTTCACAACTATCGTTGGGTCCTTCGGAGTTTTTCAAATGCAATAAGAGAGATACAGAAGTTACTTACGATGCCTATTCTGGTTGTGCAAAGATGGAGAACTATAAGATACATCGTCATTACCTTTCCACTTGACTTCAGAGAACAAACAAAACATGATATTTGAATAAAATATTTATTTATATTATATCATAACGATTTCTAAATGGAAATCATTCGTTATTTGTATATATTCGTTAAGTTGTATGTTATAGGGCTAACGAACAAAGCAGATTTTGAGAGATTTTAAAAAAGACGTGGCGAAATACCAAGAAGAAACAATTAATTAGACCTAGTGAGCAGAGTCTCTCGTTTGTCGTTGTAGACGCATGAATGAAACGTGGATTCGTTCCGATGAATTTAATAAATTGCACCAATAAATCATACAAATCAAAAAACTATACTAGGAAGAGCTCACCTTATCGAGAGCTCTCGAGATCAAGATCAGCATGCAGATTGCGACGCTAGACACCAAACCATAAATTAAAACCGATATCAGCTTGAAACCGACATATGTGGAGCCAGAGCTATTAACAGCTTAATACACATATGCCGTAAAAGAAAGTGCTTCTACATCGACACCAGCGCCAGAACCGATAGCTGAAATGGAGTTACCGGTCCGAAACGACCACCCCTTCAAAACCTAGGCCAGGCAAAAATAAGAGGGCCAGGAACCAAAAAGTAAAAGCAACTTGATTATTACAGCAGCCAAAATGTGCAATCGGTCTGGAATAATCGTTTCATGACCATAACTATTACATTTATTTATTTGTTTAGCCTCGTAACTGATATTAAACACTTCTTGTTTTTATTAATTATAATTTGGTTAATTTACAATTATTATCATAATTCCTTTTATATTGTTCCAAAATTATTAAATTAGATAGTTTGAGGAGACCTATTAGTCCAAGAACCCAAGGGGATGTTTTGCTGACATTCCACCCGCTAGTACACTTTACCAACGTCATCTTTTAACTGATGTCTAGTGGTTATATCTTGTTATGCGCATGCTGGATAGTGATCCGTTAGATCTTCTCTTGAAAATTAATTTACATTCCTCTTATTAGTACCAAGCAGTATCAATGAACTAAAAAGTCGGAGACAGGGTTTCTATATTACCGACCTCTATTAAATTCTGTGATATGGAAATACCTATCTAACAATTAGGTTATGATTAACCGTAGAAATAAAAACTGCGTGATAATTGAGCACAAGATATTACATGAGGAATGTGCTAACCAGATGATAGGACACACTGAATGTCAATCAATATATGACTGATTGATCTCATTTCGAACACTGCAAATAATACATGCTTGATTCAGCAAACGAACGCGTTTTACAATCTAAAATTAACCAGATCAAGATATTATCGAGAATAATGCCTCTATATATACGAGTAACAATGCGAACTAGAGTAACTGCATGAAGCGAATGTAGAAGCCAGTCTTACGATTTAAACTATTTAATCAGTATATAAATTTACCAAAATCTAATAAAATCAAAAATGCACAATTCTTTGGAATTTGTTCATTAACTTTGCTAACATACTACCAAAAATTTAAAAATCATTTACTCTATCACATTAACTTTCAAAGAAAACTGTTTTTAATAAATACACATAATTAAAGACAATTCACTTTAATGTTACCACAAAAATATATAACTGTCTTTTTAAAAAGAATTGATAAAAACATGTATTATTAAAACTTGTGTATATCATATCAATAGACATTTATAATTAAAAACAAATTTATATTTCACATTTATGATCTAGATCCACTGAGACTTCTTGACCGATTTCTCCTCGATATAACAGGACTTCCGGAGCTAATAGAAATAAATTTAAATTTAAAATTAAAAAAGTTATTACGGTCGTCTAAAGGAGCGTGACCTTCTTACATCAATTGACCTAGATCTTCTTCTGGGATTAGATCTTGATCTTTTTTCTGGTGTTCGTCTTCGAGGAATAGGTGAACGTGTTCTACGTCTATAGTCGCCTGATCGTGATCTGCGCCTATAATCTCCGGATCTAGAACGACGTTTGTAATCTCTAGACCGCGATCGCCGCCTATCAGCCCCTGACCTAGATCTGCGCTTGTCAGGAGACATTGACCTACCACGTCTAGTAACAGTGCGCATTTCCTCAGGAGCTACAAAATATTATGAAACTAAACATAAAAATATACTTTTTTTAGTGCCCGTAGCAAACTCTAGTCTTAAGGAACGCTTTCCGATACGGTATCCTTGCAATCTATCGAAAGACTCTTCAGCATCTCTAATATCTTCGAATTGAACAAATGCAAATCCTTTTGGAATTCCACTGTAGTAATCAACTGGTAATGTAGCAGCAACGATGTTTCCATATCGTCCAAATATACGTTTTAATTCATCCCGCCTGTCATTTTAATATAGTTATTTGTTATCTAACAAAGACATTCTTATATCATCAATTCCACCTCTGCTGAATTTGAATTGCTTAAAACTGATTTTGATTGAAAAATTAATTGTATTGATTTTGAAAAACTATTGGTATTTGCGTTTCTATGTGTTTGCATTAACTGAAAAAAAGTTTGCAACGGACTGATTGCAATGGATTGAAAAAAAAGTTGTTATTGTGATTATTGAGTCTTGAAATATTAGAGATAAATAACACGATGAAAAAGATATTTTATGCTCAGTATTAAACCTTTTAGAATAAATTATAATTACCTTAAATCTTCAGGAATATTCCCAACATAAATTGTTGTAGTACTTCTCGGCATATTTAATGGAGGATTACAAAAATTGAACTTATTTAAACAAATGTAAATTAAATGTAAACAAAATAATAATTAAAAGATTTATATTTGTTTTTGATTTAAACGTATTTTCTTTGTAAAATAATTCGTCAGAATTTCGGAAATAAATCATTTAATATCTACTTACAATTAGCAAGATTTTCTAATATATTATTTTTTCTAATTATTTAAGTAAATCATTAAAAAATGGAAATTAATTTTAATACTTTTTTAATATAGTACAAGTTGATTACCTGAAATGTAACCAATTAAATGTAATAAAAAAAGTAATAATTTAATAATGGCGATAAAATCAAATTTTGAGAATAAAAGAATTCAATCATTCATTTTTGGAATTGAACAAAAATATTGATGGCATTTAAAATGAAAGAACCGATTTTGAAAAAAACAAAAATATTTTAAGAAATTATTAACTTTTTGAATTTACACTAAGTTTGAAGTTGTGACATAACTTGGCTTGTCAAACGTTCTGATTAACTGTGGTGGGTTACAGAATTATACTATTTGAGGGTTTCTGGGTGTTGAAAGTTTTGCGACTATATGGTTGTTACCAGACAACCCCATGCAAATATTTTTCGCTTACCACTAAGCAACGTTGGAACTGTGTTAAAGTGGGTAGATCGACCGCAAAAAGTGAACGTTATTACTAATGCTATACTTGACCGAACGATCCATGGGTCCAACAAGCTGCCAATAGAAGGCTTGTGCTCGATTTTGATGTT
Organism: Schmidtea mediterranea; assembly: GCA_022537955.1. Lineage (NCBI taxonomy): Eukaryota > Metazoa > Platyhelminthes > Tricladida > Dugesiidae > Schmidtea > Schmidtea mediterranea. The sequence goes on from CM039682.1 coordinate 18,218,485, forward strand.
AAGGTCCCATTATTCTTCTATCTCCTTCAAATGTTAATCTATACTATTACATCATTTATCATTATGTCCATTCCCATAATCCTTCTTGTTGTTGTTCGTATTATTGATTTTACTATGACCTGTACACCCTTCGTTATGTTAAATATACTCACAGTATCTCTCTTACCCTTATCCCTATTATAACTACTATGTTCCTTATTATTACCATCGTTACTATTATATGTATTGTTTTTATCAATTGTTACTATTATTATCATTATTATTATTATTATTATTATTATTATTATTATTATTATTATTATTATTATTATTATTATTATTATTATTATTATTATTATTATTATTATTATTATTATTATTATTATTAAATTTTTAGTAGGAATATGCCCTTATTTCTCGGTTTTATTAGAATATTTTAAATATATAAACAATTGAGCTGAACTCCACATTTATTTTACAGTTTTCGATAAAGTATTTTAATTATTTCGGAAAATTTGCGCAGCGTTCCGCCCGTATTTTCCATCTCAACTCAATAGAATTTATTTAGTTGTTAAATATTATTTAAATTACTCATTTTTTATGAGTTTGGTCGTTCGGATTAATCTCCTTCAACAACTTTCCAATGTAACTGTTGCAACGATTTCGCCATTTCCACGCTATCCTTCTTTTTTCTTTGACCTTAAGATCTATTTGTGTTCATATTGTATTAAGCCAAAAGATCCACTATCGAGCTACCTTCTTTCGCTATTTAGTTCTATGATTTGACGTTCGAGGCCGTCGTTACGCACGACTAGATCCTCAGGGGCACGACAATAGACGGAGAAACCGCACTTACACAGTTGGATTAGTGTGTTGAATTTGATTGCTTGCTACATGCTTTGGCTGTGGGCCGGAAAATAAATAAATTGATAATACCATTTAAATTGGATAAAAGCTTCGATGCACAAAGTTGTTGGTTGTAAATATTTATTAAGCATATCACATCGTCCATCAGAAATTCATTCGGAAAAACATGGTAAATTGGCAATTCGTAACTCACAAAATCATCATGAAGCTATTCATAAATTCATGTGGCAGCAAGTATTCAGGTATTGGGTAAAAACTGACTTGAGCCCTTAATTTGTTTGGCTAGCACGGTAATGCCTATATACGTTTGAGCGGAAAATCTAAATATTAAATTTAGAAAGAAAAATATAAAAATTAAAAGAAAAAATGAAATAATTAAAAAATAAATCGAGTTTTATCATCCAAGACTTGAAGAAATAATAATAAAATCAAAAAATTAGAAAAATAATTTTAAAAATTAAAAATTAAAATTCCTTGTTTCACCGCATCAAAATACACACATGGAAAATCGCGGTATATAAGGCAGTGCTGAGCAAACAAAAATCAGTACCATTGATCACTATGTCTGAATATATTTAAAGAATATACGATACATTAAGTGATATCCAGTACATTTCACAATAGTATACTAGTTTTGAGCTAATGACTTTAATCAGTACTATGCTGGGAGGCCTTCAGATTTCTCTGAGTGTCAGGTAAGTGTAAAAACAGTGTCAAATTAACACGTTTATACACCTATCCTGATGCACTGGAAATCAAATAAGTTTGCAAAGTTTGATTTTAAGGCAAGAAAATAAGACGAAAATTTATCTTGAACCTCCTTTCACTTGAAACCATGGTAGATACCATCATACCTCTGTGGACTACAATTAATATACTATTGGGAAATGTACTGGGTATCACTTAATGTATCGTAAAAATCAGTAAGTTTAATTTTTTTTTATTTATTCCATTCGACTTGCTAACTCACTCATTCTTATCTATTGAATATTACGAAACCATTTAATTAAATAGAGAGTCAACATTTTAGTTACATAAGGGTAATTTTTAAAGCTGAAAATTTTAAAAGCAGTTATAGTAGGCAAATTACATAAGGTAAGAATTTTTTAAAAGTAAATAGAGGGTCAAAAGGTAAATTACATAAGGTAAGAATTTTTAAAGTTAAAGAGTCGACAATATTGCATGATAAAATTTATTAAATAAAATTTTTAGTATAGTTTTATCGATCAATTTTTATACATATTTTTAAATGATAAAATTTTTAACATAATTTTACAATGGAATTTTTTATACATGATTTTTAAAGATGAAATTTTTAGGATAATTTTACAATGAAATTTTTTATACATGATTTTTAAATAGAATTTTTAGTATAATTTTATCGATGAATTTTTTATATATAATTTTTAAAGATGAAATTTTTATGATAATTTTACAATGAAATTTTTATACATGATTTTTAAATAGAATTTTTAGTATAATTTTATCGATGAATTTTTTATATATCATTTTTAAAGATGAAATTTTTAGGATAATTTTACAATGAAATTTTTATACATGTTTTTAATTGAAAAAATTTTTAATGTAATCTTACAATCAAATTTTTAGTATAATTTTTACTATTACTTTTTTATACATGTTGATAACGATCAAATTTTCAAAGAAATTTTTCAAAAACTTTTTTCAAAGAATTTTATTAAATTAAACTTTTGAGTTTCAGTGTTACATAGTATTGCCTAAGGTAGGTAGTAGTCATTCGCAAGAGCAACCCATCTCCTCCACTCTGCAGCAACCCATCCTTAATAAAAAAAATAATAAAATAATAATAATAAATAATAATATTAATAAAATAATAATAATAATAATAATAATAATAATAATAATAATAATAATAATAATAATAATAATAATTATAATAATAATAATAATTATAATAATAATAATAATAATACTTTCAGAAAACATAAAAAGTTAACTTACTTGGTATCAACTTCTGAACACTGATAACCCATACACAGTGAATAATTCATTAATAACTGAACAACAATCACTCGGTACTGTATACAAATAACCGAGTACTGTACAGCTCTCTATATACATATTAGGCATTGAATAATTTACTTATTCATTAAAATGACATATTTAAATAATATTTACTTTTTCAACACAGATATTGAATCAACTCAACTCACTTAAAAAATAAAATTTTCTCTCAATCATTTCCCTTTAAAATACTTAGTTATTCACACACTCACAATATGTTATCAATAACTAGTTACTGAACAAATCAATATCAAAAACTAATTACTGAACCAATAAATATTAATGATGGGTTACTGACCAACTAATTTTGAAATAAATCACATAAAAGGTTAACAAAAAGAAATACAAGTTGAAATTTTATTAACTTTTTCACTATTTTATCGATCATTGATGTGTCCAAATTGGTAAAATTTTTGGTTGCTTAGTTACCTTGTCGTTATCAGGCGATAATTAATCAAATTCATTGAAACCAAATCCATTGTTATATTTACTTGGTATCAACTTCTGAACACTGATAACCCATACACAGTGAATAATTCATTAATAACTGAACAACAATCACTAGGTACTGTGTACAAATAACTAAGTACTGTACAACTCTCTATACATACTAGGCATTCAATAATTTACTTATTCATTAAAATGGCATATTTAAATAATATTTACTCTTTGAACACCGATATTCAACCAACTTAACCCATTTAAAAAATAAAATTTTCTCTCAATCATTTCCCCTTAAAATACATGGTTATTCACACACTCACAGTAGTTAGATATGTCACCGCTAGACCATGTCACCGCTGGACCACATACCCCCTCCCCCATCCCCCCCGGGAAAAATTTTTTCGCGCTAAGTCCAAAAGTACAAATTTTTTAAAAGTACAAAAAATTTTTAAACAAAGACAATGACTCATTCAAGGTCATTGAAACAAAGACCATGACTCATCCAAAATTTTTTAAACAAAGACCATGACTCATTCAAGGTCATAGGATGACTCATAATATATTTTCAAGGTCATTGGATGACTCATCATATGTTTTCAAGGTCATTGGATGACTCATCAAAATTTTTAAACAAAGACAATGACTCATTCAAGGTCATTGGATGACTCATCATATTTTTTCAAGGTCATTGAAACAAAGACCATGACTCATACAAATTTTTTTTTTTTTTTCAAAAATTTTTCTATGTTGAAAAGTACACGATTTCCTATGTCACCGCTGGACCAAAAAAGATAGAATATTTTTCGAAATTTTTTCAAAATTTTTTCTATGTTGAAAAGTACACGATTTCCTATGTCACCGCTGGACCAAAAAAGATAGAATATTTTTCGAAATTTTTTCAAAAATTTTTCTATGTTGAAAAGTACAAATTTTTTCAAGGTCATTTAAAAGTAGGTCAAGGTCATTCAAATTTTTTTTTTCAAAATTTTTTCTATGTTGAAAAGTACATATATTTTCAAGGTCATTCAAAAATTTTTTCAAAAATTTTTCTATGTTTAAAAGTACACGATTTCTTATGTCACCGCTAGACCAAAAAAGATAGAATATTTTTCGAAATTTTTTCAAAAATTTTTCTATGTTGAAAAGTACAAATTTTTTCAAGGTCATTTAAAAGTAGGTCAAGGTCATTCAAAATTTTTTTTTTTTTCAAAATTTTTTCTATGTTGAAAAGTACATATATTTTTCAAGGTCACGGATTTTTTAATCATTTTTTAATTATAATATATCTACTTACTTTTATAAGTAGTATATATTTTGTAAATTTAATTTTATTATTATTTTTTAAAATATTATTATTTTTAAAAATATTATTATTTTTATTATTGTACTACTTACTTTTATAAGTAGTATATATATATTTTTTAATTATTATTTTTATTATTATTACTATTATTATTATTATTATTATTACTATTATTATTATTATTATTATTATTATTATTATTTTTATTATTATTATTACTATTATTACAATGATTATTTTTATTATTACTATTATTATTATTATTATTTTTATAAATATTATTATTATTATTATTATTATTTTATAAAAGATTTTTATTATTATTATTAATATTGTTACTATAATTAATAAAAACTATATACAAATAAAACACATTATTATTTTTATTACTATTATTACTCTTATTAATAAAAAACAAATAAAACACATTATTATTAATATTATTATTATTATTATTATTATTAATAATAAAAACAAATAAAACAAATTATTACCAAAATAAAACTAACAACAAAATAAAACTATTATTACCAACACTAACAAAACACATTATTACTAAATTAATACTAATAAAATTATTATTAACAATAAAAACAAACAAATAAAACATATTATTATCACCAAACAAAGACCAAATTGTTAATATTATTATCAATAAATCAAGTTTTCTCGATCCTTTTTTCTCTCTCTCTCGATTTTTTCATAAAATAAAAATTATTAATTATAAAATAAATAAAAACTCTAAATAAATTAACATCATGTTTTTCTAGACCCAATTTTCATAAAAACTCTAAATAAATTGTTATTAACACAAATTGTTAAATTAATAACTAATAAAACGTAAAATACATTTTATTTGAAAAAATTAATCAGATAAAAGTATATCATCGATGTCTCTACTGAAATATGAGCAGGAGCTGACATAGCTTGGACTGTGAGTTCCTTGATAGCTTGGAGATACTTGATCAATGACATCAAATCCTAAATAGTGCCCAAATGCGAGACTGGTATTTTTCCCCACCCAATTACGCTTATCGTCGTTATTGGTAAGCGCAATTTTATTATTTTTAAACGTGAATAATTGGTGGTTCCGCGTCCCTATCCTAGTTTGAGGCACCGTAAATATAGTGTCATTTTCAAAACAGTCTAAATATGACTGGTGATCAATCTCTGTCCCCAACAACTTCACCCCCTTAGCTCTCATCGAATCTTTTGTACCTAAAAGACTATAGCACTTGGGTCTTAAGAAAACCCACTCCTTATACCCGAGACCTTTGCTTTCATCTTTAAATTTTCCGATAACGGAATCTAATTTCCTCGAGTATAAGGGATGTGCTGGGTCGTAATTCGATGTATCTAGAAGGCTGTCTCTTATCATTGCCGGCAAAAGAGTGTCTAGCCTACAGTTCTTAACCTCAAGGAAAAACGAATCCGTGTCGCCGGCAACAATATTTATTTCACAATTAAATTCATCGCGATATTTCGCTAGCTCTTTGTATTGTAATTCGTACATTCTAAGTTTAGACAGGTCTAGAACGGTTTGTCCGATATAACTAGGCCTGTCTAAACATATCGAATCCTTATTCAGATGAGTAGCAATCAGATTATCATCAATTATGATAGATTTTCTGAAAGTCGGTTTTGAGGCATATACAATCATCTTTTCATCAGAATTGCATAGCCTCAAATTCATCCGTTTTTTAAGGTTTTCGACTGACTTTCCGTACAAACTATTATTATAAAGTTTAAACAAGTCCCTATATAGCTCGCTAGTACTTTGAGCTCTTAATTTTGTGTTTTTGTCTATGTATGCATGAAATATAGGTGCTTGCTTGAATTTAATTGCGCGATGAACTTTAACAACCTTCACACCGAGAGAAAGATAAAGCCTGAGAAGTCGCCAATGAAGAACATGGTTCTTTTTTTGGCCAATGCGTGAGCATCAACTTCTCAACTTTAGAACTTAAGCACATCTTTTCCGGCCCAATCGGAAAATCATTCAAAAAATTATGTAAATAATCAGGGATATCAATATCAACTTCCATAGTATATCCATATGGAAGGATTTCAATATCCGCAACATTGATACACTCATTCAATACATCATCCAAACCATCATACACCCAAACAAAATCAGCATACGGAAGATATTGGCTAAGTGCCCAACCATACAAATTATTTATATCTATATACAAGAGTTCTGTATCCTCAGAACTTGCGACATAATGTTTGTTAACAAATGTTAACCCACCCCGTATTCCTCCCTCATAGAAATTAAACATTTCCATGTCCTGCAAAAGTTCTATGGGTTCCTGTAATGTCATGAGAGCTGACGCCATGACATACCAGGAATTCCATAAAAATTAAGAGGTTCTAGAGTATTATAAGCAATTGCTTTTGCGCGAAATTGCTGAAAATAATCCGCAAGAAGGAATACGTCTAATTTTAAGTAGGTTAACATGTAATCTAGCATTGTCTCGCAATTTTGCTGTGTCCAAATTTGTTGGGCTGTAGCATATTCATCAACAGATACAGAACCCCAAATAGGAGGCAATTCAGTCGTCGATTCAAGAACCTCAAGAGATTTCGCAAAGTCATAAGGGAAAATAGCCTTGGCTCTAACAATTGCACCATCAAAAACAGAATCAGTTAAAGGCAAATCAGTAAGTGTCTTAACCGCTTTTGCTAAAGATGAATTAATAAATTGCATGCTGTCTATAAAACGAACAGGCAATTTATTAATGTATGCAATGAGGGAGATAAATTTTTCGGTAGTGGTCGGAATAATATTTAATTCCCAAGAAGAAAAATTATTTAGACCATACTTTAAAATATGATGGAGATCATATCCCCTCAAATTATGGAAAACCACAGGTAATTGTTTCTGGATTCGTCGAGAAACATTACACTTCATACAAGCAGCCCCTAAATACTTACCTGAGAAATGACAATGATCCTTAACTTTATCCCTAATAAACTTTTTACACAGATAACATGTGCGACAATCCTTGAACTCTCGGTCCTCCTTGAAAGATAGTGGTCCTATAGGTTTTTGACAATGAACCTCATAATATGGCAAGACAATCGAAAGAGCGATTTCATCAATCTTTTTTAAAAACGCCAAAACGCAATCATCGCCAATAAAATTAAAATATTGTTTAGTGTTTGTGTAGTTGTTAATTAATAATAGACCTGCTGCTATCGGCATATGTATTTGATGATGCCTTATATCCAGTGGTAAAATTGACTCAAAATCCGCATAAATTACGAATGGCGGGTAATGGATTTTGCGAAATTTGTAAATTTTAAATATTTATTTTTAGGCAAAGTATAAAGGGTAGTGCCTGTTTGATTTTTACTGCACAAGGCAACGTGGGCGTCAAATGCAGGTTTTAATCTAAAGCCGTTAAGACAATGGGGACACCAATGAACAGAGATTTGCACATTGCAAGATGTAGTTGCATGGCAGTTCATTAATTTATTTAAATCAAAAACAGCTGTATAGTGATAATTATCACCGTCCTCCAAAAGAAGTAAATAAATAGGTGTACCGTCAGTAACCTTGGACCGGTGAATTATATCTAAATGCGGATGATGGGGGATATAGTTTATATCATCTAGAGTTTTAGACGGTTTTTCGTTAAAAGTCAAAACATTTATAGCCAGATTTAAGTCCTTGTTCTTTCTTTCGAACTTGGGAATATTACAGAGTCTCATAGGACAATCGTCAATGGGGTCAAAATTTAATTCGTCGAAATAATTCTGATAAGAAGAAACTCTGTTTCTATGGGTGCGAACTACACTTCGTTTTAAAAGGGCTAATATACTATATATAAAACAGTGATGGTCAGTGTTTTGAACGTTAACTATAGCTTTTTTGCCAGATAAAGATTTCGGTGTTGGGATATAACTATGGCCAGCTAGTCTATTTATAGGGAAATACTTTGTTAATATAAAATCAATCTCTTTGATTTTAACAACCCGCCATCCGCTCCCTAAATATGTGAATCTTTCTATTTTATTATTTAATTTAGTAATACCATCAAGCCGAAAATTATCCGAGAAAAGTTCTGCCTTATTACTAAAGAAGTTGTCTTTTATTTCACCATCTTTTTCAAATTGTATAAGAATGGTGAATTGTATTTTAACCGACCCCATTTGGTTAATTTCATATTTTAATCTATTAACTATTTTATTTGTTAATGAGATTTGTATTAGATTCTGACGTTCTACATCAAATCTAATACTTTTATGAGTCCCATTTAAATCTGACCTTATTTCGGGTTCATTATCGATATTTATCGAACCTCCTATTTGATTATCGTTAATGATGATTTCTTCATCATCACTAATGATAATTTCTTCATCATCGCTAATGATGATTTCAACCCTTTTAAGTTTAGAGGGAACACACTGGATATTTGCAGCAGGTCGTTTATTGTGTTTCGACGTATTATTATTACTATTATTATTATGTTTCGATGTATTATTGTTGTTATTACGTCTCGACATATTATTATTATTGTGTTTCGACGTATTATTGTTGTTATTACGTCTCGACATATTATTATTATTATTATTGTCATTATTGTCATTATTGTCATTATTTTTACTATTTTTATTATTTTTTCTTTTCATTATTTTCCGTAGAAGAGCCTTTTTATTTAAAGTGAATTGATTTAAGTGGGAAGAGTGATCCTTATAAAAAACTAAATATTTTACATCCTGGGCAGTCTCGCATTTAGGGCATATAAAAAACTTGATGCCATAAAATTTTTGTCCATAGTATCGCTTCATTTCAGCATGGCATTCTAAAGAATGACACGCTGAAGAGATGCAGTACTTTGGATATAATTTGCCTGTTAAAAATAATAAATTTAAATATATGTTTTCAATATAATTTTTCAATATAATTTTTCAATAAAAGTATTCAATAATTTTCAATAAAAGTATTCAATATATTTTCAATAAAAGTATTCAATAAAAGTTTTCAATATATTTTTCAATAAAAGTATTCAATATATTTTTCAATAAAAGTATTCAATAAAATTTTCAATAAAAGTATTCAATAAAGTATTCAATATATTTTCAATAAAGTGTTCAATATATTTTTTAATAAAAGTATTCAATATATTTTCAATAAAAGTATTCAATATATTTTTCAATAAAGTGTTCAATATATTTTTCAATAAAAGTATTCAATATATTTTCAATAAAGTGTTCAATATATTTTTCAATAAAAGTATTCAATATATTTTCAATAAAAGTATTCAATATATTTTCAATAAAAGTATTCAATAAAAGTTTTCAATAAAAGTATTCAATATATTTTTCAATAAAAGTTTTTAATAAAAGTTTACAATAAAGTATTCAATATAATTTTTCAATAAAAGTTTACAATAAAGTATTCAATATATTTTTCAATAAAATTTTCAATAAAAGTATTCAATATAATTTTTCAATAAAAGTTTTTAATAAAAGTTTACAATAAAAGTTTTTTATCAATTATTAACATTATATTAAAAATAAATAAAAATAAATAAAAAACTCACATTTATCAGTATCATCATCTGTAGAGCTGTCTTCCCCAGAAACGGATGCATCCATATCTTCCCCAGAAACGGGGCATAATTGTGGGTATACATATCTTCCCCAGAAACGGGGGGCATAATTGTGGGTATTCATATCTTCCCCAGAAACGGGGCATCAGCATTTTCATCTGCATCCAAATCTACTAAAATGGTTTTAAAAATAATAAAATAAAATAAAAAATTTACCATGATCGATTTCATCTTCACTATCACTGATAACAATGATTTCCGTCGGTGTTACAATAACTTCTAAAACAATAATAATAATAAATTAATAATTTAATAAATAAATTTACCACTATCATCGATTATAATAACTTCTTTATCTTTTTCGGTGACATCATACCAATTAAAATGTACCTTAATAATAAATAAATAAAGGAAATAATAAAATAAAAAATTTACCGTTTCCCTCCGCTAATAATTGTTTAAGAATACTTGTTTTCTCCATTTTGAATATTTTGCTAATTTGAAATTTTTGAATTAATTGTGACAACTTTGGATATTGTCAATGTTTATAAAGGGAATCAAATTTTCAGGATTTAGCCAATCACATTTAAGCAATACACACATATAGGTGAGAGATTTTTATGCATGCAGCCTATAGTGTGTATGTGTGTTTTCTTTGTAAAACACATACAGTCTACACTGTGACTGCATGCGTTCTTTGTAATTCACATACATACTTTTGTTTGTATGTGTTTTCTTTGTAAATCACATACATACATTGAGTTTGCATGTGTTTTCTTTATTCAATTTTGTGTATGCATGCAATTATCATGTGATGATCATGCACTTATAATGCACTGTCTTTGTGATCACGCACTGTCTTTGTGACCATTAATTAATTAATAATAATAATAATAATAATAATAATAATAATAATAAAAATAATAATAAAATAATAATAATAATAATAATAAAATATTTATAAAAAGTAATAAAAAATAAAAAATATTAATAGTTAAAACATAACAATAAACATTAATACATTTATTAATCATCAAATCGCTTGGATAATAACCAAGCTAAACAATGTTGACCACATGTTAATGTCCATGGTTTTTGATACATAGTTTTATTATAGACAATAGGTTTACCCATTGTTTGAAGTTTCGAAACCATTAAAGCCGGATAATAGAAACCCATAGGATCAAATACTAATATCTTGCTAGGTTTCATATATATTGCTAACCAATGTTCTCCACCGAGATGAGACGATTGAGTATTGACGATTATGGCTTGATTATTACGTAAATATGGAATTTTATCAAGAGGAAAAACCCCTAAAAATTCATGTCCTAGTATTTGTTTTCCAATTCGATAGACCTGAACAGAACTACATCAATAATATTAATAATACATTTAAAAACTTACTCCATGACAAATTATCATAAATTATCTATACATTTATACCATTCAAACCAACAATGTTCGTTCAAACCAACAATGTTTGTTCAAACCAACACTGTTCTGTTTGCAGTTATTTGAACCTCATTTTCAAACACTCCATATATTACAACATGTACCGGTTCAGTTGTAGCTTTAGCAAACTTTATATCTAATCGTAAATTTCCATTTTGAGGTAATTGACTCTGATTTAAATCAAAATCGGGGGCCAAAACAAATGTGAAGAATGGATATTTGCTTTTAAAATCTTCAAGAGTTATACCACAATTAAGGTTTTTATCCAAATAACCCATATTTCTAACTATACTCTGCATATATGTAGCACAATAATTATCATTTTCGAAATCTTGAGTATATGTTTCTCTATAATCACTATTTTTCGATAAAGTTAGCGATGTTACACCAAAGTTTTTGAAAATTGAGCTCGATGTTAAGTATGATCCATTATATTGCGATTCACTTTGAAATGTTACCAATATAAAGTTGGGCATTCTTCTATCTCCAAATATTTGTTCCTTATAGAAAGAAGCTGAACCCTTAGCAATTGCAAATTGAACAATTTCCTTTGTTTTCAATGGATATATTGCATGCTTAGAATTAAGCCCCAATTGATGACCTGCTAATACAGAAGGCTCAACACGAACTCTTCTTACCAATAATTTTGCATCAACTAATTGAAGAATTGGTGCTGTGGTAGCACTTGTTAGTGATAATGCCGAATCAGATCTTTTCAATCTAATGTGTACATTAACACCTGGGAGTAAATATTTCGGTTGATCCATAAAATCGAGTTGTAATGATGAGCACATGGTAAACAATTTCGAGCCTTTAATCCACTTTTTCCTATCGTCATCACTACCATAACCCATAGGAGTTAAACATGTATTTTTAGTATCACTATTGTAATTTATAATAGTTTCTATTAGAGCTTTGTGAATATATGTACTGTTTCCACCCTCAATCTTGATATTATTAAATCCTAGAACTGCATCTTTAAAAAGCGTATGAAACAAGAAATTGTTTGGTATTACATCACTAGGTTCACCCAACGGTTTTCTATCTTTATCTAAGACTTTGATCTGAACAGTTAACAATGTATCGTTCAAATCTAGATATTCAGTTTGGGAACCATTAATATAAAATTCAATATCAGTTCTACTATCCATAATAGAATTCATCGGGAATACATCTTCAAAGGCCCCCATTTCAATTACTGCTTGGGGAGATGGTCTATCAAATAAACACAATTCAGATTTACCACAAATCATTTTTGAAATATAGTTCCATGTCCTTTCATTCGTTTGTTTATATGTTTATGATGTCTTTTACGTTTTTGAGCTGGTGCTTCGGGTTTTTGAAACATACCTGCAACACTAGGTAGAAATTTCCCTAACTCGGATAATGCATTTGATTTCAGAGATGGCAATATTTTCTGCTCATTCATTATCACATCTTTAGCAGTTTTCATACCAAAACTACCAAGGCGTTTAAGAATAGGAAGTGCAAATCTACCAATTGTTCTCAACCAACCTGATCCATACTGTTTACCAATAAAATATGGTAATTCGCCACCACTTTGGCTACCACTATACATACTAATAATATCGTTATTGGCCATCTAATTTACGAAAATGTAATGTCAAATGAGTTTTTGTATCTTTACTAAATTCAATAAATTTACCACTATCATCACGAATATTTATTTCTATATTGTTTATACATGATGTTGATACCGGTAAGTACATGGGATTATCGATATTTATATTGACAACTTCATCCTGGTCATGTTTATCAACCCAAACAGATTTCAAAAGAGGAACCAAAGAATCACCAACAATTATAGGGTCGATGATGTTAGTATATATGAACATTTGCCTATGAAGTTTTATTATTTTTGGTTTGCGTACACCAAAAGCACTTGCCCTATATGTTTGCTTATCTAATCCCAATGTATTAGCCAAATTTTTATCAAATGTAATTTCACAAATGTTATTATTCAGACTGAATTTACATAATCCATCTTTAACAAATTCAATAGTTTTAAATATATGTAAACAATTGAATGAAATATATTTATGTAATTCTTCAAGTGTTTCAATATATAAATCATTAGTAAATGTAAATGTCTCTTCAACTTCATTAATATATGATAGTGATATTTTGATGTTTTCGATTGTTACACTTTTTTCATCAAATGTTTTGAAACGTATTAGGTATTCAGTACCAGGAACAACAATGCTAAGCTTATCACAACCCATTCGCTTGGCATCCTCAATACTTTCAAACTTTATTGTAAATGGACTATAATCACAACTAACATTCAATCCATCTTTGAAAAACATGCCACAATTTTCATCTAAAATCTGATTCGGAATATGACAATATCGTTCAAAATTATTGATTGAGAAAATACCACTACAGGTTTTGGGTACACGTTTCTTGTAACCGATTTTACAATGACTATAAAATGGGAATGTATTGTACACAAATGTAAAGTCTTGCAAAGCAACTTCCCAATTTCCATGTAAATAAATGGGATTTTGAAGATCAACCATAAATTTACTTGCTTGATTTTCCGGATGGATTAGTGGGCAACTATTACTCGGTAAAATTGTATAGAAACTCATTTTACTAGGTCTTTTGATGATATCCATGAGGGTTTTTGATATCCATGCCATTTGACATAGTATTGTTTATCCTTACCCACCATTTTAGTTTTCAATATTTTCTGAATTCTGAACACTGTAGGTTTGGAAATAACTTGTAATTCCTGTTCATAGAATTTCCCTTGTATTAAATTGTTATCACTATCTTTAATAACATACATTACAGGACTCTGTTTAGTATTAATTTTAGTAATTTGAAATACCTCATCACTCCAATTACTATCGAAATTTTTGATGAAAGGTGAAGCAGATATTTTACTAATTCTAACGTAATCACCAACTTTATATTTTGGTTTTGTAATAGCAATTGCTTTAGACTGCACTCGTGTTTTCGAGCTGATATCTACGGGTCTCAATCCATTCAGACCTCGATGTGATGAATTATTATAACTAACAAGTATTTTCGGTAATACATTTATCCATATTTTATTACCTTGATGCACGAAATATTTCTTCAATCTATCCTCAATGTCCGGTTAAATCTTTCAACATGAGCGGCTTTGTATTGAGAATGTACAGAATAATGATTTATTTTCAGACGATCCAGGATTTGCTTAACTTTACTATTGTAAAACTCCTTGCCTATAATAATAATAATAATAATATTAATAATAATAATAATAATAATAATAATAATAATAATAATAATAATAATACCTAAATCGGTTTGCAAATTGTCTGGATGCTCATTTTTAAACATTGAGTTAATTGCTTTAGATATTTCCTCTGCAGATTTTGTCTTTGTTGGTACACCGCGTGCAAAACGACTGAAAACATCAATACACGTTAAAATATATTTATAACCCTTGTTAATTTTCGAATACGGTATCATCTCCATCAAATCCATTTGCCATAAATCATTAATACCGAATGTCTTATAAGCTCTTGTTGGAAATCTTTTCCGCATTGGTTTGTTTAAACTGTACGCAAGCTGATCTGACAACCACTTTTGCGTTTCCTTTTTCGAATTTGGGACTCTTTTCTTTAACTTTGCCACTCCACCGAAACCTGCTTCGTCTTCTGGGTTCGTCCAAATCTTCTCCATTACAACAAGATGATTTAAATTTTAATTTAACATTAGGTAATGATTGACCCATCGTTTATTGTGATAATAATGATAATGCTAATGGTAACATTGCTCCGATAAAACCACCTTGTTGTTTATATATGATTTTTCTCATTTGCTTACGATTTTTATTATTTACTAGCGATAACAAAGGCTTACGATGTTTATTCAATACTAGTTTTTTAGAATTACTGATTTTAATTTTACCTCTAACTACTTTTAATAGAATTTTGAGTAAATCATCGACAACAAAAGTTGGAAATGATTGTAAAATAGACATTCTTTTCATACTCGAAGCCTTTAACAATGCATTAAAATATGGGAAACTCCTATGATTTTTTACAATTTTATCTATTTTCTTACTCTTTTTAATAATGTTTTTCGAAATTAGATTCATTGCAGGGTAATTCTCGGTTATTAGCTTTTTAGATGGTGTATAACTGGTTTTTGGTGGAACTTTATTTATAGTCTTTTTAATACTTTGTCTAAGTTTTCGGATATTTTTAAGCCTGGATTTCATAAACATTTTTACATGTTAAAGTTTTCAACTTTGTTTATATACCATGGCACCTTCTTTATTGAAAATATCGGTTTTTACCCGTAAATCATCATTGCATTGTTGTGTGAAATCAAGAAATATATATCCATGTGGTGATTTTGTAGCATCTTGAAATGCACTGATGAGAAAATTACGATTATTAGGGTATGCCTGTCGAGCAAGAAAATCAATAACTGTTGCATCTCTAGGATTCTTGAAAATAACTAAATATTGAACATTTAAATTTCTTGTTCGATGGGCGCCACCCTGATGAAATAGATTTTGAGTAATAAAGATCACAGTAACACCAACGTGTCTACTGATTTTTGTGAATAAATTATTAAAATCCTTTTCTTTATTAGCTTCCTGATACAAATCATCAATAATGATGACATCACCTTTCCTTAATCGACTTGACCAGTTTTTATCGAAACCCTTTACTATTTTCATGTTTTTCAATTTACAGAAATTATCTTGAGTTAATCCATGTTCTTCATCTGCACCCTTATGCCAATAAATCTTGTTGAATTTGGTTTGAAATAAATTAGATTTCAGTAATTTACATACAAACATAGTTTTACCACTACCACTTGGGCCAACGATTTGATATACCGCATCATTTCTTAATTCCATTATTAATTTGTATAATTATAGGTTTTTGTTTATATTATATGATTTAATGAACTCTTCCTAAAAACTCATATATATAGCTTAATATTTCATTATTGTTTAATTATGTTATCAAATATAAATTATAAAGGAACTTTCGATGTATCAAAAATGACGTTTCCAAATGGTAAACCCCAGCAAATTGTAGATAGGAGTGGAAAATATCCTATAATAAATAATCCGGCAAATGCAGAATCATGGGATGTAAGAAACCTTTAGATGTCAATAAATTACAATATAGAATAAAGGATCTTAAAATACAGTCAATTACAGTTACCATGGATATAGGACAATCTATCAATCTATACAACATGTCAACAAAATGTCTTTGTATGTTCGAACCAGAATTATTTCCTGCACTGAGGCTTTTAAAATACAACCCAATGTGTGTTAACGTGTTTGCTAGTGGCAAAATAGTCATATTAGGGGTGCGAAATCTAGAGTACAAAATATTGTTTGTGACATACAAAATGAAATCACCGGATTGGTCGATATCTGATTGGCTAATGATTGATTAAAACAAATTGCTTATTCATTTTATTTCATTTTTAAAATGGAAAATACTTCAAGCACAAAATTAAGCAAAAAAGAGATCGAAAATTATGGTAAATTTATTATTTATTATTTATTAATATTAATATCTTTGTTTCCAGATAAATATCAGGCCGTATTACTGGAAAGGTTATTCTTCTTCTATCCTCAACTCAGAGCAATAGTCAAAGACCAGCCTGAATCAATAATTCCAGATTTGGTCTATACAACCACCAACATATGGATTTTTAACATAATTGATCAAGCTCTATGGGATATTAAGCTTGACAGAAGACCAAAGGAGATGGAACCCGAATACCCTTGTATTCTGGGTTGTAGCTGCTGCGATTTTCGATACCAGCGCTATGTGGAATGGTGCCTGGCAAAATCAGTTAGAAATTCTTCGAAATACCAACTTTTTCGAAAATAAATGTTTTGAATTTTATTTTTTGTTTTGTTTTAGTGTTGATAATAATAGTTTTATTTTTGTTAGTGTTGGTAATAATATTAATAGTTTTATTTTTGTTAGTTTTGGTAATAATAATAATAATAGTAATAATAGTAATTTTATTTGTATAATAATAATAATAATAATAATAATAATAATAATAATAATAATAATAATATTTATAAAAATTAATAATAAAATAGAATAACAACAATATTAATAATAATATTAATAATAATAATAATCTTTTATAAAATAATAATAAAAATAGTAATAATAATAATAATAATAATAATAATAATAGTAATAATAATAAAAATAATAATTAAAATATATATATATACTACTTATAAAAGTAAGTAGTACAATAATAAAAAAAAAATAATAATAGTAATAATAATAATATTTATAAAAATAATAATAATAATAGTAATAATAATAATAAAAATAATAATTAAAAAATATATAAATATACTACTTATAAAAGTAAGTAGTACAATAATAAAAATAATAATATTTTTAAAAATAATAATATTTTATAAAATAATAATAAAATTAAATTTACAAAATATATACTACTTATAAAAGTAAGTAGATATATTATAATTAAAAAATGATTAAAAAATCCATGACCTTGAAAAATATTTGTACTTTTCAACATAGAAAAAATTTTGAAAAAATTTCGAAAAATATTCTATCTTTTTTGGTCTAGCGGTGACATAGGAAATCGTGTACTTTTAAACATAGAAAAAATTTTGAAAAAATTTCGAAAAATATTCTATCTTTTTTGGTCTAGCGGTGACATAGGAAATCGTGTACTTTTAAACATAGAAAAAATTTTGGAAAAATTTCGAAAAATATTCTATCTTTTTTGGTCTAGCGGTGACATAGGAAATCGTGTACTTTTAAACATAGAAAAAATTTTGAAAAAATTTCGAAAAATATTCTATCTTTTTTGGTCTAGCGGTGACATAGGAAATCGTGTACTTTTCAACATAGAAAAATTTTGAAAAAAAAAAAAAAAATTTGAATGACCTTGACCTACTTTTAAATGACCTTGAAAAATTTTGTACTTTTCAACATAGAAAAAATTTTGAAAAAATTTCGAAAAATTTTCTATCTTTTTTGGTCTAGCGGTGACATAGGAAATCGGGTACTTTTACACACAGAAAAAATTTTGAAAAAAAAAAAAAAAAAAAAAATTGTACTTTTGGACTTAGCGCGAAAAAATTTTTCCCGGGGGGGGGGGGGGGGAGGGGGTATGTGGTCCAGCGGTGACATGGTCTAGCGGTGACATATCTAACTACTACTCACAATATGTTATCAATAACTAGTTACTGAACAAATCAATATCAAAAAATTTTTACTGACCAAGAAATCTTTAAATAAAAGCACATATAAATTTGAACAATCAAAAGAAATACAATTTTATTAACTTCTCGACTTTTTTATCGATCATTGATGTCTCCAAATTGTTTTGTTGTTTAGTTACCTGATTGCTATCAAGAAACTATTAATCATTGTATGTGATTTATTGAAATTATTTTGTAAAACTTAGTTAAAAAACTTTGAAATTTTTCTACCATTTTTGTAATATTTTTAATTGCGTCCAACAATGAACAATTACTAAACGTTATTTTCAAAGATGAATGCCAACCTTTTCATTTATTTTTCACATGCCCTAAATAAATTAATTACTAACACATCAAAAAAAAATTACTTAAATTTATTTTTATAGATTTTCTAATCTTTTCACCCCCAACTCTTATTGTTTACTGAATGATAAATTAATTAGTAAGTACAAGTAGTGGTTAATCTAATTGCTAGTGAAAAGAAACTTGATTAGAAAAAGATACTTAAATTAATTTCTCGAAACATATATTACTTTCATTGTACTTGGAATAAATTTTCATATATTTATTGAAAATGATTCGACTCTTTAAATTATTAACTCAAAGATCTAAAGGTTTGAATAAAACTGATAGAAAAAAATTAATATCTACAGCATTACTAAAATCAAATAACTATAATTTCTGATACCATGCTTCAATACATACATAGGTTCTTGTGTACTGATATCACTTACTGAAAACCCAAACTTATAGGAAAAATGTATGTGATTGTCTATTAGTCTTTGTAGAAATTATTTTTATTAAATTGTGGTTAGCTGGTGAATAGAATTTGATTAAAGTAGTGGGAAAGATGTAAATTTTAAATAAATTTGATTAAATTTGTTAATTCTTTAAATAAAATTTTTTAAAGAAAGCTTCAACATAGTAGCAAATTTTAAAGAGAATAGTACTTATCAATTAAAAATTAAATTAAATTAACTAAGTTGTAAGATAATTGAAAAATTTATTAGATCATTTATAAGGTTGTTAGGTAATTATTCTAGGTACTTGTTGAATGAAAATAAGTGTATGTTATCGACTGCTCATAGTATTTAATTCTACAATTTCCGGATAAATAATTATTAAATTCTTGATTCCTGGAAATAATCGTAAATATTTAAATTATTCAGAAAATTGTCAAAAAAACCTAAATAATGGGTAACAAAAAAGTTTTAAATACTAGTCAATTTTAGTTTTTAATTTAATTGAGTTACAAATATTTTAATAAAATCAAATAAATAGTTACATGAATTAAACAATTTCTTAGAACTGAAATATTATCGATATATCCTGATTAACCTTAAATCAATGAAAAAAGTAACAATTTTCCTATGTTATAAATTCAACCAACTCAATCCCCTTAAAAATACTATAAATTCACCTCTCAACCAATCATTTCTCTTCAAATATCATTTTCACTCCATTATATCAACTATATTCATACTTTTCATAAAAACCTATCAAGTAGATAATATTTACCCTTTGAACACTAATATTCATTCTAGTAAATTCCTTTAAAAATATTATAAATTCCTCGCTTGACCAATCATTTTCCAACAAATAACAATATTTCAAGCCATATTCAATATTTTTCATAAAAATCATAACAATACCCATTTCTATAATATTTACCCTTTAAATAACAATATTTAACTAACTCAAGCCCCTTAAAAATGACAACAAACTTGTTCTTAGTCGACTATTTTTCACTAAATAAATTCCACTCTTGACCAATCTTTTCCATCAAATAACACTTTCCCCTACTCTACCAACTATATTCATTATTTTATAAAAATCACCTATTAAATAACGATACTTAACCGACTCAACACCTTAAAAATATCAACAAATCTGCTGTTAATCGACTATTTCCCTTTAAAAGATCATAAATTCTCTTCTTAGCCAATTGTTTTCCCCTAAAATAAAATTTACTCTCAACCAATCATTTCTCTTTAAATGAGATTAATCCCAGTTATATTCATTATTTTCATAAAAAATCACCGACATATCGATATTCAACCGAATAAATCTCTTGAAATCACCTTAAAATAAAATTCCTCTCTTGACCAATCAAATCCCCTTAAAAATATTATAAATTCGCCTCTCAACCAATAATTTCTCTTTAAATTACAATAATCCCCGCTATATTCATTATTTTCATAAAAATCACCAACATATCGATATTCAACAGGATAAATTTCTTGAAATCCATCTCGTGACCAATTATTTCCCCTTAAAAGATCATAAATTCTCTTCTTAACCAATCATTTCTCTTTAAATGACAATATTTTTAATCTTTTAAAAGATTTACACACATATTGATATCTATCTGAACAAAGCCCCTTAAAAATATTATAAATTCCTCCTCTATATTCTCCATTTATAAAATATTTATTCTTTGAACACAGATATTCAACCAACTCAACTCCCTTAAAAATGACAACAAACTTGTTCTTAATAGATTATTTCCCTTTAAAATATCACAAAATTTCCTCTTAACCAATCATTTCCCTTGAAATCACATTTTCACCCACTGCACTATATGTATTTTAACCAATCAAATTCCCTTAAAATAAAAATCTTAATTTTACCAATAAAAATAAGTTTTCTTTAAAGTATTACAAAATTGTTATCGATACCCAACATTTTCCGTCGAAAATCACCACAATTTGATTCTGGCAACAAATTGAATCAAATAAAAAATTCATCAAAAATGACTAAAATCGAATAAAGTCTGTTTCCCACATAAATTTAATTTCACTAAATTAATGTAAAATCATAAAATATATATCATGTTGCTCAAATAATTAAAATTAATCAGTAAATCAAGTATAAATTCAATAAAAATTACCAGTCAACCCATAGATATAATTCAACGATTTTCATATGTATATTGTTAACCACACTGAGCATCCTCTTAAAAATCTACAATATACTACTTTTGTGATTGATATCCACGAAATCAATAAATGGAAAATGATAATAATTATTGATCTCCTTTTTTACATTGTAAAATCAATTAAAATCTTAGGTTTCACTAAAATATTTTTAAAAATTAACTGATTTAATCAACTATTTAAATATAACATAAAATTATTATTAAAATATCATTTATTATTCAAAATCTATCAGTCAATTTGATTCTAATTCTTAAATAATTATCTTAAATAGATGTTTCATAAACATTTTGATCATAAATTTAACTTTTATTTAAAATAATCCTAAAATCAAGTCAAATCTAATAAATTATCAAGAAATTAAGTGTTTCTAAATTATAGATTTAACCTAATTTCTTCAATAATTTCATTAAAAACATAATCAAACCCTAAATCTATTAAAATTCAGAAGAAAACCATAAAATTCACAAAGATGATTAAAATTTACTAAAATAAATACCTCGTAAAACTAGATATCACTTAAATTATCATAAAATTTGCCTAAAAGCTCTAATTGATTTACATAGCCTAAAATTATTTTATTTTTGTCGAGTACAACCTAATCTATTAAAAGATGTTATTTATTTAACTAAATTTTCATTGAAAATAACAAGTCAACAAATAAAATTTTAATTAGTAGAGATTATATTCTATAAAGAAAATTTTCAGTGAAGAAGCAATGTTGGTGAGAGAGTACATTAAGTGTCTAAAATCATTGAAATTACTGGGAAAAAAGTGGGATAGTTAAAGATATCTACTAAATAGATGAAATATCAATTGATATATTAAAAACTTACAAGGATAATATACTTTGAATGGAGAAAATATACATCGAAGAGGAAAATATTCATTGAAGAGAAAAATATTCGTTGAAGAGAAAAAATATTCATTGAATAAGAAGAGAGAAAATATTCATTAAAGAGGAAAGCAATCATTAAAGTGAGAAAATATGAATTGAAGCTACCAAATATTCAGTGAATCGAAAATTGCTTATAATAAATTAGATTGTAAATTTCTCAATGATGAGATGAAATATCAATTAAATATTAGGAAATACTTTAAATGGAGTCTGAATTATTCACTGATCAACAAATATACTTAAAAGAT
The DNA here is from genome assembly GCA_022537955.1 of Schmidtea mediterranea. Taxonomy (NCBI): domain Eukaryota; kingdom Metazoa; phylum Platyhelminthes; order Tricladida; family Dugesiidae; genus Schmidtea; species Schmidtea mediterranea. Next base: position 18,241,474 of record CM039682.1, read on the forward strand.
GAAAATATGCCCTGATAATGAACGTACTATAAGAGTGGATGAATTAAAAATTCAATTAAAAATTATTAACAATTGAGTTGATTTCATCGGTCAATTATATTTAAATATATATATATATATATTTTGATGGACACTTATGGGCGGAGGGAATAGTTATTAAAAACAATAAACGCGCGCGCGTATACTAAATTCGGTGGATGTATACAAATCCAACGAATGTTCAACAAATTCAAAGAAAATTCAACAAATCCAACGAATATCCAACAAATATATCGATAAGCGTAATTTTGTGGGTAGAAATTCCAGTCTAGCATTTGGCCCTTATTAAGGAATCGATTCCATTGCACAAGTATCGCATAGCCCCAGCTATCAGAGTACTACAGCCCCCGCTATGACAGCAAGTACAATTGTTTCAGTAGAGACATTGACGATTTATTTGATTGATGTGAAATTTTTTTATCGATTTCTTTTTATGTTTGTGATTTTTTATTAAATTTTATTATTAAAATATCATATGTAAAACTTTTCTCATATGTTAAGCTATAACATGAATATTATATCAATAGTAAAATTCAAAACACATTGAATGATATATTTTGAATGAACATTATGGAATTTATTGCTATTAAGAATTATTGTCTAAATGTAATTAATTTTGAATAAACTTGAGCTTCAATGATTAATAGTTTCTTGATAGCAATCAGGTAACTAAACAACAAAACAATTTGGAGACATCAATGATCGATAAAAAAGTCGAGAAGTTAATAAAATTGTATTTCTTTTGATTGTTCAAATTTATATGTGCTTTTATTTAAAGATTTCTTGGTCAGTAAAAATTTTTTGATATTGATTTGTTCAGTAACTAGTTATTGATAATATATTGTGAGTGTGTGAATAACCATGTATTTTAAGGGGAAATGATTGAGAGAAAATTTTATTTTTTAAATGGGTTAAGTTGGTTGAATATCGGTGTTCAAAGAGTAAATATTATTTAAATATGCCATTTTAATGAATAAGTAAATTATTGAATGCCTAGTATGTATAGAGAGTTGTACAGTACTTAGTTATTTGTACACAGTACCTAGTGATTGTTGTTCAGTTATTAATGAATTATTCACTGTGTATGGGTTATCAGTGTTCAGAAGTTGATACCAAGTAAATATAACAATGGATTTGGTTTCAATGAATTTGATTAATTATCGCCTGATAACGACAAGGTAACTAAGCAACCAAAAATTTTACCAATTTGGACACATCAATGATCGATAAAATAGTGAAAAAGTTAATAAATTTCAACTTGTATTTCTTTTTGTTAACCTTTTATGTGATTTATTTCAAATTAGTTGGTCAGTACCATCATTAATATTTATTGTTCAGTAATTAGTTTTTGATATTGATTTGTTCAGTAACTAGTTATTGATAACATATTGTGAGTGTGTGAATAACTAAGTATTTTAAAGGGAAATGATTGAGAGAAAATTTTATTTTTTAAGTGAGTTGAGTTGATTCAATATCTGTGTTGAAAGAGTAAATATTATTTAAATATGTCATTTTAATGAATAAGTAATTATTCAATGCCTAATATGTATATAGAGAGCTGTACAGTACTCGGTTATTTGTATACAGTACCGAGTGATTGTTGTTCAGTTATTAATGAATTATTCACTGTGTATGGGTTATCAGTGTTCAGAAGTTGATACCAAGTAAGTTAACTTTTTATGTTTTCTGAAAGTATTATTATTATTATTATTATAATTATTATTATTATTATAATTATTATTATTATTATTATTATTATTATTATTATTATTATTATTATTATTATTATTATTATTATTATTATTATTATTTTATTATATTATTATTATTATTATTATTTTTATTTTTTTATTAAGGATGGGTTGCTGCAGAGTGGAGGAGATGGGTTGCTCTTGCGAATGACTACTACCTACCTTAGGCAATACTATGTAACACTGAAACTCAAAAGTTTAATTTAATAAAATTCTTTGAAAAAAGTTTTTGAAAAATTTCTTTGAAATTTGATCGTTATCAACATGTATAAAAAGTAATAGTAAAAAATTATACTAAAAATTTGATTGTAAGATTACATTAAAAATTTTTCAATTAAAACATGTATAAAAATTTCATTGTAAAATTATCCTAAAAATTTCATCTTTAAAAATGATATATAAAAAATTCATCGATAAAATTATACTAAAAATTCTATTTAAAATCATGTATAAAATTTCATTGTAAAATTATCATAAAAATTTCATCTTTAAAAATTATATATAAAAATTCATCGATAAAATTATACTAAAATTCTATTTAAAAATCATGTATAAAAAATTTCATTGTAAATTATCCTAAAAATTTCATCTTTAAAAATCATGTATAAAAAATTCCATTGTAAAATTATGTTAAAATTTTATCATTTAAAAAATATGTATAAAATTGATCGATAAAACTATACTAAAAATTTTATTTAATAATTTTATCATGCAATATTGTCGACTCTTTAACTTTAAAAATTCTTACCTTATGTAATTTACCTTTTGACCCTCTATTTACTTTTAAAAAATTCTTACCTTATGTAATTTGCCTACTATAACTGCTTTTAAAATTTTCAGCTTTAAAAATTACCCTTATGTAACTAAATGTTGACTCTCTATTTAATTTTAAAAAATTCTTACCTAACCTACCATACTTTACTCTAGACACGTTAGATTACTTTAAGAACCTTAATTTACTTAAATTTATTCTAACGTACTTTAAATTACTCTGATGTACCTTAATTTACTTTATGAACCATAATTTACTTAAATGTACCCCAATGTACTTAAATTGACTTTCGACCCTTTAATTTACTTTAATTTACCTTAATGTACTCTAATATTTCAAGTGTTTTTTTTAACGAGCCTCTAAAATACCCCTGTCAATTTTTTTATCAGTAGGCGTTTCAAGCCATTTTTATTTTATGCCTATATTTACCTATAGAAAGTATTGAGACCAAATATTGCATTAGTTTTTATTACGAATTAAAAATATCCCTGACTATATCACATCTTAGGCGATTTGAGCCAATTTTAATTTTATGCTTTTTTTATCGTTAGGTGATTCAAGCCAATTTATTTTAGTCTTTTTCAAAAATACCCCCTGACTATAGTGTGATTAAAAAACAAATTTATTCAAAAAAAATATTTCAATTTTATTTCAAAAATTCGCCAAAATTTGAATTAAAAAAAAATGTTCCAAAAATTTGAATTAAAAAAAAATCGCGCCAAAAACTCGAAAAAAATTTCGAAAAAAAAATACACACAAAAATTTCGAAAAAAAAATTAATACACACAAAATTAATTAAGTTGATTACATCATTATGTAATCAAGATAATCCGAAATTAATCTGTAAATAAACACCCCCCTCCCCCCTATTTTTTTAGGTTCCAGATAGCTCCTAACTACCTACTTATTCTTATCCTTATCATCATTATTATTATTCCTATTATTATTATTTTAATACTATAATTAATATTATTGTTACCACACTTGTAGGTTTTGTCTTCATTATTAGTTATATTATTGTCAGTAATATTACTGTTATTTTTGTCGACATTACCTTCATCCCTATATAACGTTATGGGATTACATTTCAGTTCATAGAAGGAGCATCAAGATCGGATTTGGCTTGTCACAGTACTTAGATTATTATTTTGAATAACTTACTACATCTATTTATGAACATTGATTCATATTTTTCGAACCTATGCACTAGACTTGCGGCACCAACAACTCATTTCCGAATAGCGTTAACCAAAGATGTATAGGAATGGGGCGAGAACCATGATGTCCTCAATAATGCTTCTATCACATTCGGCCAAGTGTCGATGGGTTCGAGCATTGTTGAAGAGACCTCCCCAAAAATTACAAAATAAGATAAATTACAGTTATCCTCATACCTCCTTTCATCTAGATGATGTAAAAATTTTCTAAAAAAATGTCCCTGTATTAATTTATAAATATATCATTTGGTAAATTAATAATATTGAATTAATTAATGGGTGTTATGATAACCATATTTCGACCTATTTCAGTGGATCAAGCATCGCGATTGTCGGAGAGATTTAGAAGAGACGTGGCCAGATACCACGCAGAAGCGATCACCCAAAATCAGAGCGTGATCAATTTAAAATCAATTTGAATTGACAATTTATTTCTAAAACTTTTTAATTTAATTTCTCCAACCAAAAATATTTTATTTGAATTCATTTTATTCAATAATTTTTTACTTTTGTATAAATTGTCTTTTTTCGGTTAAAATTTTCTTGTTATTATGTTATTTTTTATGTATATTTCGTGTGGTTCTTGATGCAATTTGTATTTATTTTATTTTACTTTTGTGTTTTTGATTTAAAATTTATTTATGTTCTCTAAAATTTTAGGGTGTTTAGCTGATGTTGTATGTTGTATTTTAAGTTATCTCCGTGCTAAGTTTTCGTGCTATATAACTGATACATCTAAACAATTTTCAAGGCCGTTTATGTTCTGGTCCAACACTATGAACTTCTCGTAACTACTGTTTCTCGTGTAAACTATTGATGGGTACCTGATGAAAAGAAGATGAGCCATACGTACTCACCCATAAGGGTATTCCCATTATATACGCACATAACAAAAATGTAACATTTGGTGGGTTACCGAGATTAATTTCTAGAGTCTAGGTTTATTTTAGCGCAACCCACACACAAAAATTATAATCATATTGGTTACCGCTTGGTACCCTCCGCTAGGCGACGTTTGAACTGTATTAAATAAGTGGGATGCCAAGTTGGCATCGCCAAGTAAAGATGAGCTAAGTTATTTATACAGCTAAAACCCTGGAATATCTGCGGGTCTACTAACTGTCGCTAGAAGATCTGTGCCCGATTTCAGTCATATTATGCTCTTGTCATTTTCCATTTGGGACAAAGGGTACTAAGGGTACTAAAATTTTATTAGTACCTTTATATTATGATATTAGTACATAGATTTGCATTTTATGTCGAGTACAATAATTAGAAAAGTCCTTATGGCATAGCAGATTCGCTAATCTTCCCTAGTTTGCAACGTTTTCTTTGCCAAGGAAGATTTATAGGGGCTGAAGTGATTTCATGATTTGGTGGAAAAATTTCCATCGATATTGATTTTTGTATATGCTCTTGACTGAAGTCGTCGTCCACGATTCGTTGTCTTTGTTCCGCCTCGAATCGCTTGAGTTTGATTTTTATGGCGCAAATCTCAACTTGATCTTGGACTACTTGTTCCATTAGCATTGTATTGACTTGCTGTAGTTTCTTCATTTGCTCAGGTTTGAACCAAGTTGGTCCAATAGCCCAACATTTCATTTATAGTCTTTCTACCGATTGGTTGACCTCAGCCTTCTATTTTTAAAGCTGGTTAATATCTCAAAATATAGGCTATTAGTTTCTTCACTGAAGACAATTGTTCATAAAAATAAACATTTCTTGCTTTTCATCAATATTTATTTTGCCTCATAAGACCTGTATTCATGAATAATCATAATTTAATCAAAAAAATCAAAAAAAACAAAATTAAAAGAAATAGTACAGTCAGATTCGGTCAAGATAATGAAATACTACGATATAAGATTGGTCAAAATTATTATATATTATTTATTATATAGTAAGAGTGGAAACATGCATCAGTTATTTTTATCAGGAAGGATTAAGTTGAAATACAGAGAGTAGTGTGAATATTTAATTAGTTATTACAGGTGAGTGTACTCTCGAAATGAATGGAAGTCGCGGGCATGAAACTTATATTAACTTGGAATTAAGACCTGACGATGTTACAATTAGAAAAGGTAAGTGTGTTTAAACGAATTTCACGCAATTACCTGGTACATAGTTTTAACATTGTTTTTGAGTTGTCTCATTTAAAATAACAAAAAATATGTAATTTTCTACGTTTTAGTGTTCAAAATGTTAGCTTCCGGTTTTAAAAGGGGAAGTTATGTTATGGATTACATTTTTTTAGTTAATGTATTTGTATTTTGTTTTATTTGTACCCTGAGCTCTTATTAATGTATCTTGACTAATTTATTGATTAATCAATATCCCATAGTAAGTATCTAAACACCTCACTATGGGAAAAATTGAACATAAAAAATCTCAAATAAAAATTGAATGGAAAATAAAAAACGAAATTAAAAAATTAAACAAGGTATTAAATAAATACTTGATCAACTTGAAAACTTGTAAGTTTTTGTCGTTGTAAAATATATCTTTGTAGTTTTATGTTTATATTTATATTTATATTTGTATCTTGCAATAGTTTGTGAAGATGGTTGTCGAACACTCGATTCATTCAGTAAATTTTGGGGATGTCGGTACGTGTTGGTTAGCCGCCTTCACCCCTCAATGTCTGTTAGTAATGGTCAGGTCAACGCTCGCTGATCACGAAAGCAGGACGTCGTTGAATTCAGCGAGTCTCCCGATTGTAACGTCGGCCGGATCGGTATGAGGGTAAACATACTGGACGAGCAATTCAAGTGTTAGGGGTAACATTCGACGATTGTTTAGGTAGGCGAAAATCTTTTTATTTAAAAAAAACCTGCCGATAATATTTGAGAGGGATGACTAGGGTTAGATGCTAGCAAGTAAAGAGAAAGAATTGTATAATTTATTTTTGTGTTTGAAGTAAACGCAGAATGGGCGTAGCTACCATATAGCAAGAGTAGACACCGCCATGGGGTCCATGTAGACAAGGGGCCCTTTCCCAGGTACCCGCTCTTTGTTCCAAAAGCTATAAGCGTAATTATTTTAACTAAACTTTATTACTTTAATGTATTGAGATAAAATAATGCAAAATTGGATTTATAAATAAATTATGCAGCGTTCATGAATAGAACCACTGTAAAGTTTGAAACATATTGTCTGAAACATATTTGTAACATTTTTTAGAATTGCTTCTCACAAAGTACAGCTGCCTAGAAAGTGAATTTTCTGAAATCTATACGGCTTTTATGTAGTTTTTGACACTTCCGGTTACAGTAGCTAGTGTTGAAAGGTCATTCAGCAAACTGAAAATTATAAAGGAGTACAAAAGAAATTCTGTTGGCCAAAGCAGGCTGCGAAATCCATTGAGCATAAAGTAGCAGCAAAAATGAGTTACGCCGAACTTATTCACGATTTAGCAAACGTAAAAGCAAGAAAGAAAAATTTATAGATTACATAATTACAATTGATTTTTTACAAATTGTAGTGTTTGTTTCGTATATATTATTAGTTATATTATTAGTTATGGGGTTCCGGGCATATTTTTGAAATTATCTATAAAAATGCTTTAAAACATTAATAAATTAAATTAAAATATTTACTCTTTGTTGATGAAAGATTCATAATATTATCATTTTCGGTAATCTCAAACCAATATCCAATAAAATTACCTAAATTATATTAATAATTGGAGATTAAAATAATAATAAAATTACTCGTTGGAAGATTTTCAATGTTTAAATTTGATTGAAATATTTGAGTATTAACTTGTCGACTTTCTAAATGAAAATAATAAATATATAAATGTATAAAATACAATAAAAATTAACCATTTTCCGATAGAATCACTGATTTAGTATTTTTGTATGATGCCATTTTAAATTTGAGAATAAATTGTGATAAAAATCTAATTGTTTAAGTTTATAATATGATTATAGTTTGTATATATTATCTAGCCAAAAGTCTTGTGTATACATGATCAAATAAATCGATAATTTAACATTGGTAAAACAGAATTACCAATTGAAAACACACATACATACTAGTTATGTATATATATTGTAAAATTTAATAAATCAATAAATTGAAATAAAATAAATGAAGATTAAAAATTTATTAAACATCAAATCTTTTATACATCAACCATGTCAAACAATTTTGACCACATGTACGAGTCATTGGATTTTGATACATTATTTTATTATGCATAATAGGTTTTTTCATTGTTTGCAGTTTTGATACCATCAAAGAAGGATAATAGAAACCCGAAGGATCAAATATATGTATCTTGTCAGGTTTCATATAAATAGCAATCCAATGCTCACCACTGAGATGAGATGATTGAGTATTAACGATTATGGCTTGATTATTACGTAACGATGGCATTTTATCCAATGGATATACACCAACAAATTCATTTCTTAATAACAGAGTTCCAAGTCGATTAACCTGAATAGAACTATATTAATTAGTTAATCAACAAACAAAATACTTACTCCATGACAATATATGTAGTTAACATACTATGTTCATATTAGTAATATTTAAACTAATACTGTTCTATTTACAGTAATTTGTACTTCACTTTCAAAAACTCCATATATTACGACATGCACTGGTTCTTTTGTCGCACTTGCAAATTTGATATCCAATCGTAGATTCCAATTTTGAGGTAATTGACTTTGATTCAAATCAAAATCCGCAGCCAAAAACAAATGTAATGAATGAATATTTTGATTTAAAATTTTAAAAGATATTCCACAATTTAGATTTTTATCCAAATAACCCATATTTCTCACAATAGATTGCATATATGTAGTACCATAATTATCATTCTCAAAATCCTGAATATATGTTTCACGATAATCAGTGTTTTTTGATAAAGATAGAGAAGTGACATTAAAATGTTTGAATATTGAACTTGATGCTGTATATCAGCGTTTCTCAAAATCCATGACAATGCGACCACAAAAATCAATGGGCAATGATTTCGCGACCACCAAGCGTTTGATTTTCAAATCTTTGCATTAATATTTAGACAAAATGTTTATATATATATATATTATTAAAAAGAAAAAATTCTGCAGGTACCATATACATTAAATAAGCATTAAAACCAAAATAGTTGATTCAAATTTTTATTTTAACAATACATAATATAATAACAAGACATTTATATTTTTATAAAATTTATGTTTTAAGTCTTAATGGCTTTTATGTTGTTCATGCTCCTTAACCAACTTATCTACTCTTCCTTCTACCGAATTAGTCAAACTAATTCTTATATTCAACGCAGCGTTAACAAGCCTATTTCGATACTTTGTTTTTAAGGCAAATTTTGTTATATTTTTCTTGGAAAAAAGCAAATTGAAATATTTTTCAATTTTTGATCAAACATGACAAATTTTCAATTACATACATAGTTTTGCCTACAAAGATGTTTCACGGTTTTTGATTCCAACTACACAAACCTCTTTACAATATTCTGGTAAGAAAAAAAATTTCAAATATTTTTAAAATTTCTACGAAAAATTTCAACTTTATAAACATTGGAATTTAATTTTTCATTATCGCGTGACCATTTTTATACTCTCCGCGACCAAACTTGTGGTCGCGACCCCCTGTTTGAGAATCACTGCTGTATATGATCCATTATATTGAGTTTCAGATTGAAAAGTAATAAGTATAAAATTCGGCATTCTTTTATCTCCAAATGTTTGTTCCTTATAGAAGGAGGATGCACCTTGACCAATAGCAAATAAAACAATTTCCTTGGTTTTTAATGGATAAATTGCGTGAGACCGATTTGATGACCTGCTAATACTGACGGATCTACTCGAACTCGCCTTACAAATAATTTTGCATCAACTATTTGACAAATTGGTTTCATCTGTTGAAAAAGTTAATGATAGTGCCGAATCAGATCTTTTTAAACACAAACAAACATTAACACCTGGAAGTAAATATTTTGGCTGGTCCATGAAATCAAGTTGTAAAGATGAACACATGGTGACTAATCTAGAGTTTTTAATCCAAACCTTTCTATTGTCATCACCTCCATAACCCATAGTAGCAAGGCATATATTTTTAGTATCAGAATTATAATTAAAAATAGTTTCAATTAAAGCTTTGTGAATATTTGTGCTGTTACCACCTTCAATCTTGATACTGTTAAAACCAAGTATTGTATCCTTAAAAAGTGTATGGAATAAGAAATTGATTGGTATAATATCTGAAGCATCAAGCAAAAAATTCAATCTTTATCTATCACTTTTATTTGAACTGTTAATAAAGTATCATTAAAATCCAGATATTCAGTTTGAAAACCATTAATATAAAATTCAACATCATTTCTACTATCTGTAAGAGAATTCATGGGGAATACTTCTTCAAATCCTCCATACTCAATTACTGCTTGAGATGATGGCCTGTCAAATATACACAATTCAGTTTTACCGCAAATCATTTTGCAAATATAGTTCCATGACCTTTCATTCTTTTGTTTATATACGATGATCGATGCATTTTACGTTTTGGAGGTTGAGTTGTAACAGGTGCGGGTGGTGCATCTTTTGTAAGCATACTCGCAACACCTGGTAAACCCTTTCCGATTTCTGACAGAGCATTAGTTTTTAGAGATGGCAATATTTCTGATAATTCATAATTACATCTTTTGCAGTTTTCATACCAAAACTACCAATACGTTTAAGATTTAGAAGGGCAAGTCTTCCAAGTGTTCGCAACCATCCTGATTCATATTTTTTACCAATAAAATATGGTAAATCACCACCATTTTGATTACCACTATACATTGAAATAATATCGTTATTAGCCATCTAATTTACGAAAATGTAGTGTCAAATGAGTTTTTGTTTCTCTTGAAAAGTTTATCAATTTACCAGAATCATCCCGAATATTAAATTCTATATTGTTTATACAAGAAGTTGAAACATTTAAATACATTGGATTTTCGATTTGAATTTACAAAACTTCATGTTCATGTTTTTCAATCCATAAACATTATAATAGAGGAACATTTGAATCACCAACAATTATAGGATCTATTATGTTTCTATAAATGAATAATTGTTGATGAAGTTTAATTATTTTTGGTTTACTCGATCCTTCATTAATTTTTGCATCTTGTAAATATCTTTGAATTGGTAACCCTAATGTTTTTATCAGGGTTTTATCAAACGTAATTTCATTGATATCAGTATTTAATGAGAATTTGAAATATTGATCTTCTATAAGTATAAACTCTTAAATAAACCCACAATTTTGAATTAAATATGATTGTAATTCATCGATTTTTGAAATGTATAAATCTTCTTTAAATGTAAATATATATGGTTTATTAAACGGGTAAAATATTTTTAATCTAACTGTTTCAATTTGCTCTCCAACTTTGGTAAATCCTGGTAGTGGTATCTTCAATGTATCCTCTAAACTACTAATACTCAATTTTGTATATCCCATTCTTTTCGCACTAGTCAAATCATCAAAGTATACATGAAATGGTTGGTAATAATATTGGACATATAAAAATCTCTTGTCAATATACAATGAAACATGTGCATCAGAAGGATTAGAGATATCGACATCATCATTTACATTATCAATTTTAATCGTTTTGTATTTAGTCATTATTTCAGTCTTTTTGTATTCAATTTTGGATTTACTGTAGAATGGAAATAAATTGTATACAAAGGTAAAATCCAACAAAGCAACTTCCCAATTTCCATGCAAATAAATTGGATTTTGAAGATCAACCAGAATTTACATGCTTGATTATCTGGATGTATTGTCGGACAACTATTACTAGGTAAAATCATATAGAAATTCATTTTATTAGATCTTTTGCTGATATCCATGTTGGGTTTTGATATCCATGCCATTTGACATAGTATTGTTTATCTTTACCGATCATTTTAGTTTTAAATATTTTTTGAATTCTAAATACTTGAGGTGGAGGAATAACTTGTAGTTCTTGTTCATAAAATTTACCACCTAATTCATTATTATCATAATCTTTAATGACAAACATGACTGGACTTTGTTTAATATTTATTTTTGAAATGATAAAGACTTCGTCACTCCAATTTGTATCAAAATTTTTAAAAAATGGTGTGGTAGATATTTTTACTAAATCTAACATAATCCCCGATACTATATTTTGGTTTTTAAATTTTTTCAACTTTTCTTAGAAAGCTAAGATTTAACTGATGTTTTTAATGAAACTTCTACTGGTCTCAACCCATTCAAACCTAGGTGTGATGAATAATTATAACTATGAATTATTTTGGGTAAAAAATGAATCCATATTTTATTACCTTGGTGCACGAACCATTTATTTAGTCTGTCTCTCAATGTTCGAATAAATCTATCAACATGAGCGGCTTTGTATTGAGAATGTACAGAGTAATGATTTATTTTGAAACGATTCAGGATTTGTTTAACTTTACTGTCGTAAAACTCTTTACCTATAATAATAATAATAATCATAATAATATTAATATTATTATTATAAATAATAATAATAATAATAATAATAATAATAATAATAATAATAATAATAATAATAAAATATAATAATAATAATAATAATAATAATAATACCTTAATAGGTCTGTAAATTATCTGAATGTTCATCTTTAAATAATTTATTAATTGCGATAGACATTACATGTGCTGACTTTGTTTTGGTAGGAAGTGCATTAGCAAAACGACTGAAAACATCAATACATGTCAAAATATATTTGTATCCTTTATTAATCATTTACCCTTCTTTATTGAAAATATCAATTCTAACCCGTATTTCAGCGGGACATTGTTGTGTGAAATCAAGAAATATATAACCATGAGGAATTTTTGTAGCATCTTGAAATGAATTTAAAAAATTACGATTCTTTGGATAAGCTTGTCTTGCTAGAAAATCAATAACGGTAGCATCTCTAGGATTTTTGAAAATATTGAACATTTAAATGACGAGTTCGATGTGCGCCTTCTTGATGAAACAAATTTTGAGTTATAAAAATAACAGTATCACCAACATGTTTACTAATTTTTGTGAATAAATTATTAAAATCCTTTTCTTTATTAGCTTCTTGATACAAATCATCTATAATGATGACATCATTTTTCATTATTCTACTTGACCAATTTTTATCAAAACCCTTGATTATTTTCATAATTTTCAACTTGCAAAAATTATCCTGTGTCATTCTATGTTCTTCATCAACACCTCAATGCCAATATATTTTGACAAATTTTGATTTGAACAAAGACGATTTTAGTAAGTGGCAAACAAATAATGTTTTTCCACTACCACTTTGTCTAACTATTTGATATACAACATCATTTCTTAGTTCCATTTTAATATACTTGTTTGTATATTATTGTTTATATTGTAATGTATATCTTGTTTTAATTATTCTTTTTAAAATTTATATATATATATATATATATATATATATATATGTAACGGTAAATGTACACTCTTGGTAAATGTGCACATTTACCGTAATATATACTTACCGTAACATACATATATATATATATATACAGGATGTTTATATTTATAAAGATTCGGAGAATTTATTATTATTATTATTATTATTATTATTATTATTATTATTATTATTATTATTATTATTATTATTATTATTATTATTATTATTATTTATTAAAAAAAACTTGAAAAAAATTTAAAAAAAATTTAAAAATTAATATAATTTTAGTAACCATTTAAATTAAACTTTTATTTAATAATAATAATAATAATAATAATAATAATAATAATAATAATAATAATAATAATAATAATAATAATAATAATAATAATAAATTCTCCGAATCTTTATAAATATAAAAATCCTGTATATATATGTTACGGTAAGTAGATATCACGGTAAATGTGCACATTTACCAAGAGTGTACATTTACCGTAACATATATATATATATATTTATATTAGATTTTATAAATTTAAATTCACTATTATACAAATGTTGACTAATATTAATTATAAGGGTCGTGTATCTTTCGAAACTATCAGAATGTTAAATTTCCCTATAGGTAAACCATAACAACATGTTGAAAAAACTGGGAACTATACTATTATGTTTTTTTAAAATGGTAAATCTCGTATAATGGGTTGTAAGAAATCAATCAATTGGAAAGATTTACAGTATAACATCAAAGATGTATAACTTCAAAGTCTCACAATAGTTTCAACGGTTGGACAATCAATTAATTTGAATAATTTACCAAAGCTATTAGATAATTCATGTATATACGGACTTGAATTATTCCCAGCTCTTCGTTATACTAATATACTAACCCAATGAGTGTAAACATATTTTCTAGTATTAAAATAGTTGTATTATGTATTAAAAGTTAAATTTTTATAATATTATTGAAGGATTATAACGATGTAAGGTATTTGATTGGATCTTTATCAATTTCTACTAGTATAAGTAATGAACTTGTACTCGATTATTTATTGAATAATGACTGAACTAAATGGTAATATTTAATTCATTTTAATTTATTAATATTGTTTAGAAAATATATTAGAGGTTCTGATTGCTAAACTCAAAAAGTTGTTTCCAAATTTAAAAATCTCTATCAAGTATTGTGCTTCAGAGGTTGTGGTGATAAAAATTTATGAAATAACAGGAATAAATGTTACAGAACTAATTTATATGGATCATTCTACGATTAAATGCTGTACCGATAATACTGAAAATTGTGATTTTTGTAACAATTATATATGGGATATTTGTGGGGATGATAGTTGTACATGCTTTGTGAATCTTCAGACGCGAAAAATACTTCATGAATTACTTTTTGAATTAAGAAAAATGTATTTTTGTAATAATTTGGATAAAAATAAAGTTTTTTGACTTGAACTTTATAATTTTATTTAATATTACCTTAATTCATCTTTAATTTGAAATAATGTAAATTATTGTTTACAAAAAGTTGATTTGGATTTGGATAATTATCGTGAGAATTTAAAATCTTATATACAATCACCGTTGATTACCAGATATCCTGTTTACATTCAAAATATTATATGTAGATGATTTAAAATTTACAAAATATAACTTCAAGATGGATTGACAAAGTAACAGAATACTTCATTGGTAAGAAAATTATAATGATTTCCGGTCGGATTAATGGTATTCAATTTTAAAAATTATATTACTTATATAATATAATTTGGAATAATGAAGAAAAAAACAAATTGATAGACAAACAAAAAACTCCAACCGAAGATGTTGAAAGGAACTTTCTCTAGAACTATTCTTCATTCGAGTAGATACAAAGAAACAGTAGAAACTTTTACAGTAAGAATTAAAGTTATTTGTAAAAATCCATATTTTATATTTTAAAAGTATGTTACTTACGTTAAATTTGATTTGGATTGATTTTATTTATAAATCAGGTCTACTGTAGAAAAATGATTCTAATGCTTCGATTTTAAATATAAGTTTGATGAATAAAATAGATAATATAATATATCAACAGAATGCACGAAAAAATAGAATATATAAATTGGGTGATTTGACCATTTATCCCAATCAGTAAAATTGAGCACAATAAGTGCATGTAATAATTGTGCGATACAAGGATATAATGATATAATGTAACCAAGGAAACAAAATCAAAACAATTTTGAAAATTATTATGTTGTACGAAATTAATAAAGTTTTTATTCTTTTTTAATTTTATGAATTTAATTTTATCAACCTTTTATTTTAATCGATAGATGAAAATTTGAGATGATATCTGAGATAATATATATAAAAGATACATACTATAAAATATAATAAAGTAATATGTATAAAACAAGATTAATTTTGTAAATAATAATATTTAATTAGCATGTCTGACAAGGTAAAATAATAATTATTATCTGAATCTTTATTAAGTTTTTTAGTAATATAATCAACTTTTTGATTGAGAAATTAGAAGAAATATCTGGTATAAGAATAAAAGATTTCATAATGGCTTCAAAACTAATGGATAAGGTTCATCTGGATTTGAATAGAAACAATGAAGATCATGTATATATTGAAATAATATTATACGTAAAATTGCAATAACAAGCTGTTAACAAAGAAATAAAAGAAGAACCTAAATTTATTGATATTAAGATTATATATGAGAAAGGTTTTTTCCTTGAAATGACAATCCTTGGTATCAACATTAATTTAAACTCACATTTTTTTTTGCTGATATTTATGGATTATTCAATGCTACACAAAACAAATTACAAGGGAGAAACATTAATCTCATAGATGCAAAAACGATTATCTTCAGTTTTCGATTTAAAATCGACTTGTTCATATCTACTCTAAATCAATAAGAATTCCGTTATTTCGATAACTTAATGCAGTTATCTGAATTGAAAAAGATTGAATAATAATATAAACCCATTAAAAAAATTTTTAAAGAGGATTTTAAATGTCCGAGTTTCCGCGTACGGAAAATTATGTGTCCCAGCTGTGGTCATTGAGCCATTCTCTCTGTCATTTTAACTTAGTTAGATATATTCGGTACAATGAAGAATAATTTACGTGAAGGAGGATGTAAGTTCAAGTATTATTTAACCAGAACAAAAAATCATTTGGACCATCCAAAAGTGATTATGAAAAGTACCAAATTAGAATGAATACGACCCTATTGTTAAATTTTCCGGTCATCCAAATATATAAAGCTGGTTTCGTGCAAATCAATAATTTATTAAGAAAACAAGGAAAAATCAATATTATTGAAACAGGCGAGAATTTAAGCCATAAACTTAGTAATTTTTAGGCCAAAGATAGATACAATATATAATATATAAAATAATGATATATATAATATATTAATTGATAATAAAATGATTGATAGTTTTGTTTATTTAATAATGAATATATAAAGGTAATATTTATAATCTACTTTGTACTTATATGGTTTCTCCATGGACTTTCTTAATTATTCTTTTAATTAATTACATACAATTATTAGTTCTAACACTAAAATACTATTACACAATTACAATTCTTCTTACAATTGAAATTTCTGATTTGAGGAATGTTAAATTTAAATACATTACATCAATAGATATAAAATAATAATATATATTTCACGTTTCTTTCTTCTGTACAATTTCCCCTCATTTTCCTATTACTATGTGTTTTAAAAATTAGTTGTGTATATATATATATTCGTTAGGTAGGGGGTCTATGAAAAAAATAAAACTCCTACAGGGGGCTATGGAAGAAAAAGTTTGAGAATCCCTGATCTAATTAAAATAATTAGTATAACAAGACGAAATAATAAGATCTTCAATAAATCTACATAAAGTGAGGTAAAATAACGTGAAACCATACTAACATTCCGACATTTTTTAAATGGTAATTAGGATAATAATAAAGAAACCCGACAAAGTAATAACGATCACAAACAGACTTGGCTTTAAGCGTAGGACACGTCGGCGACAGCCGACGGTGGCACTTTCGAGGGCAGCATTTTCTAATTATTTTTCTCAATTCAACAAGAAAAATAAAAGGTCTTTTTACTTTGTTCTACTCCATTATAATAATTGCAACTTATTCCTATGTTTCATTCGTATTTTTTTTTAAATAACGAAATTATTATGCTTAGGCGGTGGTGTGTTTTGCAGAAACACTGTAATTTCTTTTACAGAAATCTACCGTATAGATATAAAAATTTTTTTGCGACTGCCAATTCGCATCGCGCCTACACACAGAAAACTACTAAAACCGGGCCTGATCACAAAGACATACAACGGCAGAACAATTATTTCTCATACACATATATAATACATAAAAAAGAATTTAAAACCCTGAATAAATAACTCATAGTTAGGCTTTGATAAGCAGTATTATTCAAATGAAAATCTTAAGAAAGGCTCAATCTCCAGCATCAGATGAAACTTTTCACTGATCTAATGTCGCCGACAGAAAGTCGAAACAAATTAACTTGAACTCAGAGTGCGCAAGGAAGAGCTATTGAGATTGCCGAACTGCAAAAAAAATCCAAAGCTTGAAATTTAAACTAGATAAGATTACATGCATTTGACTCAAGCCCAAACGCGCGAAAGAATTGCACCAGCAAAATCCTCGGCTGGCCCGCAGTCACGACGAATCGGTGATGGAAAATAGAGTGCAACGTATGGTCATCTCAGGCCAGAAAGAAGCTCTGACGAGTGTTTACATCGAAGCAGAGTTGACAGCACAAATTCCCCAAAGGCGTAGCACAGATAGCCAACATCACACCGGCGCATCGTCTGGCTAAGGAGCCACAACCAAAATCAATATTAATGCCCAGAGCCTTCGCGTTGGCGAATGAGACGTCGATTTGAGAATACTGTCATTTCCAAAGCAAATATAAAATGATGACTGGAATGCTATCCAGAGCCAAAGAAAGGAGAAATCAAAGAAGCGGCCATACCAAATAAAGTACCCCTTACCAACGAAAAATGCCCAATGAATCTACAGCTTCACATCACAATATCTGTAACGAAATTGTCACTTATTTCCACAACAAATGTGTTGACCTAGGGCGTCTGAAGAAAGTTCCAAACACAGTAACCATTGATTTAACAAACAGGCCTCACAAGCGGGCATGCATAGGTCACTGCTTCCTTGCCGACACAAATGGAAATGGAATGACATCATATCCAAATATAGAATATAATATATAACGAGATGATATATAACACCTAATTATAATATACAAACATTGTTTATTCATTAATATATGTATTAATACTTTTTCCTTTTTTGTTGTTATCTTGAATGTTGACTGAAATGAAATAAATATTTGAATGAAATTTTTTTTTAAAAATAAGAAATCATTAGAACGGAATGAGTTTAATAAATTCGAAGAGAATGTGGTTTTAGGTAAGGAATATCTTTCCATCGTTAGGCTACCCAAGTTAAATTTCGAAAGTATAAACGAACATCTTAGAGTAAATCTTTCGCATTAACTTAAGTCAGAGAAAAGTGAAGCAAGCGCCAGGTGTAATAATTGAAAAGGGTGTAAAGCGTTAGTCATTCTATCGGCAGCTAGTGAAAAAGGTATGCTTCGAAAAGTATCACTTCGTGTGATCACCTTCTCAGTACATCCACCCACATGATATATTTTCAATAGGAGTCCTGAGAAACTCACACTGACAGGTATAACAGTGGATACAAATGATCCTGCTTGGCATATAGGCATTAAGATTCCCAAACTTAGGAAAATCAGATCATAAATAACTTAGGTGCCAACAATAGTAATTTTACTAATTCGTTTAAAAAGTTTTTTTACTTGGCACAAATGATTTTTATGCGTCATAAAATTCAGAATATGTTTTGGGGTGGGAAGATTCACATTTCGGCATTCAAAAAAGTCAATATCATAAAATATATTATACTAATATTTCTCCATAAGTGGAATGGCGAAAATTTGGGTATAATGAACCAGAATAAAAAGGAAAAATTAAGTAGGGTCACAAATATTTGATTATAAATTAATATAAAACTATCCTTATGAACAATTAGTCTTCCCACAAATTTTATCAATAAAATTAAAATTTTTGGTATATTTCTGGTTTTATTCTATTCTTCATAAGTGCAACCATTTCAATAATTATAAATGGCGATTAAAAATAACATGCAACTTATACATAAAAGTACAAAATCAACAAGGATTAATAATTTAATACATAATACATTACCAAATATAAATTTCCATTTAATTTATTTTAAAAATAATTTATAATATACATATAAATATCATTTATATCATATACCGATAGATTTTATTAGAAAAAACATAAAATTACATCTTAATCTTCAATATATCTGTGTGAGTTTACTTGTTTTAAACAAGTAGTTTGATTTACACTTAAAGTATATTTAATTAAAATCAGCGAGAATTAAACCATTTATGTAAGTAATTGATTTTGTGATATTTAATTATTTTGACTCAAGATTTATTATTCCAACAAATTGTTAGTTACATTATTTTTAACATTACAGCAAATCTTTTTTAAAATACAGCTTATAAAACAGACTGTTTATAGTTTTTTTGGATTTTATAGTATAATCGCCCTATTGAAATATAAACTTTTCAAAAATACAGTGAGTTTACAAAATTACATTATTATATATAAAATTTTCTATTATATTCTATTAAATTTTAAATATATTAATATTTTTTTGGTAAAATCAAAGATTTTATTAGAATTTAAGTTTGAATAAAAGTATAATTTTAAAAATTATAACACTAAATTTAATCATTAATTATAATATTAAAAAGTTTGATTATTAAATAAAACGAAAACTAAATTCAAAATATATTTATGAATGAAATATTAATACAATTTGAATTTTACGTTTTTTATTTTTATCACATTTAAGTTGTCATTTAAGCGACTTTAAATTATAATTTTTTAATTACAAATTTTAACAGTTTAACTATAAAAGTTAGTATGATAATTTTTTAAATGAAATCAGTCATCTTTAATGTCGACATCACATTAGTCTATATTGGCATCTATTCCTTTTGCTGCCTCCAACTATTTGACTCATAGGCAGCACACATACAGCTTATTATCACAATGCCCTATCAAAATTCATTTCAATACACACACGCACACACAAACACGCATATTGTTGATCAGAATAGCAATGCCTAACAATGCTTCTAGTTTTTCTAGAATCGACATTGCAGTGGATGTTGGACAGCAGAAAGAGACAATTACAACCAAACATCTCACTAGAGGATCGCGCATATTGGTTATAAAAGTTGCATAAAAATATTTCAAGATTTCTCTTCTGTTAAATCCAATAAAATATATCCAATCAATAATTAAAAAAAAAGTAAAAATTAACAAATTTTATTTTCCATTATAAAATTTAATATGAATGAATTTTTAGAAAAAAAATCTATATAAAAATTCAGAAACCAGACAAAAACAATTTCTTTTTTTTTGTTTTTGAAAAAAAACTTTGTTTTACGATTTCCCACTGAAAATATTGATTAGTAAAACAGCGGAGAGAATCGTCAAGAATTCTCACTCCGCCAACTGACTTTCCCATAGACACTTCTTTTATTTTCCATAAAAATAATTCGATTTTTCTATTTCATTAATTCCTCACGATTTATTAGGCAGTAAAAGTGTCTAGATTCCAAGTATCAAGGTTGACAATCAATTCTCAATTAATAACTTTTTATTCACTTCCTTTTTATTTTTTAATTTTCGTCAATCCAGGCTTGCTTATTGTAAAACTGCATAGAAGTATCAGTGTATATTTTCCGAAAAAAAATCGTTTGAAACTTCCTTCGCCGTTCTAGATATCTCAAATATGTATTTATATTACTTACATTAATTTTATTGATCTTCATTGTTTTTCGGACCACTAATTTCGAATAATAAAAAATATTATTTTATATCTCAAAAATTTTTTTTTAAAAATTAATTATTTAACAAAAGACGAACAGAAAAAGAAAAAATGTAGATAAAAGGGATGAATGAATTTTCGATGAATGAATTTTCGGAAAAACAATTTTTAAAATGGATTTTTAAATTTGTCTTATAAAAGCTGACATTTTAGTTTCGTGAATGGAAAAGACCATTTTATGTACATTTTCACTGTTTTCATAATATCACTTTTTAGTTTCAGTTTTTTTCATGTAAGTTTTTCGTAGTTCGTTTTGTTTATTAATTTTAAATTATTATAGTACATTACAATAAGAAATTGTAATCAGTGGGCTGAATTTGATCTTGGCAGTAATTTTTTGGTAATTTTTCTAAAATCTCAACTATCTGATCTCTGGCGTGTTGTTTATTTAATGTTTTAAAATGATGGTATTAGTTTTATTATTACGGATAATTTTAACAAAACACATTTTTTATTAGTTTTTTTAAACAAACCATGGCTTTCAACAAATCTATAGAATATTAAATTCATTTTAAAGGTAATAAATTTATAATGTTATAATAATTATAAATAATAATATTATTATAAAAGCTTATTTTATTGAGTGAAATTAATTTCCTTCTAAAATTAAAATTTTAAAATATTAATGTCAAATAAACAATAATTTGTTAATATTGTTTCGTATTGTTTCACATGCAATAATTTTTAACCAATTTTATTCACTTTACATAAGGGTATATTTGTCATATTTTTAATACACTTTATAATATATTAAAATTAAACGCATTGCTATTTTTTACATTAGGGTTAAATATTTCGTATACATGACATCAAATGTTCCGACATGTAAAAAAACTGTTGAATAATTCGATTAATAATAAAGAACTTATAAAAGATTTTTAAGTTTTAAATAAGGAAATGTTACTTTATTTATCATCTATATAGGGTTGTAAACTTTATCAAGTTTCAATAAGGACACATAATGAATCAAGTGTAGAATCCCCCCATCTCCATCAGTTTAAAATCAAAAAAATATAAAAATTATATCAATTTATTTTTATAAGTTCTATGAGTTTTTCAAAACCTTTTAAACTTTATTGTTTTTTCAATTACACTCAGCTAATAATCACTTAATTGCTAAACTGTAAAATCTTTACAAAAAGACTCGGTACGAATTGAATGATATTTTTTATATCACTTCAATGCTCCATATGTGCATAAGAATCCTCCAATATCAGCAACATCCCTAGTATTTCAGTGTAGCGTAAGTATTCTTTTTTAACACAATCAACAAATTGTTATTGCTTATTAAATATTTTAATATATTTTTTGCTTTAACAATTTTTTACACTAATTTTAAAAATTCATATAAATAAAATAAATGCATTACTAAAATAAAATATCTCAAACTAATATTAAAGTTTTAACATCTTGAATCATTTTACTCTAAAACTTTTAAATTTAAATCTTAATATAATACAAATAATATTAAAAATTAAAAATCATTTAAACACAAAAAACATCAATTTATCATAATCAAACTATTTACAAAAGTTCAAAACATTCGTACTCATAGGGTTTGCAAATTAATTTTTGGATCCAACGACCTTATCAACAATGTTTTACATATAACACTTTCCCAATAATTATTAAAACTTTTTAATAAAAATTTAAAATCAGCAAATATGTCTATTTTACTCTTTTAGTCCCGATTGTGCTCACTGATATTGGCCAACCTTTTCAATCGACAATGTTGAAGAACTCGAGTACAGAGACGACGTGAAGTCTGTCCAATATATGTGGCATTACACCCATTACATGTAAATTGATAAACAAGATCCAAACACAATCCAAACAGAGTTTTTGATTTATTAAGGAGTATATTGCATACCTTACACTAATTAGAAACGATCTTATAATCTAAATTTCCCAACAAAGCTTTTAATATTTGAAATTTTAAAATTTGTTTTAATTTAAAATATTTCGAGTGCAAAGTTTTCCTCAGGTTGAAAATTTTGCACTTAATCTAATGTATATATTATCACGTTATAGCCAAGCAATTTATTTCAGAAGGTCCCCACCTAAAATGGTACATCGGCAAATAAGTTGACAACAGGAAACCTTGTAAAATTAATGATTTTAACAACAATAGTTTTGCGGATGTTGTCACAGAAGCAGATTTCCCTACATACTTATGCAAAGTTCATTATGAGGAATCAGGCTTTGAAGGGTTTTGATAAATTTTATAATAAATTATTTTTAGATTTGACATTAGATTAGTGTATTCTCTTTACAGGTTATGAATAAATTATCCTTGATGACTCTCATTTATAAGCAGCAACAGTAAAATTATTTTTTAAATAAACAATAAACAACATTAAAATTTTATTTTTTAATTATTGTCATCTACGTAAAATCAAGGTTTTCGTCTGATTAAAATTCAATCCAACTTGAAATTTTAAGGGTAAGTTAATACGTGTGATATAAACTTTGTAGGTATATTAAAGTTGGATGTGCTTATAAGTGATAATATAGAAAATACAAATGAAATATATTTTTTCTTAATAAAATATTTTTATTTTTTGTGGGTCGGCTAATACGTGAATGAGCTTATAAGTAATAATATACAGTACATAATTTTTAATTTTTTTCCGATATAAATGAGAAACCTTTTTTCTTAGTAAAAGATTTCTATTTTTATAAATTTTACTAAATAATAACTATTTTAATAAAAAATAACTATTTTTTGAGACTGATAAAAAGCATATCAAATTTACTGTCTTTATATATTTTTTCTGATTCGCTGGTGTCATTGTTATTTATATTTTCGTTTTTAAATTTATTTATAGAAATTCTATAAGTTTTCTAGAAATTTTCGACTTATCATATGGTGACAATATATATATATATATATTAGATTAGCGTATTCTCTTTACAGGTTATGAATTAATTATCTTTGATGACTCTCATATATATATATATGTGTATATTTAAATCAAAATAATTTACTAAACATCGAATTCCCAAGAAATTTAGAAACTTAAAAAAATACTAGATAATTGTCCTCTCAACAAACTTTAAAAAGGGAGATCAAAATCAAACGTGCCAAATGTTTTAATACATTAAAATAAATTGTAATAAAGCTGTTTAATAAAAATTCAACATAAAGTTTTGAAAATTAATTCCAGTGAATTTCTGATTGTTTGAACTCTTTGAATTTATTGAATAGGATAATCAGAATAATACATTATTAAAACAAAATTTTATCCTTGCATACAACATAACGCATTAATATTTCAAGCAGAAATAACTAATTAAATATTAAGCTACAAAATAAAATTTTATAAATTATAAATTTAATAAAATTTATAATTTAGTATAATTATATAAAAGATGATCATTTTTTTAGAAATATTGGATAATTCTTTCGTTTAAAAAGTATTTCATTATATTACTATGATATGCAAAGGCTATAATTTTTGTTATTGTATCAATGTGTTTATAGCAGGCGTAGAATTTTCGACGACTAGCGCATATACAATTATATTTATTTACACACGAATTTCTAAAGCAAATTATTATTATTATACTTTTTAATCTTATTTAATTTCTTCTTAGAAATAAATAACATAAATAGTTAAAATGCATTTAAAAAATAAACATAAACATGCAAAATAAACACAGTTCTTTGATAACATAAATTAAAACTTTTTATAATTTAAATTATTAAAGATTATACATACTAAAAATCAAATCTTAATAAATAATATATAGTTTAAATTACTTCAAGATGTTTTTATTCATATTAATTTAAACAAAAAATCAGTTAGCACAGAACTTCTTAAACTTTTGTAATTCACGACCCCATTTATGATTGCGAGTTTCTTGACGTCCCCATACAAATATAAAAGAAAAATAAATTTATATTTTTTTAAAATTCCTATAACATCTTTTAATTCTAATTCATAGTAAATGTTATTCAAGTTATTACAATACTCTTAATAGAAATGCAGGTACAAACAATCTTTCCGAACTAGAAGATTTTATGATATATTTATCTACGATAATTGTTATTTTATCTTTATAACAATAATTTTACAAGTTAAAAAACATTTTCTGTTAAATTGTATTTTTATCTCTCGCGACCCCAAATGGGGTCGCGACCCATGGTTTAAGAAGCCCTGAGTTAGCACAATGGATAAGAAAGCTATAAATATTATATATTTAACTTTTTAGTACGAAAAAAGCTTAATTATAATTTATAATTAACATTTAAAACATTTATCGTTAATTGACTCAATTCGATAAAGTTATTTGATGTGAATTTCTCATGAAACTTCATAATCTAAGAAGATGAAAGAAGGTAAAATAACTAAGACGAGAAATTATCGTGAACGAAAAATTCTTTAACAAATAACAATAAATGATAAGAATTTTATAATGAATGCTTTTCTAGAAATTTCACCGAACAAGACATTTACATTTAATACATATTTTCATTATTCAAGAAAAAAATCTACATAAATATGAGAATTTATTATTTATAAATCGGTGCACTTAGTTACTCTTTTTCTACATTTTATTTCATTGAAATATTATCGAGTCTAGAACTGATATGTCTGAAAAAGCTAATGCTATTTAAACAAAAATATATATTTTATTTCATATCAGTTATTTTGATTAATTAAAACTGAAAAATATCTGAACATGGAAAATCTGAGAAAATGTGATAAAAATTCCATTAATTAACAGTTTTTTAGAGTAAAAGTTTTTAGTTAAGAAAGCAGATAGAAACTCTGAACATTTACATTGTATCTTATTTCTTTAATTTTATAAGGATTCAAATATTATCTTTTTAATATTTTTATGTAAATTAAGGTTAAAATCGAAATAAAATATAGGTAAGATTTTTTTTAAAATAAATTTTAAATTGAAATAACAGGATTACAATGAGCTTATTAAACAAGTTATAAATAAAACATTTGCTGAACAAAACGTCAACTCACTGTACCGTATTTTCCAACATATTTTCCCGTCTATCATCTATATGCTATATATATATATATATTTTTTTTTCAAATTTTTCTACCGGATTTAACTTACTTTGATATAAGATTTTATGCGGGAAATTGAGGTAATTAGATATAGCGGTTTTCATCTATTAGCGTGACCTTGATATTAACTAGTATTAAACTTCTAGTTTTATGCTTTATATTTGATTATATTAACTTATATTATATTATATCTGTACGTAAGATTTTTCAACCACTTAATACTCGCATTAAAAATCATAACGTGTTACGTGTAACTAATATATATTTCATTTTATAAAAATTACTTACATTCAAAATATAATAAATAATTTCATGCTGGACTATTTTTCTATTAGCAATGCCGAAAATACATAAACACAAATTATATTTTACTATAAAGTAAGCATATGTACAGAGTAAGAATTAGGTACTGCTACTGCTTAATGCACAGATAAATATTAGAATAAAATTCATCTAAATATAAAGTTGCTGAATTAATTCGGTCTTCGAATTTTGGTAGTTCTCAACTTAAAAGAACCAAAAAGAAATTATTAGAAATTATAATAATTTCGATAGTAAAAAATAAAAAAATGAAAAATAAGAGAAGATTTTATTGGTAAGTTGCTTTCTTTACTCTTAAAGCCGGAAACAAAAAATCGGTATTACAAATAAAACAACGAAACCTATTTTCATTTTTTCAGTATCATATCAAAACATTAAAATTATCAAACTTGTCGTATGATAGTGCTGATAAAAGTAATAAAAAATAATTACATAATTTTTTTCTAATTTTAAAAAGATTCGAGATTAAATTTAGATTTTAATAAATATTTGATGTAAATTTTGATTAAAACTATGATTAGCCATCTTAAACTCTTCCTTCTAATGGACATTAAAAGTTTTAATGATCCTTTTCGACAAGTGCGTAATTTAGTTAATAAAAGTTCATAACATGTATGATTTCATAATAACATTTTTATATAATATTTCAGTATTTTACAAATTACGAAACACGAACAATAGTATTTATTTTCACAATATTAATAATTAAAATATAAAATTAACGTTGTCAAAATAAACCTTTATTATATAAACAATTCTATAATTCATATTTGAGCCAGTACAATATTCAAGAATAAGATGATGTACAAGAAAATAAAATTTTAAAATTTATTTTCTAAGTTTAAAAAAAGATTAAAAATTTTTTAATTATATTTAGATTTACAATAAAATTTTGAATCTTTTTGAGTGCTATTTAATATTTGCAATTAAATTATAATTAATCGTACATTTAAATTTTATTGCTGTACTCCTTTGCTTAACCCTCACAATTTAAATTTATTTGCTATTATTAATATGTTAATTTTTTGAGTTGATAGAAACAAAATTATGCAATGTAGATTTGTGTACAAAACGTTTTTCCAGGTGTTTTATTTTTATTTATTCGTTACTAGTTTATCAACAAACAAAATTCTAGTTGCTTCCTTTGAATATGTCACATTAGATTTTCTGAACAATAACTCATAACAACATCTCAATCGTTACGCTATTTGTTGTTTGTTGTTTGATGAAAAACAACATATTTTTGAAAAAATAAATTAAAAAACATCAGAGAAGAAAGATGTCACTTATGTTTTGCCAGTTCAATTTTAAGAACCACTTCATCCTAAATCTAGTTTATAGGAATCTGGCACCCTGTCAGTTACAGCATTTACCAAATTAATCAAGGTTTTTGTTTGATGTCAGTATTTTTAATATTTTCTACAAATTTTTTAATTCATTTTAATTCATTTTACTTTATTTAATATCAACAAATGTTACACAATTTTGAATTACCCCCAACTAAACAAATATACTAAATATATATATTACCTTAACATGCAATATATATAAATAATTAAATAAATTTGGCAACGATTTAATTAATTAGTTGGTTTT
Organism: Schmidtea mediterranea; assembly: GCA_022537955.1. Classification (NCBI taxonomy): domain Eukaryota; kingdom Metazoa; phylum Platyhelminthes; order Tricladida; family Dugesiidae; genus Schmidtea; species Schmidtea mediterranea. The sequence continues at coordinate 18,269,665 of CM039682.1, forward strand.
GAGTACCTGAAGATGATAGTTATGCTATCGAAATACATCGTACGAAAAGTTTTTTATTGGCGTTATCTTTTAATATATATATATATATATATATATATGAATAGAAAAAAAAATTAGCTATATAGTAACATAATATTTTCTAACAAATTTGACTATAAATCAGATTTATTTAAGGTACTTCTTTTTAGGTAATTCTTTTACCTTAAATAAATCTGATTCATAGTAAAATTTTGTAGAAAATATTATGTCACTTATAAAGAAATCAAAGGTGAAAAACAAAAAAAGCCCTTATAATGTTATATAGTACTTTCGCTTTTGGGAAAACATTATTTTTTATATTTTTAGTTAAACTTAAGATATCTCAAGTCGAGACGAAACTTTGGGTCACAAATTCTGACAAATAGATATACTAAAAAGAAAATATCTTGCCTGAGGAATGGGTTTTCTGACACCAATGTGATAAAGATAAATTTCCACAAAAAATTTATTTAGAAAATATTAATCAGCAGCATATTTGGCTTCAGTAACTACTTCAATTTGCTTGACCTCAGTTGAATCTTCTTGCTCTTCTTTGTAATAGTTGCAATAGATTTCTGTGTATATTTTATTGAGCATGGCGAAATAAATGGTGAAATTGCCACTTTGAAAAAAGAGAAGTATATACTAAATATAAATGAATAAACACATACATACACACAGATATATATATATATATATATATATATATATATAATATATATATATATATACTAAATTTAATTTAATTATTACTTAATTTAATAAGTATTTAACTGAAATTATAAATATTTATAAGTTCTATCTATTTTAACAAATCGTATATAAAAATAGCAAAAATATATAGTTTTCCAATGAATGACAAAAAGTGTACATAGATTTATTAATATTTTAGATATCGTACAATACATACCACACACACACATATATATATATATATATATATATATATATATATATATATATGAAAGTTATTATCTAAAAAAATAGAGACAATTCGATAAAACTAAAGTTATTTTCAAAATAAGTGGCATGAAAATACCCCAATTTTTTCTGCAAATCCATTGAAACAAAGAAGAGATTTTGATCTTTAATGACACGAATATATTTTTTTCATGCTTTTCATAAAGGAAATTTAAAAAATACAGGAATTTAATGTATCGGGCGTAAAATCAAGACGCAATTACGCCGACTAATGTTTATAACGTAATAAAATACGTCGTTATGTCTTAATTTGCCTCACGCATACAAACAAAAGCACTGTGAAATATTAACAAAATCACTACTTATTCAAATACAGTTTTAGAATGAAAATAAATTTTTGTTGGCCAATGTAATTTTTATATTGCCAAAATCATTTTATCATAAAATATATTCTAATTAAATTAAATGGAAATGTTCAGAAATAATATTTTGAAAATTTTTCTTAAGCAAGCTGTTGCTTTACAAGAAATTAAAAAAAAATTGAAAACACATTTGTTGAATTTATTAAAAATAATAAACTATGTCCATTCATAAAAATTGAATTTCAATTAAATTATAAGTTGATAATATTTTCAGTTTTAAAACAAAAAAATCGACTTTTTCACATAATTGAGAAATATAATTTTAAATAATTTTAAAATTTTTTTATAACTTGATAAAGGCTTTGACGAAATATTGTGTATCCGATAAAGAATTGTTTTGATCTATAGTCCTGCAATTTATCAAATCTATGTTTTATATAATTTTGTTTTAATTTTAGTGAACTAATTATTTTTATACAATCTATTTTCATTAATCATATTATGTTAAAAAAAAAATCATGAAATGAAACACTTTTTTTTCATAAAATAGGTCGTCTGTCTGTAATAAAGTAATTCAAAAAATATTCAGTATTTTGCATTAAATGCTGAAGAGGAAAATTTCATAACTATAGTTTTATTTTGTTCAGTAAAAATAATTTATGAGATTTCCAGTGAATTTCAATTTTCAAAAATACGAAAATTTATATTCTATAAAATTTATAAAATTTATGAAGAGTAAATCAACGAAGAAAAGATTTGCAGATTTATTTTACAATTTAAAAGAAATTTTAAAATAATAATTTAGGAATTATCATATGGCTGAATTAGAATATATTTTAAATTTGTGTGATTTTAAAATTTATTGGCTGAATAAAAACAATTTCTCCAATATGAAAGGTTTGTTTTAATTAAACTGAATTAAAAATTCATTAAATTTTTGCATTGTTTGAAATAAAAATTTATTATTGATTTAGTCTTAATGGAAGCAGAAATTTAAATACCATAGAAACGAATAGTATGAGTTTAATTATCAAATAAATTCTAAATTTTTCTAAAACAAAACATGCAGAAAGAAAAAAACCATTATTTTGAAGAATAATTCATAACTTATAACTCAGGCCATTTATAATTAAATAACGATAAATGGCAATCTTAAAAAGCAAACTTGCATTTGTTCTTTTAATTAATTGCAATTTTCACAAACATGGTTGCATAAAGATTTTCGAAAGAAAAAAGAAAACAGAGAAAAGAAATATTTCTTTTAATTCAAATTTATTAAAAAGTCAAATAATTGATAAATATGAATATTTATTTTTTAGTCATTTTTAATGTGTTTTTGATGATATTTCATTTATTTTCATTAATATTTTTATCAATCAATTTTTATATTCTATTCAACACAAGCTTTCAGCTTTGCCTTTGTCACGTGTTGTTTTCTTTAATTACTCTTGATAAGAGAAAAGCCGAAAAGTTTTGTTAAGTAGAATATAAACTATTTGATCTAGATTTTTTAATATAAATTAAAGATTAACTTAATTCTTACCTATCATCATGACCGATTCACTGTTAAAACAATTTTTATAAATATAGGTCATTTGGTTTGCCCACAAATTTCTTTTAAGTTTTTAAAAAGAATAGCGTCTTTATAAAGATTGTTTCTATGAAATATGACATCATTCCAATAATTTCTATTACTTCTTTAAAAAATCAGAGTTGTTTTGATTAGAAAGAGTGATAAGGCAAATTTTGTCATTAAATTACATTTGAAAATAGGTTGTTATTTTACAACGATATGTGTAAAGATTTTTAATTATATTTTAAAATTTTTTAAACTGATTTATTATTGCCTGTTTTATATTTTCGTTAAATTCTCACTTTGATTCATTGGATTATTATTAAATCCTAAAAACTCTTATATTCACTTTATATCTTATAAAATTTAAAACTAATGTGGTAAACATTATAATGCGCCTTAAAAATGTTTTCAGAAATTTTTTACAAAAATAAAAAACAAAAATTGTGTTTACAAAAAAAGACTTCCGAAAATTTGTGAATATCGATAATACATTACTGATTCATAGTCAAAAAAATAAAAAATTCTTAATGTCATTGAAAAATGAAAAGAAATCATAAGTGAAAACCAAAAGAAGTTCTTACATAAAATAAAATATGAAAAGAAAGTAAAAATTTTTTTATTTATATATTTTAATTTTAACAAAAAGGATTTATTTATTATATTTATTTTATTATTATATTTATTATTATATTTTATTTATTTATTGTAATCATAAGTGAAAACCAAAAGAAGTTCTTACATAAAATAAAATATGAAAAGAAAGTAAAAATATTGAAAATTTTGATTTTTCTTATATATTTTAATTTTAACAAAAAGGATTTATTTATTATATTCATGATACCCTCATTCTTGTGGCGTGCTTTCGTGCTAAGCAGAGTTAGCACAGTGTTGAATTTTACAACTCACCAAACTGACCACATATTACCAACCGAGATTTACTTTGATAACTTTAATTTTAACAGTTAAGTTTCGTTTTCGATTGGATGATTATAAATAATCTTGCAACCTCATTTTAATTGAAATTTTAATTTTAGAAAATTTTTGAATAGTATTTTAATTTATTCATTAAATAATAAGTCTCAAATGGATTAATTTTAAAACCCGAAACTAAATTCCAGAAAAGAATTAATTTACGGTAAATTATTATTACTTTTAATCTCTCCCTAAAAATTAATTTTGTTACTATTTTTTGATATAACAAAATAATTAACTCCAATTGGTTAATCATAATAATTAAAAAAGATGTTCGATTTTCATAATTAAGTTACGTAATGTTTTTACTGATGATTACATGAATCAAAAATGAGTCATTGCTAATTATATAAATTTCTTGTCTATATACCAGATGAAATTGAATACGAATTATTTGATTTGCTTGAAGTGTATTTTTTATACTTGTTATTTCCTACTTTCGTACTCTTCATTTTTATATGGCCTTCGAACGATATATTGATAGTCTTATAAAAAACAGAAATTGAAAATATTCGATTAATGGTGAGGTAAATAAAAGCTTTTACTGATGCTGTTTCCTCGTTTAAATGATAATACATTTTTTATTTTATCATTTCCACATTGAATATTATGTGTTATAAAAATGAAAATTAATATATTAAAGCTATATGTCTGAAAATTGTTTTTGGAATGCAACTTTCATCGATGAATATAATATATACTCGTAAATAAAATTGAAATTTCCCATCAATTGTACTAAATATTTCAACAGTACTTAGCCATTCTTAGTTGGTCCCAGCCGATTCTAAACAGAGGTAATAATAAAACAAAATATATTAAAGTTTTCAAGAAAATTTTTCTTTGTTTATATTTAATTAGCTACTGGAACGAAAAAATCCCCTAATTTAATAATTTTAATTTTTCATTACTAAACAGAAATAAATCTGGATGTTTTTTACAACGTGTAATATTAATTAATTAAGTAGAATTTGTTATAAAATAAATTTAAATTACATTAGAATTAGTAAAAGAAATTTGACAAAACCATTGCTGGAGCACCATCTGTTGCAAGATTAACTAATTTTGACCAAGGTAGCTCAGCTTCAGCAATACACTCTTCAAGCTTTTCAAAAATATCTTTTCCTGTGGTTGTGCCCTTCAAAGGTGTTAATTCTAGCAATTCCTCAGTAATCATTAAATATTTGTAAACATCTCTAATGAAGACTGCACATTGGGCTGTGTCAGTTGTGTCTGTGCTCTCATCAATAGCAATGGAATATGCTTCAAAAGTTTAAGTGATATTGACAAGTTGTTATTTTGTGTCATCTGCTAACTCAGAAATTCGAGCAGAAACCTTCAAACACTTTCTTCTTTTCAGGGCACATTATTTCGCAGACTTGTTCCATGCATTCTTTGACAAAAAGTCCTTCTGTAAAAGGTTTGGATGCTTTTGCTATCATTTCACAGAGAACATAGCTTGCTTTGACAGAATCTTCACTGACTTTATTGCACTGGAGAACAAAGTTGTTTGTTTTTGAAATGATGATTTGAACTGAATAATTTTCTCTTCTCCTAATTTTCCATGGAATTTGTTGAATTTGTTGCTATGAAGTGTGTTATAGTAGTGACAAAGATTGAACTCTTTTGCTACTGCAATTGTTTGCTGACAAATAAGACACTGGAATCGGCCTTTGTTTCAATAAAAAATACATATCTTCCCACTTGTCTTGAAATTTTCTGGTTTCATTCTCAATTTTTTTTTTAATGCCACCATATCTGTTTCCAACTGAACATCGGTTTTTGATTTCTTTTTCGGAGGCATTTTATATATTATTTCTTTTGTTTGGAACTGTTGAAAAAAATTGAGTAAAAATTATTGAATATGGATAATTCGTTAAAATTTACAACAATGATCAAGGTTTTTTATTATAAACTTTGATGATGCTTTTTTTGAGTCAAATTTTGACTAAAAATAATATAATTTTCTAAAGTTTTTCATTAACAAGCATTAATTAAAAATATTGAAGTCATGCTTTTAATTTAAAAACATGATTTTTAACTGCAGTATGCAGTTATTGTTATTTAATTAATTTGAATTTCAGATTATAAACTTTCTTTGGTAACTTATTAAAAAGTCCTTCTACTTTATTCACAACTTCCACTAGTATTTACATAATTGTGTGTTACACCTAAAATAAAAGGTGGAACTCATTAATATTTTTATTGTCCACCAAATAGTCAATAAATTATCTGTAAAATGATGACAACAAGTTTTAAAAGTCCATTTTTATCCGGGGTAGACTGGAAACCGTCTGGACGCACAACACATACGCACATAAATATATATAATTTTGTTTTAATATACTCACAAAGTTACTCTTTATTTAATAAAAGATTAATTCATTTTATTTCAAGCCCAGAAAATGCAACTATTTAAATGACAGAATAAATATAATTTTAGAATATATCTTTTGTAATTTTGTTTTTTCCAATAAAAAAAAATATTTACATGTGTTTTGCGTTTAGACATAGTTAATTTAAACATTTTCAAATAAAATTTGAATTTTTTTTTATTTTAGAATAAATCGAAAAATTCGTTTTTAACTATAAATGAAAAAGAATTGAAAAAGAAATGAAAAAGAAAATTTTTGATTAAAAAGTTTATGACTCAACATTACGGATGCAATATTAATTAACTGTAAATTGAAAACAATAATTTATTGAGAATTGTTTCACAGGTCGTTTAATATAAAAAATAAATATTCATCCTTTTCAATATTCTATTCTTTGTAAAAAAAATACCTTGATTTCAATAATTTTTATGTATTTTATATATAAAATTTAAATATATTTGTTTGTTTGCCACATTTTAAATTGTTCATTGTTAATCATCATCTTAAATATAACCGTAGCGAAGTACGGGATTACGAAACCGTACAATTAGTTGCTTCGCGTTATTTAAAATGTTTTGCTATTGATGTTGAGCCTTCTCCAGTCCTGAATCTATCTAATATTTGGATCTTTCTTTCCAAAGAAATTATCTTTCTCTTCAAACCTTGTTTTGCAGCATTCATAGAAGTCATGAAGGCTGGAAAATAATGCAAAAGATAAATAAATATTCTAAATTTTCAAATGAGATTAAAATATAAATCCGTATTGGTGATATATATTAGCTTACTTAGATTAAAATGAAATTAATTGTCAACTGAGATTAAAACTTGTGTATATTTTTGGTTTTTTGAATTCTAATTTTTTTTTAAATGTTTTTTTCTAAAACTTTTGTGACCGTGTTAAACTGAAAACTAGTGTAATATAAATTGAATTTTTCCACATTTCTTCAATCGTGTTAAACCGAAACCGTGCAAATCGAGGGCTAGGTGTATAAGCAAATTCGACTCACATAAACTTTTGATAAATCTATATGCAATGGGAATTCTGAAAATGAGGATAATTTTATATTCTTTGACTACTCTAATTATTAAAATAGCATTTTATAATAAAATTTTATTTTTAATCTTCCCCATTTCTTGTCCAAATTTAAATACTGATTATTGATAAACAGGTGCTATAAAAATGAGACAGTCAGCAGTTTCAGGCTTCACAATTTTAATGATTTCAATTATTAACTCAATATTTTAGAAAAAAATTTAAAGTTATATAATTAATCATTTTATTGCTTATATCAATAAA